>OY723395.1:4350848-4411176 GCA_963210295.1 Ophion ellenae | reverse complement strand
GGTAATCTAACACGAAAGATGATAGACAAATTAACTGTCTACTATGGCTTAGCCATACGTCGGCATTGTGATTCACTGGAAAATATGAAAACCGCGATATGGGCAACATTCTATCACTAAAGCTCAACTGATGAAAGACCACATCACGAGATATGCCGAAAAGGTGAAGATTCTTGGTGCTCGTATCGGCGCGCTGAAGCTAATGGCGAATTCGATTCTTAAGAGCAAGATTATCGCCCTTTACCTCCAATTGTTATGGATGCCATAAAACCAATTTATGAAGATCTAAGTAATGATAATTTACTCTCTAGGTCTATCGGTGGCTGCAATCAGAACAATAACGATAGCTTCAATCAGCTAATTTGGAAATTAAGCCCAAAAACAGTGTGTAGTAGCAGTACTATTATAGACATTGCTGCATATTTTGCTGCTTGTGTATTCAATCAAGGTACACACGCATTGTTACTGATCATGAATATACTTGGCATTAATTGTGGACCCAATTCTCGCCGGTACACAGAAAGAATCGATTCTCTACGTATAGACGTGGCTGACAATCGCGCAAACGATAATACCCGGGAAGGCCGAATGCTTCGACGACAACAACAAATTGATATTTTGGAAGCTTCCACATCGGCAGAAGCCCTATTGTATGGGCCAGGAATTGATGATTCGATGTAAGTAATTTTTTAATTAGTATTTCTATACATAAATCAAGTGTCAAATCGGAAGACTTTTTCACTAATTTTCAAAAATATATTACTCAAAAACTATGAACTTTAGTAAAATTTTATAAAGAACACTTTCGTTTTGAAATTGCCAGAAATCTTTTAAAAAAATAATTCATCCCCGAAAACTTTCATTTTTTGCAAAATAGTTTTAACAATCGGCTATAAACAATTGAATGCTCAACTTTTCGGCAAAAAATTGTGATATTCGGATTCAGCGGATCAAAATACATTAAATAAAGGTTAGCTTTATCCATCGAGCTCAAAATTTTACGAACCTATAATACTGTATCCACATCGAAAAACTTTTAACGCATTCTTCTCGAAAGTATGTTTTTCAAGTCAGTGACCACTATAATTCAAAAACCACTCGATGGATTTTGATGAAATTTGGTGTGCTTATTGATAGCATTAAAAAAGTCCTTAATCGAACGATTTTCATTTTGTTGAAAATTTCAATTTTTTTCAAGTCAATAAACAAGCGATTTTTCGTCGAAAATCAAAAGTTATCTGTCGAAAGCCGCCATTTTGTTAATTAAAAAAAGCTTCGATTTAGGGCTAGATTTATTATTGAACTACTGATTTTTTTTAAATTTTTTTAATTTCAGATGATCCAGTAAAATTTTATGATCTTCACCGCAAAGCACTACATGCCGAATAATCAATATTTTTCTTCGAAAATTTGTACAAGTCAAGTGGAAATATAACATAAAAAGTCTGTGTAACCACTTTTGTAAAACAAACTAAGTACTATAAAAAAAATGATTGGAAAAGGCTCGTTTTTCCCGCCTTTGTCTGCATCTCACCCCTCAAATAACAATGCTTCTTATTGTAAAAATATATGTATTTATTGGACAGTACTTATGCATTACTAAATGCTAAATGAACAGTACTTATTAATTACTAAATATATATAATTAATTGTATTATTACTCTGTATTAATTATATATATTTTTCAGATTTTATAGTCATCTTTTTGTTTCATACGCGCCCTTCGATTAGCGCGTTTTTACATTTAATATAATTTTTAATTCGCCAGTTCTTTGAAACAGCGCGAAATAGGTGTGAGGAAAGCACAGGATTTACAAAAAAATTTCTTGTAGACTTTCACTTTGTTTCTTGATTTTTATTTTAAATAATGCGCGTACGTGGATCACACGGAGGAGCGCTAAATTAAGCCGCAATAACGAAAATGATAGTGTCGAGCGACCATGCCGAGCGGCGTATAATCGATAAGACCGAGCGGTTAATCGCTTACAATAGAGTTCCTTCTCGTACTTATTTCAAAAGAAGACTGACTGTTCACGCGACAATTGCGCGGATTTTCGGAGATTTTTCGGAACGGTGGGGAGAGTGGAGAGCTGGTACGATATTTCCAGGAATTTGACACATTATCCGCCGTCGGGCACTCTATATTACATTTAATAGTTAGTATTGGAATAAATTCTGAACACTTTTCTGAATACATTATGACAACATCAATGGATAAAAATCTATAGACAATTTTCCATCTATATAAGTATAATATAAATTAGTCTCCCAGTTGGTGTCTCTTTTTTTGTAGGAATCTGCGAACGTTGTGGTTCTTCATCACAGTTTTAAGTACTTCATGTTTGATGAATTCCAATACATTGACGTACGCAAATGGATGCGCCGTATACCATAGGGAGTACAATGCGAGTAGGCACACGATGGATTTATTGACCGTGGGTTTCGCTATTTGAACCCGTATATTTCGATCTACTACTGAGAAGGCAGGAGCTATGCCTTCCTCAGCGACGTTCAGAACGAAAAGTGGTGAATCCCTCGATGCTGCGACGAGATTCTCGGGGGAATACATTATCTGCGGGCATAATAAAATTATAAATACAAAAGACTCATTACGTGATTGCTGAGGCTCATAACATAATCACTAAGACTCATTGCATGATTTACCGAGACGAGTGCTTTGAAGTTATTATAATAGAAATCAGATTTTGAAAATTAATAATATGCTTTGCGAATGAGCTATGCGTATTCTATGTAAAAACATGTTAAATAGGCAACGAATTGCAAAATTCTATTTTATGCAGGATGTCGTTTAAATGATTACGTCCTTGAAAATCTCCGTATAGTTACTGTTGTATTATACTGTTGTGCCCTGGCTTCTGACGATGCGCGGAGAGCACGGAATTTCGCTCTCGAGTAAATTGACACCATGGGTTGTCGGATGACTTTTCCCGTTCCGAGTAAATCTCCAATTCGGGATATTACAATTTGAACAATTTAAATTTTATTTAAAATTAGGCAACAAAATTACAATTCTTTTTTATGCCTTGAGCCCGACCTCTTCGGCTTCTGGCCGAAGACTGCCTTTTTGTCGAATCTTTCTGCTAATTGTTGACTTGGGTTTTCGCAACCAATCGTTCGAGAACGTTCAAATCGTTCGATCGCGATTCGGCGTTCTTCCGGCTGAGTGGAGCGGAATATCAAACTTGTGAAATATCGGGCTCGATACCGTCGCATGGGGTCTTTGAATTTCATGCGTTAGCAATCTGAACATTCCTGACTTCTCAGGGCACAATATTCCTCCACCTTGGGAAGACGAAATTCTCAATTTCGGCGACATAATACATTTTTTTAATAGCTTTGGCAAGTTTTTGTTTCGGGAGCCTTTCGACTTACAATAATGCAATAGATTACGAAGGTACAAGTGCCTTTCTCATATTATAATATATACCTCCTTTTTGAATATTCCGATTTTCTTTTGCTTTTCTTTCATACACGTTTACGTTGTGCGTGTGCGAGGTGCATTTCGCGTAAATATGACTCGCGGACTTTGCGAGTCAGCCGTTGCCTTGCGTTTGGCAGCCATTTAAACGTCGCCGTTGCAACCCTTTAATTCCGAAATATAATATAATTATTGCGAAGGGAATCATTCCGCTGAGGGCATAATTCCCTATGATGAGACCCTGTGTCGCCACATGAACGTAATTTTTGTTTAATTTTGTTTTCAAATTTTCGATTCGTTCGCCAATTTTGTTACCTTCGTATGGATAATTAATTATCGTATGAGGAATATTTTCCAATAGTAAAGGTTGAGGTATTTCGTTTTCTGTAGTCAGAAAGGATAGATTGAATGGCGGAAGAAATTGTGGGAATTTGTCGTATACACTTTCCTTCAAATTTTCAATCTTAAAATCTATGGAGGTGACGGACCATTTCCCATCCAAAGCCAATAATCCTGTTCCAGTAACTGTTGCATGAGTTGTCGCAGAGTTTATACAGTTAATCGTGAGAGCTACTGTCTCTGGGGCTACATATATCCATTGCCCTTCTTGTTCCAGAGCAATGACCAAAGAATTTTCTAATTTAACTAAACGATGTGTACAATTCGCTTTGTCGGAGTCTTTTCCTAAAAATATCGGTAGTTCGCATGGCGCTCCTGATCGTATTATTTGTCTTGCGTTTTTCGGATGACTGCAATATTGATAATTTTGTCGTTTACTAAGTGCGCAACTAGGTTCCCGGGTTTCACACATGAATGGCGTTAGCGACATACGTAGTCGGCATACAGGTCTGAAATTGGTCGTCTTTATAGCTTGGACATCTGTTAAGAATACCCAGTCGTAATATAAACGAAGATCGCAACACAACGACCTTTTTTCTAACCTCGAAAATGTCAAAGTTTGTGCCAAATAAACAGCATTTGCGGGAACCATTGCTTTTCTGCTTCAACCTAAAAAAACAGCAGCTGAAGCACGTCGGTTACTTGAGGAGGCCTACGGCGAACATATACTATCAAAAACAATGTGTGAAGATCTGTTCAAGCGGTTCAGAAGTGGCGATTTTGAGACTGGGGAAAAGGAACGCTCGGGAAGACCGCACACATTTACGGACGCCAATCTGCAAGCGATATTGGATGAAGATGACACTCAAACAGAAGATCAACTTGCCGAGGCATTAAATGTGACTCGGCAATGTATTTCGAAACGTTTGCACGCCATGGGAAAAATTCATAAGGAAGGAAAGTGGGTGCCGCATGAGTTGACTGAGAGACAAATGGAAAATCGAAGAGCCGCCTCCGAAATTTTGCCTTTTGTGGCAGAACAGAAAGAGTTTCCTGCATCGAATTGTTACTGGCGATGAAAAATGGATATAATCCGAGAATCCCAAACGCAGAAAATCGTGGCTTTCACTTGGCGAAGCGTCAACATCGACGGCACGGCCAAATCGCTTCGGAAAAAAGGCAATGCTCCGCGGTTGGTGCGACCAGAAAGGAATTGTGTACTATGAGCTCCTGAAATCGGGCGAAACTGTCAATGGGCATCGCTACTGACAACTAATCAATTTGAACCACGCATTGCTCGGAAAACGGCCAGAATGGGACACGAGACACGAACGTGTGATATTGCAGCACGGCAATGCTCCGAGCCATCGCAGTTACATCGTCCAGGACACCATAAAAACACTGAAATGGGATCTGCTATCGCACCCGCCGTATTCGCCAGGCCTGGCCCTTTCAGACTATGACTTGTTCCGGTCGCTGGCGCATGGCTTGGGCTACACTGGGCCAATTACGATGCACTGCAAAATTGGTTGGACGAATGGTTTCAGTCCTAAGACGCGTATTTTTATCGTCGCGGTATTTATGTATTGCCAGAGAGATGGCAAACATGTGTAAATAGCGAGGGACAATACTTCGAATGAACCATTTTTTGTATTTGTCTTGAAATTTTCGATTTTTTATTGGTAAACAAAATCCGGAAACGTAGTTGCGTTAGGTACGCACATTCGGCTAATTCGTTTTCTGAGAAT
Source organism: Ophion ellenae (assembly GCA_963210295.1). NCBI lineage: Eukaryota > Metazoa > Arthropoda > Insecta > Hymenoptera > Ichneumonidae > Ophion > Ophion ellenae. Next base: position 4,405,650 of record OY723395.1, on the reverse strand, counting down.
GACAGATATTCTCGACGCTCTCGATCAATTATAACATTTTTTATGGTCGTTTCTATGAACCGAAACGTGTCTTTTTCTACTCTTACGGGTAGAGAATAGACTTTATTCACATTGAACTCGTTGTTGTTGCTTAATGGAATTTTTTATCACAACGGTGAGGGTATTTAAAATACTAGATACGCCTAATTCGGAAATTTCCAGTAATTCATTAATTTTTTCTGGATGTATTTTTGTCATAAAATTCAGTCCTTTTGGTAGATTTGGTAATGCTTGTATTAGATATGCGTGAGTTGTCTAGGCGGCAATATTGTAGGATTAACGATTCCTTTTGGCAAGCCTATTAAAAAGTTAGATAATTGACGTATATCGTATAATAAGGATTCGATTATTACGCTAATAGTTGTTAATTTCTCGTCCAATTGTTGGCGTGTTAAAATATCTATTACCAGATTTTTCATTCCATGGTGTAAATTGTTTATTAAGCGGCCTAATGTTTCTTCATTTGCCGCGAGGCGGTTCGTTGTGTGATTGAACATTTCCAGTGTAATTTGCTAATTTTCTTTTAACGCATCCTCTGTTGTTTCTTGTTTTTTCGCTATCCCTGTGATTTGCCGTTCAATGTTCGCAGCGTCGTTCGCATCTAAGTTACCTGTTATCAATTTTATAATGGATCCTAATCCGTCTATTAATCCTCTTTTATTTGTTCTACCCTTTGTGCCAGTTATATCGTAAATGGACTGCATTGCGGAATTTATTTTTCCGTTCGTGCTTTCGAGGGAACTTGTTATGAGAGCACATAGCTTGTCCTCTAGCATCGTTTGACATAGTTCTGATAGTTTTCTCAGCTTTTCCCTAATACTGTTTTCTCCATTTGCTATTGGCAGAAGATCCATGCCGATTACCAGTTTCCACATTTCCTGAATCGTGTGCAGTTTTACGATTTCCTCGTAATAAATTCCTGGTGACGTGGAAAATTTTTCCACGTGAAAATTTCCATTTTTCCCTTTTTGGGTGTTCCCTTATGTACTTCATTTATTCTCCTTTTTCGACTATTCCATTCGCTTATTTTTGTTATGAATTCTTTCATTTATTTGAACGTCATTTTATTTTGTTTTTTTATATTTTATCATATACATATATAAATATTTTTTCCCATTATTTTATGTTGTTTCACTTTAGTTAATTTCATTTCATTTTATGTCATTTTTTTTAACCGGGTGGAAGCTCGCCACCCGCGCGCGAATCCGTCGCGTGACGATGGCCGCTCGGCCGTTGCTTGGCAACGGCGCGAGATGGTGAGGCGTCGATCTACGCCTCGTGGGCCTCCGCGGGCCAGGCGAGTAGTCCCTCCGACACTACCGGTCAGTGGGTAACGTACCGTGTAGTTCACGTCAGAGTCTTTGCTCTGTACTTTGTACGCTGTCCACTTACAAGGAAACGTTGCGAGGTCGATGTCTCTGATTTCGATGAAATTTGGCATGCTTGTAGAATGGGTAAAAATAAGCAACACGTATTTTTTTATATCGGCGGAACTCGATTTTTAAGGGTTGAAAAGCACCCTTCAAAATTAGGGTGTTTTTCGTTTTTCGTCAATAACGTTTCAACGGTACGAGATATGAAAAACTTCAAATTGCAATAATGTTTATTTTTTCGTGTACTATATACTGGAGATGAGAACGATGCTGATAGCAACAAGTTTCATATTGTTTATTGCAAAAATGCAATTTTTTGAACCGTATCTCCGAGAATTTTTAAGCGATTGGGATGTTAATTTGCATACATGTAGAGAATGGAAAAGTGCGGATACTAATTTTTTCTTTTTCCGATATCTCACAATTAAGGGGTTGAAACTGCCCGTCGATTTTTTTTTACCGAGAGCATTGTATAATCAGCTAGTCGTTTGGCATTTCGATCTAAATTCACGTCAATATATGTTCGTGTTATAACGCAATTATTTTTAACATTCCACCCCCCCCCCCCCCCCAACGGTCCCTCTCTCGAAAAACAAACGTTCAAAGTTCTTACCGTGCGGCATGGACGAACATTTCTAGAAATAAAAATAGGTTACAAAGAAAGTACAATCAGTCAAAATAAGCGATACACATTTTCTCGTTGTCGAAATAAAAATAAAGTTCGAATGGAAAAAATGTTGTATTTTTCGACTACTAGATGTTCATGATGATAATGATGAGTACAGTAACAAATGGCGTGTTGTTTATTGCAATAATTCGTGAATTACTTGTGAAAAATCATTCTTCAGTTTCCCACTCATATGGGCAGAAGCAAGGCTCGCAATCACGGACTGACTTCGTGCTTCGGAAAGCAACTGGATTACAATTGTATATTTACGAAGAAATTCCACTCCGCTCACCGTATCGAAGACATTATCTGCAGAGGTTACAGCGTTTTTGGGTTGCCGCTGCAAGTCATGAAGAGAATGATGCAAACATTTTTATGAGCTTATAATGCAGCATAATTTAATCTTTATCTTTAACTTTAATTTCATAAACAGCGGAACCAATGAACGAAAGAAATAAATCTTCGCAAAGAGCGACTACGGTGCAAAGAGCGGCTCTCATGATAACCTTGAAATCGCCTTATTAAAGATTAATAGCAGTTCTGGTAATAGCGTGTGTCGTCGTAATTTTTTTTTCGTGTGTATGTATCAATTGGGTTTCAAGTCATATAAATTTACCAACGATCATTATTGCTGCAGTTACGACGGAGAAGCCAGCCATACATTTTGTGTTCGAAATACAAATAAAAATGTACGTTAATCCGGTGAATGTTATTCAACTTCTATCCATAGCGATAAGTGCTATGAATTTGCCTCGCACTCTAATCACCAAACAGGAAGAACAGTTCAGTAAGGATCTAGAAAACATGATCATTGAAGCGATGGATCAACCTATGAAAATGGAAGTCGAAACTGGTTTGCATTTTCTGTCACCAAATGAAATTCATGAAGCAGCCGTAATAGAAGATGACAGTGAAGGAGATTGGCACCGACAACGATACCTAGATCCAAAAATTGATGAAAATGTATTTACCCAAGATATAGAAGAATTGAGTTACGAATAAAAGACAAGAGCTGTAGATTACTGGAGATCCGGGGCAAATGGGAATAGAAAGTTATCATCTGTTAAAACTAAATTCAAAAAGGTGAAATCAGAGCCGCAGTTGCGCCGGTGGGCTCATAGTATAAATGAGGGTGGCACCTACAAAGAAAAGTTAACAAAGATAGCTCACTACACGTTAAACAATTTTAATGATGCTTTGGACGGAAGGCTGCCTGTCCATGATATAGATCTTCGACGATGGGCCTTACGTGCACGTGAAATTGAATACCAGCCATAAATTTCCAAGCATCCGCTTCTTGGCTAAGGACATTCAAAAACCAACATGGAATTGTGTCACGGAAGATTACTAAATATTAAAGTTTTAACCATTCCAGCAGGTAAATATATTGCACGAGTTTCATTAGTTCTGTAGACAATTAGTCCATATGATAATTAGTAATTCCTGCAGGTACGACTGGAATGATACAGCCCCTTGATGTTTATGGCTTCCGTGTATGGAAAAACTTCGTCAAACACTTTTCTGACGCAGTAATATTATACAATTACGATGTCAATCTGCATTTGAGAGACAATATTGTTAAATTACAATCTCTTACACACAACCAGTTTTCTTCTCCACGGTTTACAAATCTTTTCAAATATGCGAGGTACAAAAGCGGGTACGAAGAAGAAAGACCACCAAAATTCGAAAATCCCGTAGAATTTTGCTTTTCACAAAATATACCGACATGCGATATATGCGGCGAAGCAGCTATTATCACTTGTGCGTGGTGTAAGAAATCTCTTTGTTTCAAACATTTTTATCATGACTATCATTATTGTAATAAGTATAATCCATAAAAAACATTTCCTAAATGAGTAAGGGTGAGAACACTTTTCCGATTGTGTTGTAATCTTCAAAGGCCGTACGTGGCGGTGGAGAATTTCTTCGTAAATATACAATTGTAATCCAGTTGCTTCCCGAAGCACGAAGTCAGTCCGTGATTGCGATCCTTGCCTCTGCCCATATTAGTAGAAAACTAAAGAGTGATTTTTCACAAGTAATTCACGAATTATTTCAATAAACAACACGCCATTTATTGCTGTACTTATCATTATCATCATGAACGTCTAGTAGTCAAAGAATTCAACATGTTTTCCTTCCCAACTTTATTTTTATTTCGCCCCGTTCACGAGCTATAGAAAGAACGAAGTTGTTAAGGGTGCGTTGACCCCTTAAGAGTGTCGTTCCGCCAAATCGAGAAAATGTGTATAGATTTTTTTGACTGATTGTACTTTCTTTGTAACCCATTTTTATTTCTACAAATTTTCGTCCATGCCGCACGGTAAGAACTTTGAACGTTTGCCTTTCGAGAGGGGGACCGTTGGGGGGGAGGGGCTGGAATGTCACAAATATGCAATTGCGTCATAACACGAACGTATATTGACGTGAATTTAGACCGAAATGCCAAAAGGCTAGCTGATAATACGATGCTCTCGGCAAAAAAATCGACGGGCAGTTTCAACCCCTTAATTGTGAGATATCGGAAAAAGAAAAAATTCGTATCCGCACTTTTCCATTCTCTACATGTATGCAAATTAACATCCCAATCGCTTAAAAATTCTCGGAGATACGGTTCAAAAAATTGCATTTTTGCAATAAACAATATGAAACTTGTTGCTATCAGCATCGTTCTAATCTCCAATGTATAGTACACGTAAAAATCAACCTTGTTGCAATTTGAAGTTTGTCCATATCTCGTACCGTTAAAACGTTATCGACGAAAAACGAAAAACACCCCAATTTTCGAGGGTACTTTTCAACCCTTAAAAATCGGGTTCCGCCGATATAAAAAAAATCCGTGTCGCCTATTTTTACCCATTCTACAAGCATGCCAAAATTCATCGAAATTGGAGACATCGACCTCGCAACGTTTCCTTGTTAGAGGAAAGCTTCGCTGATCGGCCTCGGCATATAGCAGTGTCGTGGAGGAGGACTCGGTCGCCGGGGCGGTACTCCACCGTACCAGCGGTGATATTATGTCCCTCCTTTACCCTTTCTTTTTCCTTTTCCAATCGTTCTTTCGCCACGTGCCATGTGGCTCGAAGCCGTTCGCGTAACTCGGAGACATAATCGTCGTGCTTCTTTAAGCGCCATCGGTAAATCGGCTACCTTTCCAAATACGAACTCGTACGGAGTGAAACCTGTCGCTGCGCGCGGAGTGGATTTGTGGTTTTGTATGTAAATATCGAGTATAGCAACCACTTATCCCCATCCGTTTGATACTCTTTAATGAAACATTCCAGGTATTCTGCGAGTGTTCGGTGTGAACTCTCCAATGCTCCGTTTGATTGAGGATAATATGCCGTCGTTTGAATATATTTTATTCGGAATAATTGGCACATCTCCTTGAAAGTTTCGCTCAGAAAATTCGTTTCTTGGTCTGATAATAATTCTTTTGGAGTGCCGTACTTGCAAACAATTTCAGTTGCAAATCTTTTGGCTACTTCCTTGGCTTCTTGAGTTTTTAGCGGTATAGCTGCGCTATACTTGGACAATGCGGCTTGAAAAGTCAGGATGTATTTGTTCCCGGCTTCGGTCTCGGGTAAGGGACCTACTACATCGACTGTACATTTGTCGAATGGTGTCTTGGGTGTGTTGGTAATAGTCATGGGAACATGCTTGCGTCGCGTGATTTTATTTTTCTGGCATTTGCCGCATGATTTTACGTAGTTTTCTATTTCGTTATTCATTCCCGGCCAGTTGTACTTTATCTTTATTCGATGTTTCATCCTTTTTCGCCTGGGCGGCCATCAAGAGGAGCGTCGTGGTATTCTTGCAGAATCGTACCTCACTCCTCCTCACTCGGGCACTCTCGATTTCCTATTTCCGTATCTGTCTCGCTGTCGCTTGTTGTCTCGCTTGCGCTCGAGGCTTTTTCTATTTCCTTCTCTTTTCCGCTCCGGCCTGCCTACCGGTCCGCCTCTACTGATAGGAGTAGCGGTTCGCTCTCGCTCGCGCGGGCCTCTGTCGCCTTGCGCGGGCGTTCCTCCCTAGCGGGCTGCATTGTTTCTCTCGGCCGGCCACGTGCTCGCGGGACCAGCTGACCACGGCCATCATGACTCGGGTCTGTTGACGCTGGCGTGGGTGGCGCGGAGCGGGGGGACTTCCGCGGCCTTCCTCTACCGCGCTTCTCGAGGTCCTTGTGACGTACCACCGCCTCGGGTGCTTGCCGCGTCAGCATCATTACATACATACGGCTTAAAGCATCCGCATTTGTGTTCTTCTTGACAGCCTTATACTCGATGGTCTAGTTGAACTCCTCTATCTTATTCTTCTACGTTTACTGCGGGTGTTTCGAGCATGAGCATAATTTTACACAGTGCGTATAACTTTTTTCCTCCGATTCCTTTGAGTTCGATCATTTCATCTATTATTTCTGTGTCCTTTTTCAATACACTCTTTTTTTGAGACTACATTGGGCTGCCGTATCTCCTTTGAACGTGGGGATTTTGTTTTTGGCCTGGGGAGACGCGATGTGGAAGTCGCTAGCGACTCCACCGGAATTGAACGTCGATATCCAGTACGATTTTATTTTCTTCTTTGTATTTTTTCTTTTGGACGAACCTCTATCCGATGCTTCGATTATTTTTCTGACGTTGCGTTTTTCTTCTTCGTTCGTTGCCCTTACTATAACGAGCGAAAATTACCCAATTGTTTTCGTTTGTTCGCTGTCGTTGCGGTTTTCTTCTTTTGGCCTGTCTACGTTCGTTGCCGTTACCATATCGAGCGAAAATGATCTGTTTGTTTTTTTTTCGCTGTCGTTGCGGGTTTCTTCCTTCGGTCCGTCTTCTTTTGGCCTATTTTAATTTGCGTTCCAGTGATACTGATTTGGGCGCCCTGGGGGCCCACTCTTATTGTAGTAGCTGGTTCCTTGGCCCTGCTGATAATTCATTTGATGATTTTGATGATCCCCGGTTCCCGGTGCCTGTCGATGTCCGTTTCCTTGCCCTTGTTGCCAATTCCTTTTTCGGCAATCTTTGTACGCGTGTCCCGCTTTCTTGCAGTAATTGCAAGTGATGTTGAATTGATGTACGCTTTTTTGATGGAGCTGGTAGGCTGTATCTTCCGTAAGACGATGTCTTGGATCGGCAATCCTTTGCTAAGTGTCCCATTTTGTGACGTCTATGGCACGTCACCGGTGTTCGTTTTTCCAGATGAGTCTGCTTGTTTATGGATTCGCCTCCTTGTAGCGATTTTTCCTCTTCCATTGCTTCATTAAGGGCTGATCCGGAATATTGAATCCTCGAGTCTTTACGATTACTTGGTATTCCCTTCGAAGTCCTCTTTCGAAGTTAGGGCTAATTGCTTAACATATGTCTCAATTGTTCTGTTTTGCGCAGGCGATCTTGCCTCGGTTGTGCTGGCTTCCATTAATTCCATTACTATGGCCTCGAGTCGTTGACCATACGCTAACACGCTCTCGTTTTATTTTTGCTTACACGTATTAAAATCGACCTGTAACGCGGCTACTGTACGTCGCGTTCCATATAATGCTCTCATTTCTTCTTTAAATTGTTGGTACGATTCAATTTCTTTATATCGGATATCTTTGCGCGCTTTTCCTATCACTTTTGTTGCTAACACGGATTGTAAATGGGAATGTCTATCGGCTGCTGCAACGCACGCGTTTGCATAGCCGAATGCTTCAACTATATCGTAGACTTCTTCAGGTTTTTCGCCATCAAATCGGGGAATGAGGCATCGCGCCTCCTTTAGGGTCATGAAATCATTTTCTTGCGCCATGTTATCTGAATTAAGTTGGAGCAGGGAAAATTCTTGAATTTATATTTCGCGACCACGCCTAGTATCTATATTCTCAGGAGATTGATCAGAATCTGTTGATTGGTCAGAAAAATGAACAGTTCGATCTGCTGCGGATAGAATTTTGGTACGTTTCGCGGCTGTCGGCTTGCTTGGGGAATTTGGTGAACTTGGACTTTCGTTTGACCTTGTTGCAGATCGAAATCGCTTTTTCCTAGGTTCCTGTAGTTCTTATTCGACTGTTTGATTCTCGGGACGATCTCTCGCAATCAGTTCGTCGAAAATCGAATTTAGTGAACGCGATAATTTGTTGTTACCCGGTAATCGGTATAATTTACGACGCTCGTCTTCGTTTGACATTAAAGTTCAGTTGTTTGGCTTTGGAGGGTGTTTTTGATAAGTGTTCCGTCACTTACAGTAGGATGATGCGCCTCATGTTGATCGATGCTTCGTAGTCGGTTGTTCACAAGATGTCGACCTCGTTCTCGTAGCTGTTTGGCAGGAAATTGCCAGTGGTTTTCCCTGTTGTCGTGTTGCTTTGGTTTGCTGTTCTCGTGCGCTCTGTTGTTCCATTATAGAAGGTGTTTGGTGAGTCTTCGTCCTTTGGTCGGTCTGGTATCGATGATCCTCGGGATCTCGTTACTTTTGTACGGTTGACTCGGGCGTTTGCTTACGCCGCACTTTTTCTTTTTATTTGTCAGGTTCGACGGTCGTCGATCGGATCACTCGTTGACCTCCTTTTCAACACTTGCTGCGTTCAGTTTATTTTGTACGTTGGATAGGATGTTTCTTTCTTTTTTTTCAAGTTGTGGAATGCAAAGTTGCGGTATCCCCAATTACGGGAATCCCACCGCTGCCACCAATGTTGTGCCCCGGCTTCTGACGATGCGCGGAGAGCACAGAATTTCGCTCCGGAGTAAATTGACACCGTGGGTTGTCGCATGCTCGAGGGCGAGGGGATGTGGGGACTTTTCCCGTTCCGCGTAAATCTCCAATTCCGAATATTGCAATTTGAACAACTTATATTTTATTTGCAATTAGACAAAAAAATACAATTCTTTTTTATGCCTTGAGACATACCTCTTCGGCTTCTGGCCGAAGACTGCCTTTTGTTGAATCTTTCGGCTAATTGTTAACTCGGGTTTTTGCAACCAATCGTTCGAGAACGTTCGAATCGTTCGATAGCGATTCGGCGTTTTTCCGGCTGAGTCGAGCGGAATATCAGGCTTGTGAAATATCGGGCCCGATACCATCGCATGGGGTCTTTGAACTTCATGCGTTAGCAATCTGAACATTCCTGACTTTTCAGGGCACAACACTACGGAAATTTTGAAGGTGGCTGATTTTTCGGTGAAATTGCAAAATGTTAGTATTTGAACTTTTAGCATTTATACATGTTGATATCGAAAAAGTCGGAACTTTTTTTTCGAGAAAGAAATAAAACAACTCAACTTTCAGAAAACTCTCATAGTGTGAAATATTTTCAAGTTTACCCGGACCATTTTTAATTTGTTTTATGTCTTTTATATTGACACTTTACATATAGCATGGTATCAGTTTTTTGTTATATTTTAAAAGAAATGTGGAATTTATTAAAAACCTACACATCGGTTGTTTCTTCCCCGTAAAACCGGATGTGTGTCCACGATCGACATAGGAAAATTTTGATAATCTTGCTTGCTGGGCGCATAGTCGCATCACGTAGATGCGACGTCCAGAATAAAATTAAGTCTTTTATTCCGGTGAAAACACCAACAGTATTAAATATTCGTTGCAAATGTGGTGTCAGTTTTGGTAGAGGCGCTGGATAAGGCACATGTTTTGTACATTTGACTTGTGGCGCAGTATTTGACTGCAAAAAAGTAAGAAAAAATGGCTATTTCATGTGTACGATGAAAAAATATTAATAAATAGCACTGCCGGTATGAAGCACTACCCGGCTTTCACACAGAGACTTTTAGTTTTCAAGTTGCGAGCTCGCACAGAGTCTTTCCACGTTTCGTTCTGCTTACTTAATACGTTCTGCTTATTAATAGATTAATAAAGTTACCTTAACATTTGCCTCGCCAGTGTTCAGCTTTATTTCTTCATCCATCGCCGAGGAATCTTCAAAGATTACTGGAACGTCAATCGTTAGAGTTTCGTCTTCGTAGCAATTTTCGTCTACCGTTTCCTTTACACTACACGCTTGTTCCTCTATCGAGGGTGGCGTGATAAAGAGAACCGTAATTTCCTCTTTGTCTAAGAGGGTGTGGGTGTATACTAAGATGTTAATTGAATCCGTTCACCGGTTAACTGCATACCAAATGTGGTCTTGTTAGCCGGTCAACCAACGAATGAGTTTCACGTGATGCCGTAACCAAGGTGTTTTTCAAAACATATGATCAATAACTCGCAATTAACAAACGTAAACTGTGGTGAGTTGATCGTGTGGATTCGGCTTCGGTCCGGCCAATGAAGGTTATTCCAAAGTCAATGGAACTAGAGGATGTTTTTCTTTACGTTTCGGCCCTCGGTTTGGGTCCTCTTCAGAAGTTATTTTATTCTGTATACATTGTGATACCCATTTTTTTAAATAAAAATGTTTACAATAATGTTTGACAAAAGTATATATATGAGTGTTTTTGGTCCGTTATATACGTTTTATGTCGTTTAGTATAACAATTCTGTTAGTTGTGTTTTGGTTATAGTTATGTTAATATAGTATGAAAAATTTCGTCTATTGAGTTATTTATTTTTATGTAAAAGTGTTTGAAATGTGTGAAGTGTGATGTCACGTCCTGGGGGGACGTGGGCATATACCTATCGCGGTTCCCTCTTTTTAGCCTACGCCTAGCGCACTAGCTCGTGATGAGGGTGTAAAAGGGAAAGGTGCATGCAAATGTGGGAATGACGCAGTGACTCGATTGATAAATGAATTGATTTACGCAAATGATTGGGAATTCGGGGTTTATTATAATTAACCAATTTGGTTAATTCTATTAAATTAATAATACAAAAATATACATGAAATATTTCGCTTACATTTGCCGATGGGTCGTGGATACGCTAATCTGTTTATAGCCGTCAGGTTCGGGCCTCCGCAGGTAGGTCGGACCCCTCAGTTGCGCACGTTTGGTAACAATGATGGCTCGGGTCGACACAAAATTTAACACGTGGGTATATATCGCGGGTATATATCGCGAGACGAGGTTGGAATTGAATTACTATTTACGCAAAACAATACGATGTACACATTTAACGTAAACACTTAATAAAATTCTCGTAGTTCGCGTTATTATAAAGTGTAATTTGGAAGTTATAGTTCGCGTTCGCTTTATGGAGACAGTTTTTGTAATTGTTCGTACGCGATAGAGACTTAAAGGAGACGTTTTCTCAGCGAGTGATGATGGGACACGGACTCCAAGATTTTTCTATTCTAGCTTGTAAAATATTTGGGATGCTGGGATGGTGGGAGAAGAAGTTTCTCGAAAAGTGCATTTTCGTCATGCGTTAATTTTTTGATTGGTGGGAAGGATGTAGAAAATTTACAAGTGCATTGGATTGGTCGAGTTGGAAGGGGAAATATTTTTGAGGACTATGATTGGGTGTAGGCTATGATGTGTGTGATCTCCATCTCGATTCTCGGAAACTAGTCCGCGGCTCGTTATCTGGAGCGTTGGAAAAATATAGGGAGGAAAAAGGGCCTTGGTCGCGTTGCCGCGCTTGCCTCAAGATAGACTTTGTTGAGGTGTGAGAGCGCATGGGAAATACTAACGTAGTTTTATTGCCGGGCCAACTCTTCGGCATGAAGGATTTTCTTTCGGAGAATGTATATTTTTGTGGAGTAAGGATTTGGATATTTTCGTGTGTCTTCGTGTGTTGTACGTTCTTATGGCTAAAGGTTTTATCATCAACTGCGTTTGACGGTTGCGTGTAGATATGGTCAAAACCGACTGTGCTCTTATCGATATATTTCGTTTCGGCTGTGGTACGCCTAATTCTAAAGAAAATATAAGGACCCGTCGAAAAATGAGCATGCCGTTATCGTGTGTATTGGTTTTCGTAGTTTTCCACGATTTCCATGTGGCATCGGGTAAGCCCGCGTTTTCGCCGGAGTTGAATAAAATAGGAGAGGAAAAAGAAATAGATAGTGCTTTTTCTCGCGACGTTACACCTCCCCCCTTTAGGATTGAGCGTCTCGCTCGATCGTAATCGTTGGGAGTGGTGATCAAACGTATAATGGCACGATAGTATAAATTGGCATTGTCATTGATCGACTTACAATGTGACTTAAAAACATTGGAAAATAGCTATTACTTTTTATTGTATATATATATATATATATATATATAGACAGATCTTCAATGAGGTTTTCCTTTTTCCCTTTTTAAAATTATAGTTATATGTAGATTTTTTTGTTGCTTAAAATGTATCATATTTTTCGCTTCCTTTATGCATCGATACTTATTTACTTGTTTAATCCTATTTTACGTGACAAGGTTAGAAGAACAAAATAATGAGAATAAAAGTAATTTAAAAAATGATCAATCATGATGATCTTTTTGTACCTGAATATGTCTTCTCCCGTGAACTCAACGGAAGGAACACCATTTGGAGGATTCGTCGTATTTTGAACTAGTGGAAATGTTAAGGTGGACATTATGTGTTGCAGCATTGGTCTTGGTATGACTCCTTGGTTCGGCTGAAGGGGCCGTCACGAGTTTATGAAGTTCTTGACCAATCTCTGCATCCGTTGAGGTTTTCTTCCTGCACCTGCATCGACGAGGTAGATCGGCCAGCCATACACAGTGTGTTGGCTGTATACATGGATTACCGTATGTATGAGGAGCTTGATTGGTCGTATGATGGGTAACATTCGGGTGAGACCAGCGCTTGCTGTACCGAATTGAATGAATTTTTCCCAGGTGCGATTCTAGATGGAGTCCGCTTGGTGTTATATATCGTTGTTATCCAGGAGATATAACAACTTCTCCTCTTGATTGACAGTGTTTTGGCCACTGATGCCCCGTGCCATATTGTTTAGGGCAGCGGGTTGCTCCACAGGAAATATGATATGTTTTCGTACGTTGTCGATGTTCTGCGGAATAGATCCCACAGGGTGATTCTGGGTTGGTGTATCGCCAAGTAGACTTCGTCGCCGGCTTCATGCTTGCAGGTAGTATGGCTTCGACAGGAGCAGCCATGAACTTGTACCAGATGTCTCCGTAAAGGTAATATGAAGGAAGTAAGGCATTGCAGGTTGTTTGAGATCTTCTTTTGGTAGTATATGAGTTCGAGAAGTAAGGAGATATTTTTCGTTCCCACGAGTGACAAGTTGATCGTAATATTCTTTTCACCTGATCAGATTTACTTCTATTACTATCTAATGAATAACGTGTACTATTTCGCCAGCAAGTACCACTATATAAATAGACTTCTTCATTGAATTGTATACAATTCGTCCGAGGCTTATACTACTAACAACAGCTATTTTGGAATATTTAGCGCTCTTTGCTACAATGTTGCGTATGCAAATAGTAATGTAATGATTTTCTAATATAATATAATAACTACGTATATAAATTTGAATTGACATAAGCGATTATATCTAGGTTCGCGACAGGAAAGCTCTCTCGAATTGTGAAACAGTTATTTCGGCGTGGTTTGAATATAAGTAGTTTCCGGTATTCTGTACTGAGGATACTGTAATTAAAAAGTCAATATTTTTCGCTGGTTGCAAGTACAAAGGTGATATTGTTGATACGGAATAGGTTGATAACGGCCACCTGAAAAACAGGGTAATTATTATTATTATTTGTTTAATTAGGATTAAAATCGGATTCGTCGACTCTGGTCGACTTGGTTTTTCTTTTCGGCTTTGTTTCGACGTTAATGTGCGAATACCGTAGTCTATTCTCGTGAACGATACGTGCTTTTTTGTAATATTGGATTTTCACATTGCCCTTATCTAATTTCTCCAGGATCTTGTGTGGACCGGAATAATGGTCTCCCAGTTTACCTGGTTTGGGACCTTTTTGGAGGTATACAAAGTCTCCTACTTTAAAACTTTTAGGATTGGCATTTTTATCATAGTATTTTTTTGAGCGATGTTTTGAAGAAATTTGATAAGTGGGTAACTGATCGGATTCTCTAAGTGGTTCGCTTGATGGCACTCTCGCTAGTTTGTCAAAAACTACTTCATATGGAGTATATTTTGTGCTCTCGTGAACGCTGGTATTATATGAAAGGGTCGTTAATTCTAGCCATTGATCCCACTCGTTATCTTTATCTGTGTATTGCTTCAAAAATTCGGCCAATACGTGATGAGATCTCTCAAGGGATCCGTTAGATTGAGGGTGAAATGCCGTTGTCCGACATCGCTTGATTCGAAATCGTTTAGCGATTCGTTTCATGAGGCCACTTAAAAAATTACTGCCTTGATCTGTAAGGAGTGCTTTGGGTGCTCCAAAGACACATATAAATCTTCTAATGAATGCATCGGCGACCGTTGTCGCTAGTGCATTTGGGAGTGGAATAGCGACACAAAATTTTGAAAGGTTGTCTTGGATAGTCAGAATGTATTCGTTCTGATTGGACGTACGTCGCATTGGACCTACTATGTCCATTGATATTTTTTCGTAAACCGTACTTGGTGTATCCGTTATAATCATTGGCTGTTTTGTCTTTACTCTAACCAGTTTCTTTAATTGACAATCTAGGCATTGCTGAATTCTTCTCTGAATATCCGATTTCAAATCTTCCCAAAAATACTCTCTTTTAATTCTCTTATATGTCTTGGAGACGCCTTTGTGTCCTCCTATTGGAGACTTGTGCATCTCATAAAAAATGGAATCTCGTTCTTCGATTGGCACGTAGCGTAAGGTTCCTAAGCAGATTATCACCTTGATTTGACTGGATTTGAACGTTTCTTTAATTATGTTGAGGACGTCGGCCCATATTAGATGCTCGACGTGGTTACTGTGGCAAATACTTAGCGATTGGAGCTTGAGATTTTCGCAAAGATCTTTTAATTCCCTTACGCTTTCTTTAACATTTTCTGATACAAAGGATAATGATCCAGAATATTCGCCTTTGACGACTAGGGCAATGTGATATTTTTTTCCAACCTTTTTACTGTAAGCATGACCTTCTGTTAAATCCTTCCAGAGGGGAAGTTTGTTAGCTTCGAGTAATTTTTTCGATCCAGCGTCGCAAGGTTTTCCAGTTGAATCGACAAAATATACTAGGTTATCGTTGCGAAAATGGAACAATTCTTTGCTTGTTATGCAATTCGCGATTTTAAATTCCGAGGTTTTGTCTTCCTGGATCGGAAGTCCTTCATCCTCAGAGGATAAAGAGTCAACTGCGTTGCTGGAGTCGGAATCTAGGTCAGTGGAACTTTTGGGATTTGGAATTTGAGGTGCTTTGCGCAGGTTAGGCCTCTCAGCTGATTCGGGGTCAGTGCCCTTTCGGAGTCGCCTAACACGCGCGGGCCTTGTTATCTCGGCTTTTGTTTCCTCGCTGCTACTTTTCTCGTAGTTTATGGCCCTACGGTTTCGGAGCGCAAGGCGCCGGGACTTGGAGCGCGCATCTGTCTCCTTGGAGGCAGGTACGTCAACCATTTCCAATACATCGTCACCGAGTTTTTCTTTAACCTGTTGCTTTGTTTTCTTAGCTACCTGAGATACGTAGTTCTTCGCTTGCAAGCGAGTGACGACATTTATTCCTTCTATTTTTGGGGTTTCATGAATTTCTGCTTGAGTTGTAAAACGTATAGGGCCTTCGTTTTCGCTAACACTGTTTTCTGCTAATTCGCGGAGTATGTCCTGTGCTATCTCATCTAGATGCTCGTCGTTTTTTTGTTCGTAATGAGGTATGGCTTTGACATCCTCGACTTTTTCGATAGGGTTACGTGATAAAGCGTCGGCGTTTGAATTTAATTTCCCTGGCTTGTACACGACGTCGTAGTCGTATTCCGAAAGTTTAAGTCGCCATTTCAGGACGCGTGCGTTCGCGTCTTTGGCTGTTTTAAACCAGACCAGGGGTTTATGATCGGTCACAAGCGTGAATTTCCTACCGTAAATATAAGGCCTAAACGCTTTAACGCTGTGAATAATTGCCATTGCCTCTTTTTCATGTGTCGTACCGAAGGGCTGCCCCGCGTAGTACGCACGATGCATGAGCGATCGGTTTATCTTTCCCGATTTCACCTTGTGATAAGACTCCGCCTAAGGCGTAGCCGGAAGCATCTGTTGTTATTATGAACGGTTTTTCAAAGTCTGGATACTGCAAGATGGGAGCTTCACAGAGCTTATCCTTGAGTATTTCGAAAGCTTTTTGTGTTTCTTCGGTCCATTCGAAATCGACCTTATCTTCTAAAAGTCGCGTCAATGGTTTCGCGATCTTCGAAAAATCTTTAATGAGCCTACGGTAGTAACCTGTTAGGCCTAAAAATTGCCGAATATTTTTAACAGTTTTGGGAACTGGGAATTCCCTTACCACTGACAATTTATTGGGATCCGGTCTTAAACCGTCCTTCCCGATTATATGCCCTAGGTAATTAACTTCTGGCCTGAGAAATTCACATTTGTCCGGTTGCAACTGTAGATTGGCTTTACGCAACCTTTCCATCAGTTCCTCGATTTTCTTGCCGTGCTCCTCTAAATCCTTGGCGTAAACGACGATGTCGTCGAGATAAACGAAGAGGGACACTCCTTGGAGTCCACTCAACACGACGTCCATCAAGCGCTGGAAGGTCGCCGGGGCATTTTTCAGCCCAAAAGGCATTCTCGAAAATTCATAGTGCCCATACGGAGTAGAGAAAGCAGTTTTCGGCTTATCTTCGGGATTCATTTCTATCTCATAGAATCCGGACGCTAGATCGAATACGGAGAAATAATTTGCGTTGCATAATTGATCCAGAATGTCTGTGATGTTAGGCAACGGAAAAGAATCACCGATTGTCTTTTCGTTAAGGGCCCGAAAATCAATTACCATTCTCCAACGCTTATTGCCATTGGAGTCGGGTTTCTTTGGTACGATCCAAACAGGACTGTTGTTTGGGGATTGAGAATGGTTGATAATCCTCGAGTCCAGTAGCTCGTCTACCTGACGCTGGACTTCGCCCTTAAGGGCCTGAGGAAACCTGTATTGTTTTGTATTGATCGGGAGGTCATCGACCGTGGGGATCTTATGTCGCAGCACAGATGTAGACTCCAGAGGTTCGCCTTTTATGTGAAACCTATCTGGGTATTTTTCGATAATTTTTTCTACATGGTCTAGCTCATATTTGGCTAGATGATCGAGTCGCAGGAGCCCTCTTATTGTCTCCGTGCGCTCCGACAGATTTTTTATATTACGCGATCTTGGGTCAGACATGGAAACACAATTTACCGTTTGAATTTCCTTTAGATTGGAATTTTTATTCATTTTCAATTTTGAATTTTCTTCGTTCATTGGCTTTTCTTTTATTTTTACTCTTGATTTTCCAATTTTATTCGATTTTGATTCTTGGCCCGATATTTTGTTATTTTTTTTATTTGATTGATTGATCTCAGTTCCAGTTCTTTCCTCGCTACCGTAAATTTTTCTAAATTTTCCTTGATCATCGCTCTCTTTGGGGCGATGCAAGGTTTTTAATTCGACACTTTTCGTCGATTTTTTAAAATTGGCCTCTTTTGGACCCTGAATATACGCGATTGTCTTGCAATCGTCGCTTGAAATAGAAGAGTCACGAGGGATCGAACTGGAGTTCAAAATTGTCATGCAATCTTGATTTGTTTTATTTTCTGCTAAGTCTCCAATCGTGTCGAATTCTTGCAGTTTTACGACTGGCACGATCAGTCGTATGGCATCATTCGTGGTATTGTAAACCTTCAAATGAGCCTTACCGCGGATGTTTGTTACCAGACAGTCGCCGGCATATACACCATTGCGGATTTTTAAAGGCGAGAGATAACCCTCCTTTATCGTGCTATCCTCCACTTTTACGTGAAAGGAAGTTCCCGAACGCACGGGGATTTCTATCACCTCGTCGGGTTCGCCTGTTTTTTCAAATGGCCGAGATCTTGTTCCGAATTCAAAACGTTCTGTTTCATAATTAATTTTTGCTTTAGTTTCAAAAAAGAAATTCGACCCTAATAATCCAGGATAGAGGAGCGGTATCGAATCTGGAATTATATGAAATAGGGCATTAAACCCGAATACTTCAATTATTACGCTCCCTAACGCGTACACTGGTAGCTGTGATATACCTTTTAATTTTATAATGTCTGACTCATCGATACCGACCATATTTCTTGTGTATTCTTTCTTTATGAGATTGGGAATGGCTCCAGCGTCTAATAGCATTATCGTGCGACCCTTTCCCGGTAGTACTCCGATACACACCGAGGGTAGCTTATCGAAGTTTTCTGCGTTTACTGTGTAGGTCGGATATCGTCGGCTTGAGCCTCTTGCGTGGCCAAGTTTGCTGGACGCGTGGGGATCGGAGTACCGCTCGGCGCGCCCGTCCGAAGGGTATTCCTCCCGTTTCCCGACAGGTTTTGCGATTTATTATATTCAAGTGTGCGGCAATTTTCTAATGTGTGACGTAACTTTTTGCAGTATCGGCAGGTAGGTGTATCGTTTTGCGGCGAATTTTTCGGAATTTTAAAACATCTGTCCGCAGTGTGCCCATGATTGTGGCAGTATTGGCATTGAGGAACAGATGAGGGGCGAGGACGATCATTTGAGAAATTTTGTGGCTCTTTACGCGATGTACACTCGCTGGCCGTGTGCCCTGGTTTTTTACACAATTGGCACGTAATTGTGTAGGATTTTTTATTGCGAAAACATTTATCCGCGGTATGTCCTATTTTTTTACAAATTTGGCACGTGACAGTCCCCTGATCATTAGCAGATTTTCGACATTCATTGGCGCTGTGGACGTGGATTTTACATATTTGGCAAGTGACCATCGCGAATCAGCAAGCTTCGGTCGCGTGATTATCTTTTTTGCAAATATTGCACATCCTCACAGGTCTAGTCTGAATGATTCCTTCTGATCTGGTGGGACGCGATTCTAATTCCCTTCGAGCCTTGAGATCGCGTTCGATTCTAACTGCGTGATCAATAGCGGTGGGCATGTCTACGCACGGTGGGAGTCGGTGTTCGATCTCCTCTTTTAATCCGCGTTTAAAACTTGTAAGAAAATATTCATCCATTTGTCTCCTAAATAATTGGTCCTCTTCCCTATTGTTGGCTAATTTTCTTGCTTCCAATATTTCTCTTGCTTTTCTTCTAATTTTCGTCGCGAATTTCATAACGCTATCGCCGCTTGCTTGATAGATATGGCTGAGTTCTCCCAAAAGCTGAATCTCGGATTTATTGGGCGCGTAAATTTTTTTTAGAAAATCCACGAGTTCTTTTACTGTCTCGAACTTAATTCCATGTATGCTATCTCTGGCTAGATCTTTCAATTTATTTCTTATTAATTTCGCTAGGTATTTTTCGGCTGCGGGCGGTAGCATATCTTTTGCATCTTCGCACCCGGCCACAAATTCTGAAAATGGGATATTTTTTCCATCCAATTCTGGGACAAAGCTAACGGCATCTTTTAGAGAAATTAATTGGTTTGTTCCTAGCGCCATATTGTTCAAGTTATCTGGATTTCCCTTAGGTGGCAATGCTAATTTTTTGACGGATCTTTTAGGAGCTTCGAGACCAGATAATAAATTAGCGTTTGATCCTCTTAAAGCGTACCCTGTACTATGAGATTGACCTGGTTCGTTTGTTTCTAAATCCGGTAAATCGTCAGTGAGATTCAAATCTAGCGACTCGCATGTGGATTCCTTATCCATTAAGGCAATTTGCAAAAGCACATACCCCTTTTACGATCCCGGACGAGCCCCCAAAAATTATATGTCACGTCCTGGGGGGACGTGGGCATATACCTATCGCGGTTCCCTCTTTTTAGCCTACGCCTAGCGCACTAGCTCGGGATGAGGGTGTAAAAGGGAAAGGTGCATGCAAATGTGGGAATGACGCAGTGACTCGATTGATAAATGAATTGATTTACGCAAATGATTGAGAATTCGGGGTTTATTATAATTAACCAATTTGGTTAATTCTATTAAATTAATAATACAAAAATATACATGAAATATTTCGCTTACATTTGCCGATGGGTCGTGGATACGCTAATCTGTTTATAGCCGTCAGGTTCGGGCCTCCGCAGGTAGGTCGGACCCCTCGGTTGCGCACGTTTGGTAACAATGATGGCTCGGCTCGACACAAAATTTAACACGTGGGTATATATATGGCGGGTATATATCGCGAGACGAGGGTGGAATTAAATTACTATTTACGCAAAACAATACGATGTACACATTTAACGTAGACACTCAATAAAATTCTCGTAGTTCGCGTTATTATAAAGTGTAATTTGGAAGTTATAGTTCGCGTTCGCTTTATGGAGACAGTTTTTGTAATTGTTCGTACGCGATAGAGACTTAAGGGAGACGTTTTCTCAGCGAGTGATGATGGGACACTGACTCCAAGATTTTTCTATTCTAGCTTGTAAGATATTTTGGATGCTGGGATGGTGGGAGAAGAAGTTTCTCGAAAAGTGCATTTTCGTCATGCGTAAATTTTTTGATTGGTGGGAAGGATGTAGGAAATTTACAAGTGCATATGATTGGTCGAGTTGGAAGGGGAAATATTTTTGAGGACTATGATTGGGTGTAGGTTATGATGTGTGTGATCTCCATCTCAATTCTCGGAAACTAGTCCGCGGCTCGTTATCTGGAGCGTTGGAA
Organism: Ophion ellenae; assembly: GCA_963210295.1. Lineage (NCBI taxonomy): Eukaryota > Metazoa > Arthropoda > Insecta > Hymenoptera > Ichneumonidae > Ophion > Ophion ellenae. The sequence goes on along the minus strand of OY723395.1, from coordinate 4,384,987 downwards.
AAATATAGGGAGGAAAAAGGGCCTTGGTCGCGTTGCCGCGCTTGCCTCAAGATAGGCTTTGTTGACCCAGGTGTGAGAGCGCATGGGAAATACTAACGTAGTTTTATTGCCGGGCCAACTATTCGGCATGAAGGATTTTCTTTCGGAAAATGTATATTTTTGTGGAGTAAGGATTTGGATATTTTCGTGTGTCGTCATGTGTTGTACGTTCTTATGGCTAAAGGTTTTATCATCAACTGCGTTTGACGGTTGCGTGTAGATATGGTCAAGACCGACTGTGCTCTCGCGTGGGATATTTTGCGCGACGCTCGCTTCTTATCGATATATTTCGTTTCGGCTGTGGTACGCCTAATTCTAAAGAAAATATAAGGACCCGTCGAAAAATGAGAATGCCGTTATCGTGTGTATTGGTTTTCGTAGTTTTCCACGATTTCCATGTGGCATCGGGTAAGCCCGCGTTTTCGCCGGAGTTGAATAAAATAGGAGAGGAAAAAGAAATAGATAGTGCTTTTGCTCGCGACGTTACAGTGAGAGAGAGGGTTATTCTATTATGAAATAATAAAGACATGGAATGTGTGATATAACTAACCTAATTGATACCGAAACACATTTTCTCAAAATACTTAAATATTCAAATTTCCGGCAACAAAGGAAAAATAAAACTTAATAGAATATCACACAAATTCCACGAATTTTTATTGAACATAGAAATAGATGATCTCAACTTTCGAATGAAAATACTGAACCAAAGAATTGAAAAGAACGCAGAAACGATCAACAAAACTCCAAACAATATTAAAGAAATTTTTTTCACTTTGGAACAAATAAAATTAAACAAACTGTCAAAACTTTCATATGAAAAACACCAAAGAAAACTCCAAAATCTTAGATTTCAACGTACCAACAACATACATCAACATATTTTCAACCACGAAGAATGTTTAAAAACAATATCGTCACAAACACATATAGACCAAAACAACACACATTACCTACACTATCAAAACACAAATCAAACAACACAAAATCACAATATTTTATGCTCAACACTGAATAATACACAACATTACGCAAATAATAAGCTACCCACCGATCCTCTGAACAACATAAATTCAACAATCACATTAAACAAAACCAAAGATTGGCTCATAAATCTATCCAACATCGACATTCCGCTACACGTTTCAACATTCTTGTCTCTAGGTGAAAAATTTTGTTTTCCCTACCTCAAACCCTGAAACATAAAAACTCAAATCCACAAATCAATCTCCGAACTAGAAGCCAAACTGGAATTTTTACTTGACAAACCTAGACAATTAGAAATTAGAACCAGATTCAATAAAATCCTAAACAAGATAAATATTCCAATATCATTTTCCAACACTAATCAAATCATAAAACACACATCCTCTTTCTTAAAAAACAACCCTCAACTTATGGTGACAAGAGCAGACAAAGGAAACTCAACAGTCATTCTGGAAAAATCAGATTACATTAATAAAACTCATGACTTACTCGCAGTCTCTAGAATTTACAAAGCAACAAATAAAAACCCCATCAACACACTACAAAAAGGCATCAACAATATTCTCTCCAGATGAAAAACCCTGAAAATCATTGACGAGACAAAGTACAAATATCTAAAAGCTGAAAATTGCAACCTATCCCGTCTATATTGCTTACCCAAAATTCACAAAAACAACTATCCACTTCGTCCAATAGTATCATCTATAAATAGTCCAACACACAAACTAGCTGAATTCATACAATCAAAACTCTCTAAATTAATCAGTACGACCAATTCACACGTCAAAGATAGCTTTCACCTAAAACACTCACTCTCTAACATCTCAATCCCATTCAACTACAAATTAGTCTCATTTGACGTCGTTTCTCTCTACTCCAACATCCCATTACAACTAGTTATTCAAAGCCTACAAAAACGATCAAACTTATTCTCAAAAACATTTTCTTTGCATGAAATAATCAAAGCAATAGAATACATCATGTTCTCAACATTTTTCACGGTCCAAAATAAAATCTACCAACAAATCTCAGGATTACCTATGGGTTCACCTGTAGCTCCAATACTATCCAACATCGTCATGATAGATCTCGCAACAAATTGTCTGGAAAAATTAAAATTCTCATTACCATTATATAAAAGATACGTTGATGATATTATTATTGCTCTCCCAACAAACAAAATTGAATCCACCAAATTGATCTTTAACTCTTACAATCCCAAACTACAATTCACATCCGAAAACGAAACAGACAACAAAATCCCGTTCCTAGATCTACTTTTAACCCACAAACAAAACTCAATCATCGCAAATTGGTATAGGAAACCAACCTGGTCAGGCAGATTCATACATTTCTTCTCACACCACCCACTCTCTCAAAAAAACCTATAATCTACATGCTAGTAGACAGAGCAATAAAACTATCTCACCCCTCATTCCACAAAGAAAATTTAAAACTCATCAGTAACACAATGACAAAAAATTGCTACCTCTTTCACCGAAAAAATAATAAAACATCGTCTCTCCATAATCAACAATAAAAAAACCAATAACAACAATTTTGATTCTTCCAGAATAATAAACCTTCCCTACACAAAAAAACATACACCATCAACTAATTCGTCTCTTCCAACAATACAACATAACAGTGGTCACAAACAACAAACACAACATCTCATCAATCATTGGATCCACCAAAGACAAAATAACCAACAACCGAAAATCCAACATAGTTTACCAAATTGACTGTAAAGACTGCAACGCCACATACATTGGCCAAACTAAAAGATACCTCGAAACTAGAGTAAAAGAACACAAAAATAGCCTAAATCACACCACCACAATACACATAGCTTTAGCACAACATGCAATAGAACAAAAACATAATTTTCAATTTGACAACGTAAAAATTCTAAACAATGAGAACTGACTTAAAAAAAGACTAATATTAGAAATGATTCAAATTAAGGCACACTCCAACGCTATAAATTTTAGAACTGACATCCAAAAACCAAGCTCAATTTACAACTCTATAATATGATTACTAAAACATTTTACAGTATTCACCTCACATTACAATTTTTAAATTATTGACACTATAAACTAATGAATACACTGACATGATAAGCTCATTTTTAATGACATTATCACTAATCTTAAATATCCCTTACCTGACACATCTATTTTATTTTCCTTGACACGTCACTGCCTAAATGATCTCTCTCCCCCGATTCACCGTACAGAGACTCGAATAAGCTTTAGAAAATTACACACCTCTCAGTTTCTCTCGAACCCTCGTTGACCACAAAACTCAAAATGTAGGGGAATAAATATTGTAAATTTTAAGTTTTTGCTCATTTAGAAAGGAAAACAAATTCTTAAAAACTATTCTCAATAGGTAATTATCATATTCCTAAGATTATGTAAGATTTTCACTTACAATACACAAAACTCCTTTATAATTAATTATTCGTTACAGACAAGGAAAAAAATCACCGATAAACGAGAATACCTTATCGATTGAGTACTTTCTCACCAAATATTATTTACATCCATAAATAATGTTTCTACAAAACAACCTTCCTAATATCTGCAAAACCTTAAAATATCAACAATATCGAGGTTAGTTATATCACACATTTCATCTCTTTATAATTTCATAATAGAATAACCCTCACTCTCACACTTTACACATTTCAAACACTTTTACATAAAAATAAATAACTCAATAGACGAAATTGTTCATACTATATTAACATAACTATAACCAAAACACAAATAACAGAATTGTTATACAGGGTGCGCCAGAGAAACTTACTTATTTGAAAAAATTCCCGCGCGGTGATTTGGGCGGGTAGAGGGGCGAGAGGGGGCGTATCTGGAGGGGGAAGTTCCCAAGTTTGTTTCTCCCTCCAGTCAGTTGCCATCATGCTCTGGTCTAGAGAGCAGCGGGCCTTCGCAGTCGAGAGCTTCTTTTCTAACGGTCGCTCACTTGTCGCGCAGTTACCGTGAATGGAGCTCGTTACAGGAACATGATCGAGGAATTTTTTCTTCCAAGACTCGAAGAAATGAACGTTAGGAACGTGTGGTTTCAGCAAGATGGAGTCACAGCACACACAGCACGAGACTCAATGAATTTGTTGCGACAACATTTCCCCGACCGCCTCATCTCTCTCAGAGGCGATCTCCAATGGCCGGCACGCTCTCCAGATTTGACTCCATGCGATTTCTTTTTATGGGGTTATTTGAAATCTCTGGTTTATGTCGATCGACCACGGACCATAGCACACCTCAAGAACAACATTCGCGACGCCATTGCCAACATACCGATTGATATGCTGCAAAGAGTGGATACGAATTTCAAAAATTGACTTCATCAGTATATGCGCAATGGGGGTCGCCATTTATCCGATGTCATTTTCAAGACTGCATGAAAAAAAAATTGGGATATTGTATTCTCAAATAAAAAAAATTTTTAAACAATAATTGAAGTACTTTTGTTTTTATTGACCTTTCAAATAAGTAAGTTTCTCTGGCGCACCCTGTACTAAACGACATAAAACGTATATAACGGAACCATGACCAAAAACACTCATATATATACTTTTGTCAAACATTATTGTAATAATTTTTATTTCAAAAAATGGGTATCACAATGTATACAGAATAAAATAACTTCTGAAGAGGACCCAAACCGAGGGCCGAAACGTAAAGAAAAACATCCTCTAGTTCCATTGACTTTGGAATAACCGTCATTGGCTGGGCCGAAGCCGAATCCACACGATCAACTTGTCATCCACACGGCCGCACACATCTCTGACTCATTGTAAACTGTGTTGCTTTCTCCCGTGTTATTTTTGCTCGTGTGTCCAATGTGTGTAAATATGCGTCTTGTACGTTGATTCTACACGTTTTATGTGTGTTTGAATGATCGTATTGTTGATGGGGACAGCTACGAAGGTGTGTAATCTAATGCGCAAAAATTGCCCACTCACGTGTGTAATTTTAACACCTTACGTGTTACCAAATATATAAGGGTGTAGAGTGTAATACATAATCAACATGGCAACGCGTGTCTCGCCTTTATGTTGTGTTACTTCTACAAACTTTGACCATACGTCAAACATGCCTAGTTTTTTCAATGTATAAGCTTGATAATGCCGTCTGGTATGATGGAGGTTGAAGCGCAATTACCATGGTTTGCGATGCAACGATGGCGACTTTCCACACGACACGATCCCCATGTTCATTCGGTCAATATTACAACACGCTCGAATTGTCTACATCAAGGGATTGGAGAATCGCTGTGGTTAAAGGAATTCACTGACCTAGCAACAGAGATAATCGAACTGGAAACTCTGGATTGCCCATCGTTGCGACTCGATTGCAACTCGATTGCCCAAATGGAGATTCGTAAGAGGCGAGGACAATCCAGCGGACTTGGGCTCAAGAGGCGGTTTCGAAGCATCGAAACTCTTTTGGATCAAAGCTACTCAAGCTGCTTATTTCTCTCACGAGCTTCTGTCACGAGAAGCCTATCGACAAAAGCCACACCGCCACCAACACACGTTTTCCGACGTCACCTACATTGACCTTCACGGGGTCATACGAGCAGGAGGACGATTGGAAAATGCACGCTTAGATCCTGAGGAAAAACACCCCGCAATTTTACCGAAATCGTCACGATTTACGACACTCGTCATCGAAGACATCCATCAAAGAACACTCCACGGAGGTAATCAACTAACTCTCTCAACACTCCGGCAATTATATTTGATCATTGGTGGCAGATCAACAATCAAAGCACACATTCGCAAGTGCATTATCTGCACTCGTCATCGGGGAGAACAAGCACGACAACTGATGGGGCAATTATCTCGCCATCGAGCACAGCCAGCTCCTCCGTTTCACAATATCGGCGTGGACTATGCCGGGCTAATTACGCTGAAATCAAGACGAGAACGAGGCGCGAAAATACAAAAGGCGTGGATATGCGTTTTTGTCTGCTTCGCCACGTCAGCTGTGCATCTCGAAGTCGTGTGTGATTATTCGGCTGAGGGCTTCATCGCCGCCTATCGACTTTTTACCGCACGAAGAGGAATTAGTCACACTCTTCACTCGGATTGCGGTAACGTTCGTTGGAGCCGATACGGCGTTGAAGACACTCTTCAATCAAGCCACTAAGCAAGGAAAGGAGTTAGCCACTCTTCTCCAGAATGATGGAACCAACTGGGCGTTCCATCTGCCGGCCGCGCCACACATGGGCGGAAAATGGGAAGCAGTCGTGTAATCACTCAAATTTTACATGACTCGGACCACCGGCGATCTTCCCCTCACACTCGAAGAAGCCACTACTCTGCTGGCTCAAATCGAGGCAGTATTGAACTCGCGCCCGTTGGAACCGGTGACGGAGGACCCCGATAACCTATCGGCAATCACACCTGGTCATTTCCTTATTGGAAAACCACTCGTCACTCTACCAGAACCATCTTTAACCGATCTGCCGACCACACGACTCAATAGATGGCAATTAAATCAGCAGCGGACACGACAATTCTGGAATCGTTGGTCGACACATTATCTGAAAAAACAATTAACACTCTCGAAGTGGTACCATGCCAATCAATCACTCAAGATCGGTACACTCGTTCTGCTGACGGATGAACGATTGCCTCCGAGCAAGTGGCCACTTGCGAAGATCATCGAACTGCATCCCGGCGACGACAATCTGTCCAGGGTGGTCACTCTGCAAACTTGGACAACAACATTAAAGAGACCGATACACAAGTTGGTAATTCTACTAGTCAACACTGAAGATGACGATGAAGAGGATCAATCAACGATCGCCAACCCTGTTGTCGATGGCGGGCGGAATGTTCGAGGAAATCGCGTTCCTTGAATTAGAAAATCCCTCCTTCATTCTCCACACTCTCCGCCACACTACTCTACACTCTACATTCATTGTCTCGCTATGTTCGACTTATCGATCTCAGCTATCGGTCAGTCAAACATCGACTCTGCGCGGCGCCAATCACGCGCCGAACAGGTTCCCCCTCTCCTGACCCACGCGGTCCGCGTCGGGAAGAGACGCGGCCGCCATTTTGTTCTTCGACAATCGAAAAGGTGAGCCTCGTGAACGTGCGTTCCGTTTTCGTTTCTCAATCCCATACTCAAAATTTCTCCCCGTTTGGTTTAATCGGTCAATCTCCACGCGGTAGTGACACAAAAGTAAAAGTGAAGCACTTCAACACTCGAGCGAGTTCAATCGAAGTGCGAACAATCGAGAATAAAATTTCTCCTCGCCACGTGGCCGACGCCACGCGCTGATCGAGTGAGAATGTTCTAGTGCGATCAGTCGTGAAAATTTTGCTCTTGTGTCGCTATCACTCGAATAAATTCGTTCAAGCTTGCATGTTTTCACTCGATATATACTCTGTACAGCTAATCGTAAGTACACGGACACTCCTCCCATGGACACGCCTCTCTTCTCTCCGCGTGATCGAGTTCACGCGTCGATCGAGCGAGGGCTTGATCTCACACAATACTCACACATAATAGACAATAATCGCCACGAGATTTACGCCCTCGTGCGGAAACGAATATATTTTCTCAATCGATAATACTGAATCTTGGAAGATCAGCCACACTCGTCAATCCATTATTATTATTTCACTCTCTCACTCGATACGAGATTTACGACCTCGTGTCAAGGACGTAAAGAAAAAAAAATACACACTCACCAAACTCATGTAACACACACACTCGATTTAATTTTTAGGTATTTTTGTAACGCATTGAAGCGACAATTTATTGTGATTATTTCCGAATAAATTATTAAACACCGTGCAGCTCGACCGATCCCGCACACTCCAACCCACTCGAAACAGACCACTATAATTCAAAAACCACTCGATAGATTTGGATAAAATTTGGTGTGCTTATTGATAGCATTAAAAACTCGTCCTTAATCGAAGTATTTTCATTTTTGTTGCAAATTTCTATTTTTTTTACTCGAAAATCGAAAGTGATCTGTCGGAAGCCGCCATGTTAATTTAAGTAAAAAGCTTCGATTAACGACTAGATTTATTATTAAATTAATGATTTTTTTCGTTTTTTGATTCAGATGATCGAGACGAAGAAGGTCCGACAAAGATGGTGGTATTTTTAAAAATAATCAATTTTTTTCTTTGAAAATGTGTACAGGTCTAGTTGAAATATAACATAAAAAGTCTGTGTAACTACTTTTGTAAAACAAACTTAATTAGTATAAAAAAAATTATTGAAAATGCTCGTTTTTTCACGCCTCTGACTGCATCTTACCCCTCAATCTGATCAGCAGATGGTGCAGAGAGGTAGGGTTGAATGTCAACCCGGAGAAAACATAGACGATACGCTTCACCCACAGACGTAAGTTTGACGGATGGGAGGACCTGAAATTTTGAGCACAACCATCGGCCCAACGGACAAGGTGAAGCACCTAGGAGTGATCCTGGACACTAGACTGACCTGGGGACAGCACATGCAAAGGATTCGCGATAATGCCTCCGCCTTCCTATGGGCGACACGTAGGGCCTGTGACGCTACTTGGGGCCTGAGTCCCCCGGGTGATGCACTGGATATACATGACAGTGATTAAACTGGCTGTGACGTGAGGGGGCATCGTATGGTAGAAAAGGACCCGGCTGAAGACAGTTAGGAGCATGCTCATGCATATTCTGCGACTGGCGAGCAGGGGCACCACTGGTGCCATGAGGACTGCTGTCTGTGTGGCCATGGAGGCGGTGCTGGACTAGCCACCACCATTTTCAGTGGTGCAGAGCGCAGTGGCAGCATCAGCCTACAGGCTGATGAGAACGGCCCAGTGGCAGAGTAGTCTGCTGAGAGGGAGTCATACGAGCATCGCAGAAACGTTGCAGTAAGCAAGCCCCACGGCGTTCATGAATCAATACAGGGACAGGACTAGGTTCAAGTTCAAGGTACCAGTTCAAGAACACCTACAAGGTGGTGAACCTGGAGCGGGCAGAGTGCACCATCAGGAAAGGACCCCGTGGAGGGCAGGTACACTGCCAGCAGTGGGCTGGCTTAGGGGGTTGAGGGCATAAGAAAGGGAGCACAATGGGCCTAGGGCCTAAGTGCGCGGTGGAGTGGAAAATGCCCCCTACTTCCATAATAATAATATATTGTGTAATGAAGTTTTCATGAACAATTTCCTTTATTTTTCTTTTCCACATTTTCTATCTGAAAAGTTGTTTTGGGGAAAAATAAGCTTCGAGAAAACGAAAGTCCTTTTCATGCGGACGCCTTATCTTACAACCGAAATCGCGAACCTAAAATATGCAAATTATGCTAATTGAATTAAACACCCGAACATCCAGATTGGCCGACAGAATCCAGATCTGCGTTGTTCGGTAAAATAACCAACCTTATTACAAGATAATGAACAGATGGAACTGATTCGCATGTCAGTCGCCCGGTCATTATCAAACACCGGTTCTGCTGCATGAGACATCTAACCTTAAATCCAATATCATTATTTTTTACCCCGTTTTGTGCTGTTGCATTAGCCGTAGGGGAATATGGGATATTACAAAAATATTTTCTTTATGTGTTTCGAATATGACCTTGAAGAAAAGTAGATGTTTCTATCAGCGAACTCGCTTTTTCACTCAAATTAATTACGAGCTGCGGATATAAAGTTTTGGTCTAGTCAAGACATTTTTGCGAATTCAGCACCGTAATTCACGCTGCTCGATCTCATTTTTGAAATATGGTTCAAACATTCAAACATAAAAAACAACAGATTATGAAGCGAAAATACTGTACTGATGTAAGGGGTCGTTTTTATTCGTCATTATTCTGCTATTAAACATAAGAATACAAAGTCGAGGAGCAATGTGCTGTTCGTATGATTATTTCTATAATTTTTAAAAAATGTTCTCCAATTTTAAGAGCTTACTGATTTTTCTTCAGACTGTTGCATCTTGTTTTTGACAAATTTCCGATTCCGATAAATTAACATGAGCACGATAAATTCAGAAAGATTACGGTATGTCAATGAAAACATCAATCCGGTCACAAATACAGTGAGTTACAAGCATCTGTCAACCCTACAAAGACGTACGTGAAACGTTTTAATGCACGCGTTATGTTCGTTGATTAATTTCATCATTGCAGAATAGTATCCGCAAAATGTAATGCCATTTTTTATTAACTTATACACACCGATTATATAAACTCACTTTTTATCGTCTATGGATTCCACAGAAAATTGCGTTATTTTTGGCGAATGAAATATATTCATTTTTATAGGTTACGAAGCTGTACGAATAATCTCTTGGATACAAGTGGTACATAATCCCCCTTGGACAAACTTTTAGTCATACTCTTTGCGTATTTTGAAGACATAGCGCATAATGAAAAAAAAAACAGTACCTTTTGAGTAAGCAACGGCTATCAATTATATGAATTATATAAATTATAAATATTCATATGATACGTGCGACTGGGCAGAGTAACGTGCAAAAGAGATGAATAAATTTCACGTTTCACCGCATATTCGTTTCAAGCGCGTGTGCAGTAATCATCGCCATTATATTAAAATTCGAAGGCGAAGACTCTTACTCTAGGAATCGGCACCCAACTAATATATCGGAATGATTGTTGATCAATTTAAGCGACGTCTGTCACTTCAATGATGAAACTTTAGATTTCTTTATCAATGAACTTCCAATAGAAATCCGAGAACTAGGACCAGGAAGTGAGCGTATTTATACATATATTTTTCGTGATTTTGTAGAATCAGATCACGTAATCTATTCAAACGTAAAAGAGACGGACCCTTTTAGGACCAAAGGTCAATTTAGCGAAGGTTCGTATCGCAAACTCTAACTTCAAAAAGTTCTTCTAATACGTAAAACCAACGGCAATCTTCAGGGTCATAAAAAAATGTAAGGAAGGTTCTTCGTGTTGCAAATTCTAACATCAAAAAATTTGTCAACATTGTGAATCACAATCTGCTCATGTAATTTTCGTCTTCGATGTTCGGCTGGCAGGTAGTCCAAAGTGGATTGGAAGGTATCAAGATCGGTGGTATGACGTTCTCGTTTCGTGCGAAATTCACGGCATCGTTTACAGTTGGAAACATCGTGAAGTGGTTCTCCTTTCGTTCGGCAATGTTGCACTTTCTCATCGTATCGAAGACGGGACCTGTTTATGCAGAGTGAACGGTAAATATATGTGATTGTACATGTGTGCGTGTACGTGTGTCTATAAATGTCCTTGTACTTCATTTTTTTCCATGGCGCTCATGTAGAGGCAATTTAACAAGGTAAGTACAAATGAAATACTCAGTACTGCTTCCTCACTATTATATTTTAACACGCGAACACGCGTTGACGAATGGAAAATCTAATGACATTTCGCCAATGGAATGCGATTTTATCCTGTCCATTTTGTTTAGGTTGTTTTTCGATCCGTCCACTTATTCCCGGGATCTCATCATTTACAGCCGAATTTCCGAGCGATTTTATTATTTTAAAAGCAAAACGCATAAGTTTTTGCTCCACCACATCGTAAAATATCACAAACATGACCCTCGGCAGTGCGGTATAGTTTTCAAAAAATGGAAAACTTACTAACGAAACGTGGCCCGCAAACATCCCTCGCGAAACGTGACCCTCGACAATGCGGTACAGTTTTCAAAAAACTCACTAACGACACGTGGCCCGGAAACATCCCGACAACGGGATTCGAACGGAAACGCCTTTCATTCGATGAAACGAGGGTTATACGTTTGAAGAAGAAGGTGAGTGAATATTAAATTATTACAAGCTTTTATTTACCTTGTAATTCATACAAACTGATAATAGTACTATTGTGTATAAGAAGTAATGTAGAATCGAAGTTTGGGTTTTCTTTACGCTCTTCGAAAATACATTTACAAAATGTTGATATTTATAGAGCCAAATACACCATCACGCGAACGTCTGGAATGGCGCAGTGCTCAGTTTTTGATTCACATCCGGGAAAACTGTAAGTTTAGCCAGACATGCATCGACAGGATCATCGAAGGCGTACACAGCTTTTGGCAGAGTTTTTCAACTATTATAATGGTAATTTTTTAGACTATTATTCTTTCGCTGTTAATGAAAATGTGAGTCATATACCGCTTAATAAGTTTTTGCACAGTAACTCCTTGCTTAAATTGATTATACATAGTAATTCCTTGCATATACTGGTTAGGCTACAACCAATCTTTGTGTGAAGTGGTTACGCTAGGCGAACTCCTTGCACAGACTGGTTACGCTAGAATAATTCCTAGCGTAGACTGGTTACGCTAAAATAATTCCTTACGTGGACTGGTTGCGCTAGAATAATTCCTTGCGTAGTCTGGTTACGCTGAAATAAATCCTTACAAAGACTGGTTAGGCTAGAATAATTCCTTGCGTAGACTGGTTAGGCTAAAATGATTGCTTGCGTACACTAGTTACGCTAGAATAATTCCTTGCATAGAATGATTACCGTAGAATAATTCCTTGCTTGGACTGGTTACGATAGAATAAGACTTCGTGTAGATTGGTTACGCTAAAATAATTCCTTGCATAGACTGGGTACGCTAGAATAAATTCCTTGTGTATACGCGTTATGCAAGAATAATTCCTTACGTAGCCTCAGTATCCAGTGGAAAAGTGATTGGTGTCTTACTTTTGTTAGACATATAAATTAAAGGTTATTGGTTTTATCATCTTTCTGCCCAGGAACGGATTTTATTATCTTTCTTCCCAGTGTTACATCCGTATCTTATTTTCAATAGGTTAATCTTAATATGAGTACAAACTATACCTTACGTTCGGAAATCCCACATTACTTTAACTTGCGACACCTCACATTGTGGAACAGAATATTTAGGGCAATCGGAATTCCTATTTCCCCACAATGCCTATTCAGCAACTTGTAACGCGAACGAACTCCATCGAGAACACGGGAACCCGCTCAGCCGGACTCATTTCGAAATTCGTCACTTCGAGACAAGTAAAACTGCTGATTGGCACAAAAATTTAGAGCCAACCCACCATCGAGTTGCAATAATTTACGTTAGTCTTTCGCGAGTCTGAGGACAGAGCGGAGCTCCGCAGAGTACTCCTCTCTGTGCGTCGAGTCCTTCCCGTGTCCTTGTAAGTTCATTCCCGAGCCCGCGACTTCAATCTTTCGCGATCAAGTATCACTGCCTGAGGGATAGTGCGGCACTGAGGTGCAGCGGCTCATCGCAACAAAAACACGAAAGGAACTCAATAATAACAACGAATAAAAGTCATTGTTTTCGCTACGTAACTCTCTAAAATAAACCAGCTTGATTTATATTTTCGAGTCTACCGAGCGTTTTGTGTTCGTGAGTGTGTGTCAGCATCGGCGCCTGATTTGCACTGTCTTCGAGGAGACCAAACGCGCAGCGTAAGCACGCTTCACATTTCTAGCGGGACACGCACCTGTAAGTCACTAACCCACTTCCGTAATATTCTAGGTCACGTTTGTATTTCATAAGAAATAAGTAGTCGACTGCGAAAGAACCAAATTGTAACGTTTTTTTATCCAAATATATGCCGGGAGTATCGCAGGAAGAACTGATGCGTATTCATTCTCCTTAACCTTATTTGCCCTGGACCAGATAGGTGCGCCAAGCGCTTTAATAGCATACCCGAGCAATTATTAATTAATTGCAAACGGAGATTCATAATCCCGAATGTCTAGATGCGTTGTGAATCTCTTGTTCTAGCCTCAACTACAAGTCTCGGCTATAACACCAGAAACTGTACAATACGATGGACTCTTGGGACTTACCCCTAATTCAAAATAAATTTGTGAATCCACCATATCAAAGTACATACAGCCAAACGTTTTTATGCTTCTTCAATAATTTACCATACTTTTCAGGTGATCGAACAACCAGCAGCGGATACGAAAATTAAACAACAAGCAATGCACGCGAACAAGGGACAGCATAAGAAACTAAAAATTTCGCACCTTACATCATCCCTGTCGTCGGGACCAGGAACCAGGACAACTAGCTTTTTGCGCGCAGGTTTCGTACACAACAAATACCAAAAATGCAAGTTTTCTAGCGAATATTTTGGATGAGGTGTTTTTATCAATGGTCGACTGACTCACATTCTTTTGATCTTTTTGTGTTGCTTTTACTTCATATATATATTTTTTATCCCAACTCGTTATTATTCGGCCATTGAAACTATTTTATTTTTAAATTCATCATGTTTACTTTTATCTTAGTAATGTAAAATAAACATAGATATTATTTGATGTTTTCCTTGTGTTTTTCATACGACCATCGAAGATATTTCAGTTTTAAATTTAGCATAAAAAATATATTCGTATGTTATTAATGTAAATTAAAAATATATAATGTTATAAAAAAAAAGTCTATTAACGCATACCTGTGTAGTGTGTGTGTACGTAAATATGCACACACACACACACACACACACACACACACACACACACACACACACGCACACACACGTATGTGTAAATATATATAAATTTCATCGTTAATACGTAGCCTCAACCTCACCAAGCTACTTCTATCCCTACGTACATACGCTAACCATTGTGCTAGCTGCTACGTGCGTTATTATTTAAAAAAACAGATAGTATCGTTACATCGAACGAGGTAAGTAATAAATCTATTTCACATTTATATATATTATAAATATATAAATATATATATTGAGACGGAAAAGGCCGTCTCATAAACAAACCAAGAAACTATCGCCCCAAGGATATTTAGGAGTCAACCGATTTCGGTGAAAGGAAGGGGGGAAGGGAAAAACAAAACACACTAATTAAATTAATGGCGGATAGCAACACCGCGAAGGTAACGGTCACACCGCTCCACAACAAAACATACCGAAACGTTACACTAATTAAATTAAGGGGAACGAAAAACCGGCGAGAACCGGATAAAACCAACTAATCGAATTAAGGGAAAGAAAAACCGGCCGACACAGAACAAACCAGGTAATCTAATTAGGGGAGACGAGAAAGAAGGGGAAGGAAAAACGTTAAAAATCAAGGTATAAAAGGACGAGATTTTTTGAAGAATAGGCACTCTTTGAGTCCCTCGTGGATCGACAAGTACGATTGGACAAAGTACATCCCTCGCGGATCGGAAACGTCTGATACATGGAACGTTGAAAAACAAGAGAAACACGGAGTCGCGCCTAAAAAGCATTAGAAAGATTGCCTCTTTGAGTCCCTCGTGGATCGACAAGTACGATTGGACAAAGTACATCCCTCACGGATCGGAAACGTCTGATACATGGAACGTTGAAAAACAAGAGAAACACGGAGTCGCGCCTAAAAAGCATTAGAAAGATTGCCTCTTTGAGTCCCTCGTGGATCGACAAGTACGATTGGACAAAGTACATCCCTCGCGGATCGGAAACGTCTGATACATGGAACGTTGAAAAACAAGAGAAACACGGAGTCGCGCCTAAAAAGCATTAGAAAGATTGCCTTGTTAAGCCAACCGCATAAATTGCCTTAATTAGAGCAAATACTTTATTCTCATATCCATAGAATAAGAACAAATATAAATACAAAATAAAAATATATGCTCATATATTTTTTCGTTAATATAACTCGCTATGTCTCATGGCTTGCGTACGTGACCAAGCGACCAACGCACAAAGCAACTTTGTCTAGGATTAAGTATCGATATTTCTCGGCCTGCATATGCGCCCGAGCTCTCAACGTTTATATAAATATTTTATAAGATTAAATTTTATTGCGCTTCGCCTTCGGCGTGAGTCCGTTGTCCAAAACCCTTGAAACACTGCGGACTGAGTCAGACTAACGCGTGGGAATATATACTTATCGATGGGTCCCACGGATGCATTCCTAGAAATGCAGTCACGTAAACCCTTGCCCCACTATCGCTATCCGACAAATATCGGCCCTGCGTAGCACGGGACTGACGACCTATAAGTCAGAATCGTGAAATCACTGTTACGAAGAGGTTCTCTCTTAAAGACCTCGACTGTTAGCTGCTACGCTAGCGATACGCCGTACAGTACACGGGATAACACGCGCAAGTTTTCATTAAGAAACTCCGTAAATTACGCGAACGCGTTTGTTGTAACGTTTAAACCATCGCGCTAATAAACCGGAAGAGTGTTATCCGCATCCGAGTTAAAATAACATCGATGTAACGAACTGATATAAGTGTAATTAAATCATTGACACAATTAACTCGTGATCTTCTCCTTTGTGTTAACCTGAAGACACCTTGTTCCAAATCCTGGCAAGCTCTGATTCTTCACCAGTTTCGCATCGTACTCACCAAGGTTCGTCCTCTTTCTGTAAAGACGTCGACTGTTTGTTATAACAGGAGTCCCAAGGAAAGAGACCTTTGATCAACATTTCGGCAAGTATAAAAATACACGTGAAACTCATCTCACTTCCAATATTGGTCCTGATTCTGACATCGAGGAAAGACTGCGCCGTCGATAAAGACACCGTTGGGCTACAGACCTATTGTTACGCGTATTACCATTCTGACACGTAATACAGCCCTGGAAAGGCTTCATCAAAAACTTAACCTGGCGATTCGAAAACCAGAGGTTCTTTATAAAGACGCGTTATCTTGTGATGTGTATTTTGCACAAGAACAGAGTTTATAACGAACGCTAGTTGGATTCGAATCATCGAGCCATTTTGCGTAACATAAAATTGGCGATCCTGCCAGGATTACTCAATGAAAAATCGTAATACCAAAAGTCAAGTGAAAACTGGTTACCGAAACTCCACGACGGAGGGTGTAAAACTACGAACATTAAACCTGTGCACGAGTGAACGTTAAACAGACATTTAACTTAGTTAATTTTGTGTTAACGGAAAAGACATTGCCACGCTGAATTTTCCGTAAGTGAGTGACGGACAATTGTGTATTAAGGAACTTGCACGTACCGCGCATCTATAAGACTTCGCTGCAGGAGCACGAGCACGGGAAGGATTGAATAAAAACTGGGGGAGACACGCCTTCAGAAAATAACCTCAACTCCGACGGTATGCTGGATCATCAATCGACGCGAAAAGTCTACAACCGATCGTTGTAACAGCGTTCGCCACTTCAAGAACACCGAGATCAACATCATTCGACCAGTATTGTATACGAACACTGAGTAAGAGTAAGTTTAAAATCCCGCTCATTATGTAAGGGAATTAGAGACTCTTGCGACAAAACTTTTCCGCAGTTAATATTCTGCGCATGACAAATTAAAAATAGGAAGTTGTAACTACCTTATTCCCAAACAACGTAGTTAAGTAATTTTGTGTGTTTAACTTTAAAAGAACCACTAGCATTGGAAGCTATGTCCAGTCCAAAAGTAACGAAAACAGATACGGCAAAATAATAGTGTCTCGTTATTACAATAAATAAAAGACCTGGCGGTACGGAAAATAAGTAAATTCATAAATCTAGTGGTGCTAGTCGAAGTTTACCTTTTATGACCAATACCGCCTATTCTGGAATTATTTTGAGTAACAACATGAAAAAAAAATCATCATCTAATTACTCAACCACATAGGATCTCTGATCACAAGAATCTTTGAGACACACAACATCGCTTGACACTTATTATAATTAATATAAATATATACGTAGAATAAGAACATAGCATTATATATACTATTAAAAAAAAAAGGAGATTAATAATCAACTACAAAAATATACATACATAAACGCAACTAAAATCAAAGGTAATGTCCATAGCAGGAAATAGTGTATCAGGAAGAAGCATTGTAATCGATGAAATCCCTAGTCATGTGAAGAAACTCAAAAAGGACATTTCACGAATCCTGTTCAGTTATTTTCTGTATTATAAAAATCACCCTGAATGGGAACCTAAAGAAGATTTATACGCCCTGAGAAAAACTGAGCAGATAGAAAAAATAACTTGGAATTTTCACGAAGACCCCAGTAATCACCCGCTGCTATTAGCATATCATGAGATACCTCATTCATTAAACCATGTTTTAGTAACCATAGGAAAAAAGAATATTGAGGAAATTGAAGAACAAGATCTTGCCATAGCACTTCGCCCAGAAAATCAGATCGCTATCCCTAAGTCGAGAGAATTAGAATCAGAAGCATCCAGCCTTAATGAACTCAGACCACCACGAAAAAGACAGTCCACAGAAAACCCTATACTTGCAAGAAATCTCGAAGAAGCTACCGTAACCAACTCTCAACTCACTCTATTAGTAAATAAATACTTCGACGAAGGGCTTACTTTAAAGGGCAAAGCGATAGAAGAAGTGAAATTACGCGACACAGAAATCGAACAATTACAACATGCACTTCAAGAATCAAAAAACAAGATAAGACCATTGACGGAAAAAATCAGCCTGCAAGGACAACAAATCTCCCAATTTAATATTGAGAGACTAGAATTCGAAAGAACCCAACTCGAATTACGCTCTGAATTAGTCCACGTACAGAAAAATAACAATAATAATCTTGCCCTAGTAGAGCGAATAGGTCAAGCGAACCTTGAACAGAACGACCTTATTAAAACTCTCGAAATTCGAAACCTCGACCTCGAAAACCAATTCGAAAAAACTTTACAGAAAAACCAAATAGAGCTCTCAGCAAAATGCGGCGAAATAAATGAGCTCAGACGTAATTTACAGGAGACCCAGACAGAAAAACAGCAATTAGAAAGGGAAAAATCAAACCAAGTAATTAAACAAAAATATTTACAAGATCAGGTAGAAATCATTAAGCAAGACGCTCAAGGCTATCGCGAACATATCGAGACCCTTGAGAGCACGAATATCGCGCTACAATCACAGATTATAGCACAGAAACAATACCTTGAAAAAGAAACCAGTGAGACCCAAGATCAATTCAAAGCCTTACAAGAACAAAACGCTCATAGACAGGAGCAAGTAATTAAAGAAATAAAAAGGAACTACGACGTTCAGTTCGATCGACAACTAAAAGAAAAAATACGAGAATTCCAAAAAACTGAAGAAAAACTTATTAAAGAGAAACAGCAATTTGGAGAACAAACGAGGCTAGAATTCCAACAGAATAGGGAAAGTATATTACGAGATTATAACGTAGAAAAAGAAAGGTTAGAGAACACCATCTTAGAACTACGAGCTACTGTTGCACAAAAAGAACAGCATATTCAAAAATTAAATTCTGGTATAGACGACTTGAAACGAATACACCGACAAGAAATGAATACTCTGACTATTACCAAAGACCAACAAGACCAGACGAACGAATACGAAATGCAAATACTGAAAACAGAAAATATTCAGCTCCAACAAGACCTAAAGACTGTAAAAGACCAAATGAAAAATCTCGAAACCATGATGAGACAACTTATACAGAAACAGGAGTCGCAACCTACCTCCTCACAACTAGACAAAAGGGCACCTCAGGATAACAGACGACCACCAAATCGATCTAATCGAAATCAACCCAGCGCACCACCACCTGGAAATCCAGACGACGACGACCCCGATGACGATGATGAAGACGCTGATAGCCAACCTAACGCCAGAGGAAATCATTACCGACCACATCGAATGCCTCACGACCTGCTACCGAACCAAACCGCACCAGCCAAGGAGACTATTGATATAGTACCCATTTTTACCGGAGACACGGGAGAAGGAGCAGTCAACATTTCAGAATGGACAACGAAAGTTGACAGAGCACGACATTGGACAATGCCAGAGCAACACGGCTTATTATTGGAAAAGATATTAACAATGAAAATCAAAGGAAGGGCACAAAGTTGCATTTCGAACGTCGATATTTATACATACGACCAGTTGAAAGACGTTTTGATAAAACGCGTCAACCCAGTGAAATCATCACTGTTACTCATGAACGAGTTGACAGCATGCATCCACACTCAGGGAACGATCCAAGAGCATAACACCAGATTCCGAAGAATCTATATATCTTGGTTAAACGCTAAACGACTCGAACTTAAACAAGCTCATCAAACGGATGAATCAATCACCATATATTTACAAATATCTGACAAAGATATCATTCAGACTTATCTGCAAAGTCTCAAGGAAGACACACGAGCCTATCTCAGAACAAAGGACATATATTCGCTCGCACAAGCAGAAGCAACTGCTCGAGAACACGAAGATTTCAAAAGAAGCATCCAAAGACAACGAGGAATGTTTCATGAACCTCAACCCCAACGTAGACCGGAAAAACCCAGATTCAACCACGAAAAATCAAGATTCAGTAATAAACCACAAGAAAACAGGAAATTCTTCTCAATGAACAAACCAAACGTCCACCACACTGAATACAACGAATGCGACTCACATGACGAAGAGGAAGGACAGGAAAGCATGACGGAAGAAGAACGACAGTATCAGAACGATATACAAGAATTCGACCTTGACTCGATAAACACAACCAGTCAAATGAAAAAGGCACTCGAATATATTATGGTAATGAATCATCCGGACAGAAAATGCACGTACTGCAAAAGGCCTGGACATACTGAGCTGTATTGCAACCAAAAGAAGAAAGATCAAGGAATACCGAGTCCTTTCAACAAAGGCACCAATCAGAAGAAGAAACCTACCCAAAAAGGAAACCAAAATTTTCGACAGAATCCTCATCGGAAGAAACCTCCTTAACAGGAAGTGAACACGACAAACGAAGAGCAAGAAAGCACAAGCGACGACGAGAGCGTCCACGACGAGAGTACATCTCCGCAATAGATAAAGGACACCTTTTCACCGCGAAATTCAACTTCGAACGGACGACATTCGAAACTTTAACAGCATTAATCGACACAGGAGCATCCATTAACATAATCAAAGAACACCTTGTGAAAGAAAAGCACATTGTTAAAAAACCCATCCTCTTTAACACGGGAAAAACGACAAATAAAACACTCGGATATACGTTTATCAAATGCAAAGGAAACATTAACGACCGACGTGACAAATTTCATATAGTTCCATCAGACTATCCGATTAGAGAAGACGCTTTAATAGGAACCCCTTTCATTCTAAACAACGACGTCATAGTTGACTTACCCCGGAGAAAAATAAGAGTTAACAAAAAATATCAAGAAATAGAATCATCCGAATTCACTGTGCCTGCCGGACGGTTTATAACTATCCCCGTAGAAGTAGAGAAACGGAAAGGAACAGTCTTAGTAAGAACCCCTCAAGGAGACAGTATCCATCATATAAAGGAAGGTATTGTAAATATTCCATTAGCAAACGAAGGAAAGAAGAACATCACTTTTCAAACAAAAAACATTCAAATCTTTGAAGTAAAACCGAGGTTAACGAGCAACAAAAGTAACCAAAGTAATAAAAGAATTCAGGAACTGAAAACCAAGACTAGACTGGAGCACATAAAGAGTATTAAAGAAAAAGATGAAATTTGGAAAATCATACAGAACTATTCAGATCTATTCCAATTAGACCATGACAAGCCACCAAGTACCAACTTAGCAGAACACGTAATCGTAATTGACGAACCAACGAAACCCATCAATATCAAATCTTACAGACCACCTAAAATCCATCAGGAAGAAGTGGACAAACAAGTGCAAGAGTTATTAGAAAAGAAAATAATTCAACATTCTCAATCACCATTCAATGCACCCATTTGGATAGTACCAAAGAAAAAAGATGCGTCAGGAAAGACAAAATGGAGAATGGTGATTGACTATAGAAAATTGAACGAAAAAACAGCTCAGGATTCATACCCCTTGCCTGTTATAGAAGATATTCTCGACGACCTAGGAAAAGCCGCAGTGTTTTCTGCATTCGATCTGAGTGCAGGATTCCACCAAATACCAATGGAGAAAAAATCTAGAAAGTATACCGCTTTTAGTACTAACCAAGGACACTTTGAATACCTACAAATGCCCTTCGGATTAAAAAATGCACCGGCAACATTTCAAAGAATGATGAACACTGCATTAAGAGGATTAATAGGAAAAATTTGTTTTGCATATCTGGACGATATAATAGTTTTTGGAAAAACCATGGAAGAACATAATCAAAATTTGATAATACTCTTCAATCGACTGAGAGATACAAATTTGAAATTACAGCCAGATAAATGCGAATACGTGAAACCTGAACTCGAATATTTGGGACATGTTATTACACGTGACGGAGTAAAACCCAACGTAGAAAAATGCAAAGCTGTAAAAGAATTCCCCATACCTAAAACACCTAAGCAAATTAAATCATTTTTAGGACTCGCAGGATACTACAGAAAATTTATCCCGAAGTTTTCATCCATAGCTAAACCTTTGACTGACCTAACCAAAAATTATCAGGAAAACAAAAGTGGACCAATAACATGGACGGATAAATGTCAAGTAGCATTCGACACGTTAAAGAATATCCTCACGAATGATCCTGTATTAAAATATCCGGATTATACGAAAAAATTTGTATTAACGACTGATGCCTCAAATCAAGGACTAGGAGCTGTATTATCACAGGAAGGACACCCATGCGTTTATATATCGAGGACGTTAAATAAAGCCGAAACCAACTACACGACAACAGAAAAAGAACTACTCGCTATAGTTTGGGCAGTTAAACGATTCAGACAATATCTTTTAGGAAGAAAGTTTACAATAAAAACTGATCATCAGGCATTAAAATGGTTAGCTAATAAACCAGACCCTGCATCGAGGTTATTACGATGGAGACTTAAACTCGAAGAGTATGAATTCGACATCGAATACGTAAAGGGAAAACATAATGTAGTAGCTGACGCATTGTCTAGAGAAGCACATATGGAATTACCTGAGGACTACAACAAGGACAAGACATTTAACAACGAACTCATTTATCACATTGAAACAGATTCGTACGGGAACAACCAATATATAATTACCAGCAATATTGAGCAAACAGAATTTAAAATCAAACGAATAGCTCGGAGAAACACTTACAAACAGAGTAAAACAGCCCCTAATAAACTTAAATCAATGATAGACAATGTTCAGAAAGAATTCAAAACTATGAGCACCACGAATGATGAAATAAATCATGTGAAGAAAAGTCAGGAAACCCCTGAAAGCCGTAACCAAATTAATTACAACTTAAGACCAAGAGACTCAAACGCTATGAAAGATTTAGAGAGTTTCAGTGACGAAGACGAAACGAATCAAGACGAGACTTCAGATCAACCCCAAATTGATTTAGGCGTAGAACTGCCATATGACTATTATCAATACTCGACATACAAGTTGTTTAACCCCAACAATTTGGGACACCTTTTAAAAGAGAAACCCAATGTAAAAGGAAAACACTGGATAAAAATCACCCAACCGACAAATAATAAACCTCAAAGTCTCTACTATCAGATTCTTAATAAAGTAAGATCCAAGCTTACCATCAATAAAATCAAAGGAACTAAACATGTTAGGATATTTACAGATGATGTAATGACCAAAGCAGAGAAGGAAGAGATTTTATCGATATTAAGATTCTTTAGTATCAAAGACCACGAAACACAGTATGAATATTGCTTTTCGACCTTCAAGGAACCTGACTACATAGACAAAAAGAAAATAATAGCAGAAAGCCACGGTACTAACCTAAGCTCACACTTTGGAGAGTATAAAACTATACAAAGAACAAAAGAACACAGGGAATGGGAACGCCTCGAAGAAGACGTCAAACATTATATTAAGAACTGTAAAATATGTCAAAAATTTAAAGCTGTGAGAAATCGGAACATTGCTCCTGCTATTGTACCCGAACTGCCAGATAAGCCCTTTGAAAAAATTGCGTTAGACATATTCGGCCCACTACAAAGATCGCGTTCAGGGCATGAATATATCCTCAGTATACAAGATTGTCTAACTAAGTACATTGTATTATGCCCACTCGAGACAAAATCTAGCTCGGAGATCATCCAAACATTAAACGATGATTTTATAATGATCCATGGATCCCCTGATATCATTTTAACAGACCAGGGACAAGAATTTAATTCAAAATTAATGAAGGATTTCGAACAATTACACGGTATTTCGCATATCAAAACTACCGCATTCCACCCTCAAAGTAATGGGAGCATTGAAAGAATGCATTCCCTTCTTAAGGAATCAATAAAAACCATGTGTGAGGGACATATAGACAATTGGAAAGATATATTGAAATTGGTAGCCTTCGCTTATAACAGTTCGGTACACAGTGCAACTGGATATCGACCTGACGAATTGGCATTTAATAGAAAACTTAAAAAGCCATCAAGCCTACCTCATAAAAAATCATTGACTTATGACGATTTATTAAAGAAGTGGACACATACGCACGACACAATACTCTCAGAAGCACGCGAACGTTTACAATTGAAACAAGAACAAACAGCCAAACGATTAAACGAAAGTAAAAATAAACTGGATTTTGATAAGATCAAGACGGGACAGAAAGTTTACCTTCACAACGAAAGTAAAAAACATAAGTTAGACCTCGAATGGTTAGGACCATACGAAATAATAGAAATTTACAGAGATAAGTCAAACCTTAAGATAAAAATCGATGATAAAGAAAAAATAGTCCACCTAAATAGAATAAAGTTATTCTTTCCAGATGACGAACATAATGAAGACATTGCTGATGACAACGATCACGCTCATCGCAATTAACAGCGCTTTTACTATCGAACAGGTAACCTTCTCAAACACTTCATTCATAGAAGAATATCAGGCATACGTAGTGACCTATAGTGAAGAAATGAGGTTCTCAATAATTATCGACCTTAGGAGCATTTATACAGCCTATAAAGAAATCGATAAACTAGCTGACCAATATGTAGAACTGTCAGATGATGTCCAAGAAATAATAAACCCCATCAATCTGAAGGTCTATAAATTGAGGAAGCAAGTTCAACTGTTAACAACCTTAAATCCTGGGATTAAAGACGATGATCACGTTTTTAGTAAACAACTGACAACGAAGAAAATAAAAAAGCTAAGAGAAAGATTTGAAGACGCTATGCTATACAGAACATGGGGAACAATAACACCAACCCTCAGTGGATACACCTGTTTACAAAGAGATGATATTATATATGACCTGCAGACGAAATTCTTACAACTCAATAATATTAAAGACACACCGGAAAATCGTAATAAAGTAATACCCACGCTCAAAAACTTAAAGGAAATAACCGAATATATCACAAAAACAGGAAATCAAGACCTGGTTGTTGCGTGCGATATATTGACTCCTAGACGACGCAGAAGAGGAGTTTGTAACTTTTGTGGTAATATCCAAAAATTCCTATACGGAACTGCTACTAGCGATGACATAGACAGGATCGACGATAACATTCAAAATGTAACGGATTCAGTAAACCTCATTAAAACCTCAGTTCAGAAACAATCAGCAGTTATTCGTAAATTAGCTACCGAAACAGGAGAACACATCAAAATGTTAAAACAAGCGCAATTCCGAAGTATGTACCTAATATCTCTCATGTCGTGCATAGATACTTTACTATTCGATATAAATAATGTAATACTAGCTATTGAAACCAAAAAGATTCTACCTCAACTAGTAGAACCGGAAGTCATTTTAGACATGATCGATAAACTACTAAAGGAATCAAACGCCGACCATGTGTTCAATTATTACAACGAAACGCGAGCGCAACACTTCATAGATATCGCCGACAAAATAATACTGTTCAGAGGCAGCAATCTCATCTTCGAATTAACGATCCCTAAACTAGAAAATAATCAGTGGAAATTGTATAACGTCATACCTATCCCAAAGATTTACAATAATACATATGTCGTCGCTGCTCCAAAATATTCCCACTTGTTAAGACAAGGGAGCAACTATATGATAACTAATGAAATTGAGATTATGCGAATGAAGAAGATTGATAATTACTATGTTACACACTATAAGCACCCGATTTACGATAGAATCAATAAACCAACGTGTCAAAGCGACATCAAACAATGCGAGCTAAGTAAAATCAACGTCACCAACATGAGCTATATCTCATTATACGATAATCGCGGAGTGTTGTTAATACCGAACATTGAAAAACCAGTTCTGGTACTTGTAGAATGTAAGAACTATAGAAGCGAAATTTACATTAAAGAAGTGACACTGTTGAAAACAACGGATAAATGTACGCTAATGCAAGGCAATACCAAAACAATCCTGAATGGAATTCCAAAAGAATATCGATTGATAAATCCGAGTCTAACGTACTTGGCAATAAACTTTTCACAATTAGTTATGCGTATAAAAGATGTGCCAAACCAGATAGACACTACTTACCTAAAAAATATTGGTCAAGATCTAGATGACATCAGCAAAGACATAGAAAAAGCCAGTATCATACTTAAACACGACGAATTTTGGAAAACCATGAATGGATTACTCGATAAGCTCATTAAAATAGGTTTGCCATCATTAGGAATAACTGGTATATTGTTTGTACTATTGCGATGCGGAGCTGTAACGCCCGTCCTTAAATTTCTCAGAAACGGACTCTTCAAATGTTGTTGCCCCAGAGCCAATAAGAAAATTAAGAAATATGAGAATAAAGCGAAAATAGAACTGCAAAAACGTCAAAAACAACTAGAATACTTGACAGAACGGCAAGAACAATCAAACCTATCGGGAGCCCCGAAAAATATTGTAGCGGAACCAAAAGAGATAAGACCTTCGACATCTAAATTCATTATCGCCGAAGTTCAATCTAACTTGGGGGGTGTTAAGCCAACCGCATAAATTGCCTTAATTAGAGCAAATACTTTATTCTCATATCCATAGAATAAGAACAAATATAAATACAAAATAAAAATATATGCTCATATATTTTTTCGTTAATATAACTCGCTATGTCTCATGGCTTGCGTACGTGACCAAGCGACCAACGCACAAAGCAACTTTGTCTAGGATTAAGTATCGATATTTCTCGGCCTGCATATGCGCCCGAGCTCTCAACGTTTATATAAATATTTTATAAGATTAAATTTTATTGCGCTTCGCCTTCGGCGTGAGTCCGTTGTCCAAAACCCTTGAAACACTGCGGACTGAGTCAGACTAACGCGTGGGAATATATACTTATCGATGGGTCCCACGGATGCATTCCTAGAAATGCAGTCACGTAAACCCTTGCCCCACTATCGCTATCCGACAAATATCGGCCCTGCGTAGCACGGGACTGACGACCTATAAGTCAGAATCGTGAAATCACTGTTACGAAGAGGTTCTCTCTTAAAGACCTCGACTGTTAGCTGCTACGCTAGCGATACGCCGTACAGTACACGGGATAACACGCGCAAGTTTTCATTAAGAAACTCCGTAAATTACGCGAACGCGTTTGTTGTAACGTTTAAACCATCGCGCTAATAAACCGGAAGAGTGTTATCCGCATCCGAGTTAAAATAACATCGATGTAACGAACTGATATAAGTGTAATTAAATCATTGACACAATTAACTCGTGATCTTCTCCTTTGTGTTAACCTGAAGACACCTTGTTCCAAATCCTGGCAAGCTCTGATTCTTCACCAGTTTCGCATCGTACTCACCAAGGTTCGTCCTCTTTCTGTAAAGACGTCGACTGTTTGTTATAACAGGAGTCCCAAGGAAAGAGACCTTTGATCAACATTTCGGCAAGTATAAAAATACACGTGAAACTCATCTCACTTCCAATATTGGTCCTGATTCTGACATCGAGGAAAGACTGCGCCGTCGATAAAGACACCGTTGGGCTACAGACCTATTGTTACGCGTATTACCATTCTGACACGTAATACAGCCCTGGAAAGGCTTCATCAAAAACTTAACCTGGCGATTCGAAAACCAGAGGTTCTTTATAAAGACGCGTTATCTTGTGATGTGTATTTTGCACAAGAACAGAGTTTATAACGAACGCTAGTTGGATTCGAATCATCGAGCCATTTTGCGTAACAGCCTCTTTGAGTCCCTCGTGGATCGACAAGTACGATTGGACAAAGTACATCCCTCGCGGATCGGAAACGTCTGATACATGGAACGTTGAAAAACAAGAGAAACACGGAGTCGCGCCTAAAAAGCATTAGAAAGATTGCCTCTTTGAGTCCCTCGTGGATCGACAAGTACGATTGGACAAAGTACATCCCTCGCGGATCGGAAACGTCTGATACATGGAACGTTGAAAAACAAGGAAAAAACGGAGTCGCACCTAAAAGGCTTTTAGAAGGAGTTAAAATAAAGTTATTTTACGAGAAAATACTGGAAAATCAAAGAAAAATAAAAAGAGCAATAAGGAAAGTTAATTACTTAAGGGGAGCGAACAATTATCGAAAATAGAGAGAAAAATTAGAGCAGGAGAAAATAGGATCAGAGAAGGTAGCATAGCGAGCGAGCGTTGCGAATAGATGTAAGGGAAAATATTAAATTTGAAAAATAAAAGAAATATTACATTAGGGGATAAGGAAGAGTACGCTACAGCCATACGAAACACACACACACACTCACACACACACACACGCACACACACACCGTGATTATCGAGCTATATGGATCAGGATCGAAGAAAGGAGAAAGAGGTATCCCGAAATTACAAGAGTGCCGAAACATATGCAAAAAAGGGTAAATCGAGTGCTCGCGGCACATCTCTCGAGTAGACTAGCGTAGACCGGTCGGTGGCGACATCGAACGCCTAGATCAAGGACCGGGCGATCAATTATCGACGCGCGATAATTGATCGGGAGAGAGCATCGATCACCGCGGCGCGAAAGGCGGAGCTAGGGTAGGGGAATAGACCGCGGCGCGAGAGAGCGCGCGTAGACCGCGAGTCCTAGCGCCACGAGCGAGAGAGCGACGCGACTCGACTCGCCCTAAGGGAACGATACAACGGAAAGTCCGCGGCGCTATAGGCTAAGCAACGATACACATCGCGCCGCTAGCGAGAACACGCCGCAAACTCAGGCCAATAGAAGACACCGAAATAGAAGACAGGGCATAATCAATACCGATCCAGGATAACTGATCCTGCCGAACTAAATGTACCGGGCGAGTAAAAAGTAATTGACCGACCGAGAAAAACATTGCGGAGAATACAAAAACAACACAAACAACTCACTACACTTGTACATCGCTTTATTATTGCATTATATCGAGCCATAAAAACCTGAATAAACATACTTTTTGTTAAAATACCCAAAACACCTGAGTTTCAATTAATTTCTTCACTGTTCGAGTCCCCGAACCTATAAATTTATTTGTAACGAAATAACACCCGTTACAATATATATATATATATATATATATATATATATATATATATATATATATATATATATATATATATACAATATATATAAATGTGGAATAGCTTCATTACTCCCCTCGTCCAATCTAACCATGCTATTCATTTTCTTTACGAGAATATCACAAGTAGCCGAAAGTACAATGGTTAGCGTACGCACATAAGGTGTAGAAGTAGCTAGGTGAGGTAGGTTCGATACCAGGTAGTGACTATAAAATTTATTCGCAGAAATTTATTTCAGGCGAGCTAGAACCCATCAAATATGGTAGTGCACCATCGGAATATACCACCAGTAACGGGAAACGTTCCTTTTTTTTATTTTACGAAGTAGACGTACGTGACGTCATTATATTATTGCCAACCGACCACAAGGACACAAAAAAGTGCGTTGTACAAATGAAAACGCGTGGAAGCGTGTAGAAAGTTGCAGAACGGTAAAGCCAATAAGGTACGAAAAATACACGCTTGAAGTGTATTGATTTGGGCAACAACACATTTTAAACACGTCGAAAATGGCGACAAGCGTTTACACGCGAAAAGTGGGTCATAACAACATGCGTAAGATGTGTCGTTATATCAATAACGCACGAGTTACCGTGTTGAAAAGAGTGACAAGATTACACACGGGGAACGTGTTGAAACAACGCACTTGGTTTTTACAGTGCAATGATTTTTTATGGCTCTCTCCAGGGCCATAAAAAAATTTAACGAAGGTTTTCCGTGTCGTAAATTGTAACATCAAAAAAATTGTCGGCATTGTGAATAAGTTGGCAAGCAGAACAATGAGCTCGTGTACATAAAACGTTGTACTGGAGATAATAAAAAGCCAAAAATATGGAATTCTCATGCATTGAACAGACGTCGAGAAAAATATATTTTTTCAGGTACTGAAAAGGCAGAAGTATGAACTCTTACTTTTCAATACCTGAAAGGCCTCAGAAACAACAAAAAATGTATGCCTGTAGGTATCAAGAGGTTGAAAATATCTATTAGCGTCGCATCAAGCACGACAAATCGCTCATCCGCTAGAAAACTGTCATAACACAAAAATGCTGTGTTGAGAAAAATTCACTGTCATTTTTTTTCGCATTCGTTAGGCCGCTGAAACGTTAATATTTCTCTAAATTAGCCTGTAATTATTTTATGTATTGTGAAATATATTAACCTTTTGGAGAGTTATAAATAATACGTAGCCAATCTCAAAACACGAATTGTAAGTCTAATGACAGTTTTTTAAAGGATGAGCGAAATAAAAAATGTTTAAGCATCGCTACGCCAAATCGATGGATTTGCATACCAGGACGCAGACAACAAAACATTCTCCCCTCAGGCATCGAGAGACCGACGATATGAATTTTTCGTCGACTTGGGCTTTCGAATCTCGAATATGGGCAATGGAAAGGCCAAACAAATTTATTTATTTTGAATCAATTAAAAAAAGACATGCATCTTTGGTTACCGCCAACCGGAAACTTGTTCAAAGGCAATCAAATAATATAATATTTTATACCAAATAGAATAGAAGGCAATAAATATAGAAGTTTTTTGCATTGAGCAGAGGTAAAGAGAAATTCATAAGATGATGTTGCAGTTTGCATCGTCGGAATGCAACGAAAAATAGTTCCGTTCAATTATCAATTTTTGTCTGTTAAGGGGAGAGATGCAGTCAGAATGAAAATTTGTACACGTCAAGTTGAAATATAACATAAAAAATCTGTGTAACTACTTTTGTAAAACAAACTTAACTACTATAAAAAAAATTATTGAAACTGCTCGTTGCAACTTACGCGTTTTGCTTTTTTATAACTTTTGAAAGTACATATATTCAAAAGTATGTTGGCAACATTTTTAGTCACAAGTCCGAAAATTGACGGAATTACAGTCACTTTAGTGGGAACAGGTAGCGCGACCGGTTAGTGCCCTCAGTCCCTACAGGCGTGGGATCTTCACAATGGACGAAGTGAACTTATTATTCTACAGGCTCTTATTATTTTGCAAAATATAATGAAGATGAAGAGAAGAAAATATAACTTCATACCAAGGAAAACGGATCGAAAACTTTGAACGCGTTTTTCTCGCAACTATTTTTTTCGACCTTGTCCCAGCGAATACTCAAAAACTTATCAAACGATTTTCATTTTTTTTTTTGACATTTTTGTAATCGCATTGACTAAGGTTGGACGTATTTGTTCAAATTTTGATAATTACTTTTTTTAAAGACTGCTTGAATACAAAAAAGGGCCTTGAAAATAGAAAAAATAGCAGAACTGTCGGCATTTTGTAAAAAAAAAAAAATGGCTACGCATAACGATAGCTACATTTATAAATATATCGATAAATTGTCGAGTTTTTATTTACAGATAACCTCTTATAAAGATATCGATGGGACAATGAAGAGACATTTTTTATTCATCATAATATGAAGGCATTGTTTTTCATCATTCATCATTTCATCATTTTCAGCATTCATCATTTTTTATTCATCATAATATGAATATCTCGGTTCATTTCAAAGATTTGTTCATAAAAATTGGCAAAAAACTAGATGAACATACACTTCATAAAATGAGTATAAATCCGACCGTTTCATAACTAGCTATGTCTATAAAAAAATGGCAATTATTGACGACAAAGCACCCGTTACGTAACAGAATAGAGGTGTTGGGGGGGGGGGGGGGGGGTAAAAATAGGGAAATTTAGTTCTACGTCATTTGTGTACGCTCCCTAGGCATAAAAGAAAGAAATGGAAAAATGAACCAAAAAGCGTTGCGTTCTAAGAATGCAAACTTCTCAACTTCTTATTCACAAGCTTAGGTACCGAATAGCCAACAATATGAATTTTTCATACATTGCTTAAAGACAATAAAAAAATGTATATCTGCAAGTATCGAGGAGCCAAAAATAGAGATTATCTCATGCAATCGCAACGACTGAAAAATATCCGTAGGCATTGGAAAGCCAAAATCATAGATTTGTTAGCTCAACCGCAAACAACGAGAGGCCACAAATATGAATTTTTCTTGCATCGAACTTAGGCAATACCATTTTGTATAGACCGTTATGCATCGATAAGTAAAAAAATTGCATTTCCCTTAAATGAATCAAGCAAAAAATATACATATTTGGGTACTGCGAACCCGAAATACGTTCAAAGACAATGAAAAATAGATATCTCTTTTAACGGCCTTAAGTGGGATCTCCGAAGCGCATCATCCATTAGAATCCACCGCATAAGTATCTAAGAAATGTACACTTCACTGACGGGAGGTCATGGTTATAAAAATAATAAAAACAAAAAAATCTATTTATGATACCATCATCTCACTTATGTTGCGGAAGTCATGTTCCTAGGTTTTTATCAATTCAAATATCTTGAAATACTTTCCCCTGCTAAATATAAATTTGAAACTATAGACGTATAGTTTCTTCAAAATATTTGGAATTCACCTACTCTTTGAATCGAAGGTGAAGGAAAGAGGAAATTCATTCCTTTAAAAAAATAACTAAGATTTCTTAAAAGAATGTCTAACAAGTTGAAAACGTGGAAACATTGTTGATTGTTTTACCTTACTCAAACTGATTGTTCACCTTAAAGGTACTAATAATTGGTTTTAATGCAAACAATGGGTTTTATATTTTTCCATTAAGGAGGCAGACCATTTACAAATTAAAAAAAAATCGATTGTGTCCTTTCCATAAATCGACCATAGTTCAATGTCTTGAAAATGATGTGTCCAAATTTTAAAGCGGAATTCCAAGAATTGCCCAAATTTTCGCGGCTAAACTCCAGGAGCGTTGGCGCTGAGTATACACAAGTGTGCGGCCGCGGACGGCGGTGTATGCGCCCTTCTATATTTCTTCTTGCTCCGATCTTTTATATTTCGTAATCGTACGCGGTAGGGCCCATCGTTGTCGATGCGGAGCGTCGCAGGTACTTTAAAATTCACCTTGGCCAGTTATGAATTTGGTGCTTTACAAAATGTCCGCGTACCCAAAAGGTTCTCATGCAACACCTAAGAGACCTTCACGGAAGAGAATATTTCTTTGGAAACCAACATATTAATTATAATACGGAAAATAACAGAAGGTCAGTGCCAGTGCCAAAAAATCTTTTTAGTGCGAGCTCTGATGAAGTGTGTTGGAATCCGCTGTTAACGTATCGGTTTATTGAATTTCGGGTCCAAAAGCCCGTAGAGAGCAGCAGCAGGACAATCGTTTTTACGAGGAAGCCGAAGAAATTCTGTATGGTGCTGGAATCGCAGATTAGCGGGCGCTGGAATCGCAGATTGGCCGGTAGGACATAAAAATAATTAAGTTTACCGTTGTTGAAACTTTGAGCGCGTTTTTCTCAAAACTGGATTTTTTCCGACTGCTGGAATTTGTTTGGGTTTGTTGGGCACCCCGCGATTCCACGCACCCATGCGAGGTGCCCTGTGCCCACCCGTGTTTTAAGCAACCCACAATTCCACACATCGATCCGAGGTGCCCTGCCCACCCAAATGTTCTACGCACACCACGAGTAGATGTACTAGAGCGGTTCTAACGCTGGGAACTCAGGGGGGAGGCGGCGGTGTCCAGAGCGGGGAAGCCAAGTGCCCGGCGGCGGGGGGGGGGGGGGGGGGTCCAGTGCGGGGACGTGACGGCATGCCATCGGTCTCTGTGGAGGGGGTAGCCACGTGGTCCGAAGAGCGACTGTCAGGAGGGGCCCAAACAAACCCATAAATCTCCTAATTTATTATAGACATAAAAAGATTAGCATCGATGCAGTGTTTTTCT
>OY723395.1:4157040-4350648 GCA_963210295.1 Ophion ellenae | reverse complement strand
GAGAGCAGGGGGGGGAGACAGGAGAATGCTTTCGGACGGAAAAGAGAGTAAGGCAGGGGTGTTCGCTAAGTCCGATATTATTCACCTATTGCCGGCAGATCTGAAGGAGGAGCTGAGAGAGGGAAATTGGGGGAGGGGTCAAAATAGGGAAGGAGCGGTTATATACGCTAGCGTACGCGGATGACATCGTGGTGATGGCGGAAAGGGAAGAGAAAATGGAGAAGGTAATAAGAAAGTTAGAAAGGTATTTTGAAGGAAAGAAGTTGGAAGTGGATGTGGGGAAAACAAAAATAATGAGGTTAAGAAAAGGAGGAGGGAGGTTTAAGAGAAGGAATGGAAATGGAAGGGGGAAAAGGATGGAAGAGGTAAAAGAATTCAAATATCTAGGGTATATATTCAAAAGGAACGGAGGACAGGAGGCGCAAATAAAAGACAGGATAAAGACAGGCAGGCACGATAATGAGGCAGGTATGGGGAATAGGGAAAGAGGAAATGGGGGGAGCGACGTGGGAAGGAGAGTGTGGCTATTTGATACACTGGTATGGACGGCGATGGGATATGGAGCAGGAGATATGGGGGTAGAAGGAAAGGGAGACGATGGAAAGGATGCAGGAGCGGTACATAAGATGGGTGTTGGGGTTGGATTGGAGGACACCAGGATACATGGTGAGGGAGGAATTGAAAAGAGATAAGTTAGGGATACGGGGCAGGGCGAAGGGCATGGAGGTATGAGGAGAAATTGAGTAAGGGGGGGGGGAGTGAGCTGACAAGAAAATGCTGGCAGGCGATAAAGGAGAGGGGGAGAAGGGAGAGAAGGGAAAGAGTAAAATGGGAAGAAGAAAGAGAAGAAGTTAGGTAAAGAGAGGGAAGAGCGGATGAGGCAGGACAGGAACAAGAGAATGAGAGATACGAAGGAAAAGAGAGAAGAAAGGAAGAGGCAGGAAAACGAGAGACAGGAAAGGATAGAAAAGTCAAGGTACAATAGGTGGTACAGAGAGATAAGGACAGAAGGAGTACCGGCGTACATAAAGGCAAGAATGCGCGAGGAAAGATAGAGGAGAATAGCGAGGTTTAGATTAGGGAA
Source organism: Ophion ellenae (assembly GCA_963210295.1). Classification (NCBI taxonomy): domain Eukaryota; kingdom Metazoa; phylum Arthropoda; class Insecta; order Hymenoptera; family Ichneumonidae; genus Ophion; species Ophion ellenae. Next base: position 4,349,564 of record OY723395.1, on the reverse strand, counting down.
CAAAATGCGGGAAGGACGGTATTGGGTAGCAGAGGAAGATAGAACGTGCAGAGTGTGCGGAGAGGAATTAGAGACGTGAGAACACGTGATAGACAGGTACAGAGGAGGAACGGGAGAGGAAAGAGGAATAGGGGAATGGATAAGAGAAATACTAGATGAAGGAGGAGGAGGAGAAGAATGAATGAGGAGATTGGAGAAGAGTAGGAGAGAACGGGAAAGGGAGCTAGGCAGGGAAGGGAACGAAGAGGAAGAGGAATGATGTTTCAGGAATGGAGTGAAAGAAGGAAACGGTAGTTGGAAAGGCGAGGGGAGAGGAGAGAGGGAGAGATAGGCTAAGGAAAATAGAATAAGGCGGAGCGGAATAGTTTGCAAGAGCGAACGAATAATGTTAAGTAGTTTTAAGTAGTATAAGTAGAAAAAGAATATTGTAGGGAAGCCCATTGTAACCCCTAGGGGATCAATAAACATTACATACAACTTATTACATTTTTTATCCCTCATAATTCTGAGAAATAATGAATTTCCGAAATTTTTGCAAACATTATTTTCCTTAAGTCGTAACACCACTGTAACGGCCTACCACGAAGCGTTTTAGGCAAATAATACTTGGGGTAATTATTAACCATATATTGAAGTATATATTGAAGTATGCAAAAAAAATGTATGGGAAAATATTACAAAATGGCGAAACTGCAGCAAATTCTTCCGAGGCATGTTGAACTTAAGGTGCTCTGCGGCACGCAGTATAACTTGTGCTAATTTTAATCTGGACGAAATAATTTTTTTTTAATTAAATCTAGATGAATGTAGCTAGTGAACCACGTAAGGGATTTTAAAAATATTGATTTTTGAGTAATTACCGAGTATTTGACTAAAAATGTTCAATTTTTTTAAAGACAGTTATTTGCTAATAAATATTGTTTAAATTAACTTATCGAAAATCCCCTCCGTGGTTCAGTAGCTACACTCATGTAGACTTAATAAAACAAAATATTTTTTTTAGATTAAAATTCGCATATTTATACTGCGTGCCGCAGAGGTTCGACATGCTTCGGACGAATTGCTGCAGTGTCGCCATTTTGTAATATTTTTGGATAAAAATTGTAGCAATATATTTAAATATATGCTCAATAAATACCGCAAGTATTATTTGGTTATCACATTTTCTTCCGCAAAAAAATATCAAAAAATACGCGTCCTGTAAGGCCGTTACAGGTCGCGTATGTTATACCCGCTCGTGTTACTGAGCAGGATTAGAATGATTTTGGAATGACTCTAGAGTTGGAGTCTTCCGATCTATCTCTGAATATATTTTTCGGGTTAGCTATTAAAGCGCTTGGCGCACCTATCTAGTCAGTTAATATAACGGTCTTGGGCCAATTGAATAAAGAGACAAAGTATGCTCTTTAGAAATATATGTATATATTTTGTTATCAAGGTTTGAGAAATTGGAAATGGAGGTTACAATTTCGATACAGATATTTATTATTGACAATTTTGTTTATCATCGCAGTTTCCTTTCATTGGTTAAATCGGTTTGACAAAGTTGGAAATTATTACATTAAATACGGGTTGATTGGACTTACGATTCGGTGAGCTTATAATTTGATGCCGTGCTGACGCTGGACGTTCGGGTCTCCTCGAAGACAGTGCAATAGTACGACACTCACGTACGCAAATTACGAGTTGGGTTTTGTTGATGAGAGGTTTGTTGAACGAATTATTATTTCTACACACTAATAATGAGTTTTTTTTAGCCTGCGAAGCGTGATGAGACGCTGCACCTCAGTGCCTCACTTAACCCTCGGGTAGTGATGCTTGATCGCTAAGAATCGAAGATGCGTACTGGGAACTAACTTCTAAGGGCACGGAAAAAGACTCAGGGTACAGAGAGCCTCGGCCTCTGTTGAGCTCCGCTCAGTCCTAAGATTCGCGAGAGACTGTCAAATTTGGTTGCAACTCGATGGTAGGTTGCACCTCGATTTTTGAGTGAATATTTGTCGGTAATCGACGAATTTTGAAATACGTATAGGCTGAGCGGCTGTGGCTTTTTCCGAGTCCTCATTGAAGTTCATTCGCTTCGCAAGTTGCTGAATAAGTCAGTATTGTGGGGAAATAGGAATTCCGATTGCCCTAAAAACTCTGGGTTCCGCAATGTGAGGTGTTGCAATTTAGAGGAATGTATGGCTTTGTGACATAAAGTTCGAATGAGTTCAATCTTGAAGGACTTAAATCGCTATAACGTACACTACCGGCGGAAAGTTTCCGGACAAGAGTTGGAAAAAGTGCCCGAACGGTTCTTTATGCCATTTCGCCGGTAGTTGGGCTAGGCCAATTTGACCGACGGCATTATAAAGAAGGGGGAATTACCTACAATTTGGCTTATCAAAAAAATGTTTACGATTTTTTTTACACTTGGCACCCAGTTTTGAAAACGACAATTTTTTGTCGTTTTTTTTGTTGTTCTGCGAGTGGACCCTGTTTACAGTAAAAATCTTTTTTTATGCATTTCTCCTATTAAAATCATAAAAGGGGAAGCCTAAGCTTCAATTTCGTTTTGTAGAAACAATTTTGCGATTTTTTCTTCCCAAAAATATTTCGTTTTTTCGATAAAAATGTACAATATGAAAATTGCTCCGGAGTACGGAAACGACGAGGTTTACAACAAAACCTCAAGACGGTAAAAAGTTGCGTTACTTTTTGTTGAGTTCATGAGAATTTTGTCAGATTTTTTTGCGAAATTTTTTTAAAATTGATTTCCGGTCGGAACTCGATTGATCTCAACACCATGATAATAATATAATTAATTTTTTTATTTACATATTATACTTTGGTCTCGTCGAAAAAACCTCCTTTCGCTGACAGCACGCTCTTTACCACACGCGGCATCCTCTCCACAAGTTTTTCGAATGTCTCTCCGGGTGTTTCTTTCCATGATTTTTGTAGGGATTCCCATAGCTTTTCGGCGGATGAATGCGTGACCTTGCGCACTTGCCGATCCATTTTATCCCACAGCAGTTCTATGGGATTGAGATCGGGAGATTGAGGAGGCCATTGCATAATTTGAAGCTCCCCACTTTTTTGCTTCGTTTCAAGATACTTCGAGCAGAGTTTTGAAGTATGTTTCGGGTCGTTGTCTTGTTGAAAAACGAACCCTCTTCCGATGAGTCGCTTTCCAGAAGGAACAGCGTCGTTTTTCAGAATCGCGTGATATCCTTTTTGGTCCAGGATTCCTTTGACTCGGTAGAGGTCCCCCGCACCAGCATACGAAAAAGATCCCCACACCATTACAGAACCGCCGCCGTGTTTAACGGTTGGAATTACGCAATCAGGATGCATTTTCTCGTTAGCTGAGCGACGAACGAAAACTCGACGTTTTCCTCCAAATATTTCAAATTTGGATTCGTCGGTCCATAACACCCGTTTCAAATCTTCGATCGTCCAATTCTTGTGCTTGCGTACCCAATTCAATCGCATCTTTTTGTTTCCACGGCGCAAGAGTGGCTTTTTCGTTGCGACTCTTCCGTATAACTGTGCGCTGCACAAGCATTGTTTGATCGTCGTAATTTTTTTATTTACATATTATACTTTGGTCTGGTCGAAAAAACCTCCTCTCGCTGACAGCACGCTCTTAATCGTCGTAATTGAAATGTTTTTCCCACGACTTTCGACAAACTGCGCTTGGATGTTTGCCGCCGTGAGTTTTCGATTTCTTTTAGACATCACAATTATTGATTAGTCTTCCGCTTTGGAAGTAACAGGAGGCCTCTCGGAACGATTTTTATCGCGGTTCGATTGTGTCTCTCTGAAACGTTTTATAGCATCCCCAACGGTTGATTTGGGTATTTTCAATCGATTTGCAATGTAGCGAATTTTGAACCCTTCATTGCAAAGTGCAAGGATTGATGCACGCTTTTTGATGCTTATATTGGGTCGACGACCCATTTTCTTCTTCTTCTTAAAAAAAAAACTCTAATGAAGTCAAAAATTTTATTTAATAACCGTCAATAAATTAATAGTTAAACACACTTCAAATTCAATATATTATTCGACACGATTCGACGGGAAAATCTAACGCGAACGTTATTTCGATGCTTGCCGAAGAAGTACTGAGTCGAAATAATTTTTGAATATTTTTTCATTGTAACACGTAAAGAGTGCGTGACCGTTTCTCCCACTCTTTATAGAGTAGTAAAAAAAATATATATCGCTCACCTATGCGACAAAGCGAACGCTCGCGAACGCTCGACAATGCGAACCTTGCAACAAAATAAACAAGACAGACACTCCGTCGCGAGATTCGCTATGTTCGCTGACTACTCTACTTCGAAAACAAGAAGAAAACAAAGAGTGGGAGAAACGTCCACGCACTCTTTACGTGTTCCAATGAAAAAATATTCAAAAATTATTTCGACTCAGTACTTCCTCGGCAAGCATCGAAAAAAAGTTCGCGTTAGATTTTCCTGTCGTATCGTGTCGAATAATATATTGAATTTGAAGTGTGTTTAACTATTAATTTATTGACGGTTAATTAAATAAAATTTTCGACTTCTTAGAGTTAATTTTATTTTTATTTTTAAGAAAAAAATGGGTCGTCGACGCAATTTAAGCATCGAAAAGCGTGCATCAATCCTTGCTCTTTGCAATGAAGGGTTCAAAATTCGCTACATTGCGAATCGATTGAAAATACCCAAATCAACCGTTGGGGATGCTATAAAACGCTTCAGAGAGACACAATCGAACGGCGATAAAAATCATTCCGGGAGGCCTCCTGTTACTTCCAAAGCGGAAGACCAATCAATAATTTTGATGTCTAAAAGGAATCGAAAACTTACGGCGGCAAACATCCAAGCGCAGTTTGTCGAAAGTCGTGGAAAAAAACATTTCAATTACGACGATCAAACAATGCTTGCGCAGCGCACAGTTATACGGAAGAGTCGCAACGAAAAAGCCACTCTTGCGCCGTGAAAACAAAAAGAAGCGATTGAATTGGGTACGCAAGCACAAGAATTGGACGATCGAAGATTTGAAACGGGTGTTATGGACCGACGAATCCAAATTTGAAATATTTGGAGGAAAACGTCGAGTTTTCGTTCGTCGCTCAGCTAACGAGAAAATGCATCCTGATTGCGTAATTCCAACCGTTAAACACGGCGGCGGTTCTGTAATGGTGTGGGGATCTTTTTCGTATGCTGGTGCGGGGGACCTCTACCGAGTCAAAGGAATCCTGGACCAAAAAGGATATCACGCGATTCTTAAAAACGACGCTGTTCCTTCTGGAAAGCGACTCATCGGAAGAGGGTTCGTTTTTCAACAAGACAACGACCCGAAACATACTTCAAAACTCTGCTCGAAGTATCTTGAAACGAAGCAAAAAAGTGGGGAGCTTCAAATTATGCAATGGCCTCCTCAATCTCCCGATCTCAATCCCATAGAACTGCTGTGGGATAAAATGGATCGGCAAGTGCGCAAGGTCACGCATTCATCCGCCGAAAAGCTATGGGAATCCCTACAAAAATCATGGAAAGAAACACCCGGAGAGACATTCGAAAAACTTGTGGAGAGGATGCCGCGTGTGGTAAAGAGCGTGCTGTCAGCGAGAGGAGGTTTTTTCGACGAGACCAAAGTATAATATGTAAATAAAAAAATTAATTATATTATTATCATAGTGTTGAGATCAATCGAGTTCCGACCGGAAATAAATTAAAAAAAAAATTTCGCAAAAAAATATGAAAAAATTCTCATGAACTCAACAAAAAGTAACGCAACTTTTTACCGTCTTAAGGTTTTGTTGTAAACCTCGTCGTTTTCGTACTCCGGAGCAATTTTCATATTGTATATTTTTATCGAAAAAAAGAAATATTTTTCGGAAAAAAAAATCGCAAAAATTTTTCTACAAAACGAAATTGAAGCTTAGGCTTCCCCTTTTTATGATTTTAATAGGAGAAATGCATAAAAAAGATTTTTACTGTAAACGGGGTCCACTCACAAAACAACAAAAAAACGACAAAAAATTGTCGTTTTCAAAACTGAGTGCCACGTGTAAAAAAATCGTAAAAATTTTTTTGATAAGCCAAAATGTAGGTATATCCCCCCTCTTTAAAATGCCGTCGGTCAAATTGGCCTAGCCCAACTACCGGCGAAATGGCATAAAGAACCGTTCGGGCACTTTTTCCAACTCTTGTCCGGAAACTTTCCGCCGGTAGTGTATGTTAAAAATTATTAGAGGGAATGCTAATGAAAATTATTGGAAAATAAGATACGGATGTAACAGGTTACAGGTTTGGCCGTCGCCAAATAAATTGTAATTCATGAAGCGATAAAGCATTATCATAATACTTTATCGCTTGATGAAAGTATATACGAATGTAATACGAATATAAATATATTTCCGCTTACTTTTATGAATTACAATTTACTTGGCATAGGGACGGGTGTGAGTAAAGCGCAAACCATTTTTTAGAAGATAAATAAGTTGTAATTTAGATTTATTATTATATTTAAATTAAGGTACAAACTAATAAAATAAGCGGTCAGAGTGCGCGATTAATTTTTCGCCACTAAAGGATAACTAATTAAAATAATAATGATAACTAATAACAATAACTAATCAAATAAGAATTAGTAGTAATGATAATTTTAAAAAAGCCCTGAGCGCAGGGAACGATCCCGCGCCCCTGGTTCAATTTTTTTTCTGAACAACTCCGATTTTTTCCGGAAAATTTTTCCGAATTTTTCTATGAATTGAAACAAATATGAAGGATTCGGAGTTTTGCGGACAATTATTTTTACGCAAACACCCGAGTTTCTCCGAATTTCTCCGAATGTTTCCAAATATTTCATCATTTTAATTATGATCACGGTAAAATCTCGGAAATTAAATGAAGACTTTAAAGGGTAACACCACTGTAACGTCCTTACAGGAAGAGTATTTTTTGATATTTTTTTTGCGGAAGAAAATGTAATAAACTAATAATACTTGCGGTATGTATTGAGTATATATTTAAATATATTGCTATACATTTTTATCGGATAATATTACAAAATGGCGACACTGCAGCAATTCTTCCGAACCATGACGAACCTCTGCGGCACGCAGTATAACTGTGCCAATTTTAATATAAAAAAAAGAATTTCGTTTTATTAAGTCTACATGAATGTAGCTACTGAACCACGTAGGGGATTTTTTTATAAGTTAATTTAAACAATATTTATTAAGGCGGGAGGTACCTTTGGAAGGCGAAAAAATAGATCATTTTCACGATTTTTTTTTGGTCAACAGATTTTTTTTTTCTTTCTAAATCGCAGATATTTTTCATGATACTTTGAAGATGGATGCATAATGTTTTAAATCCAAGTGAAAAAAAAATTGCCGTGATATCCAACTGGTTCTGGAATATGTCGACCGGGGAATTCTCGATTGGCGTACAGTCTGACACTTGTAGTTTTCATCTGAAATCAATACAATTGAATATTTTTATTTGAAACACTCATAGTTCCTCTGTGAATATCGGGAAAATGAAAAATAATAAAAATTGCAAAAATTATACTTGTTTAAAGTGAAAATTGCGATTTTTTATGTAATTTTTCGCTCATGTTGCTTCGGAAAATTACTTTTATTGGTCGGTATTGAAAAATAATTATATTCACATAGAAGGGTGTGATTTCATGCAGTAGTGTGCCAAATTTCATCAAATTCGGTTGAAAAGTTTTCTCGTGAGAGTGTACGCCAATTGGAAAAAACTTGTTTTGAGAAAAACGCGTTGAAAGTTTTGACATGGGAAAAGTCAATAATATCAAATACTCCCCGGCTAATCGGCGATTCCAGGGCCATATAACACGCCTTCTGCTTCGTCAAAAAACCGATTATTGTCAGCCAATTGTTCTTTTCGCGCTTTTTGGGCGAAAAGGCCTCGATTTCCGGATTTCTCGAATCTCAAACCGTGTTTGCATTGGCGACAAATAACCAATTCGGCTAGAACAGTGAAGATCGTGAAAAATTCGATAAAACAGTAACTGTGCAAAGGGTTCCAATTTATATCGTCTGTCACGTCCTTGCGTAACTGCATCCCCGCGAAATAGTTTGCGCCACGTGCCAGAAAAATTCTGCTAAAGATAGAAAGAGTGATCTCGATACATATTCCTAAGCCAAACCAGACTGAACACTCCACATTTCCCCTTACACAAAAAATTATTGAAACAGAGAGTTCCAGATTCCAAGACTGGCCAACACATTGCGACCATGCACGAAGAGTGTATCGTATAACCCAGCCGAAGATCTTGGTCGCAAAAATTTGAAATTACGCGACTTCACGGCACAAGACTCGGACGAACGAACCGGCCCAATCCTATGCATGCACAAAAAAATATATTCTTCCAAAACAAGGGGCTCTGACTCTTGCAGTCATAAAATTATATGACATAAGGCACGCGCTTTCCCAGGCTGGCCAACTAGCTCCTTCTCTCTCGCGTGACGCATTCCGTCATGAACAAGGCCCTATTTGTCTCCACTCGGTTTCCCCATATACTCGATTAGAGAAGCTGCGCTGTGCTCTCGGAAATGCAGCGCTGATCTCGATTATAGGCGCCCTTACCCAATAATATACCGACAACTCGTTCTCGCTTCCTTCTTTCGGCCAACCACACGAATCAGGCCATGTTTTATGTCCGGACCACCAATCAAAAAAAACTACGTCACCTAAGTTTCACTCTCCCAAAGATTTCTTCCTCCAAACTGTTATCCCACCCTGATTTCTGGTACTCCGAAAGAGGTCTCCTCGCATCAGTATCCGATTAGAATCCAACGAGCTCAGACCTGGAGTTCTCTTACCGATATACATCACGTAAAACCTTTGTTCTCTTTTTTTCACGCGAAGGTTGTCATACGATCTAAACTTAGAACATTTTGTACTTCGGAACTTCTGCAACAGTTACGCGATAATAATAAGAACCTTGGCGTTGTATTCGTTACGCGATAACCATAAGGACCTTGGCTTTGTATTCCGCGCATACTTTATTGTACATTCCATTCTCAATCCGTGAAACTCACAAATATTAGAATCTGTGTCGTCGAACATCTGTATCCGTCTCACTCACACACATACCATCTGCGAGCGCTTCTGGCCCTCCGGCGCAGGGCTCTTAGTTTTACGACCGCTACCTGACACCCAAGCGACTGGGTCATCACCGAGGCGCACCAATGTAAGCGAACATACTCTTATATTTTGTTTCCGATTTGTATCCCAAAGAAATAATAGAATTAACGCATACGGTTAATTCTAATAAATTATGAGTCAATCGAACACAAGTGTCACAACCATTATTTAAATAATTGGATAATCCACGGAATCCCTTAAAAATCCCCCTTACACCAGCACATCCCCTTTTTAACCCTCATACCGTGCTATTGCGCTAGGCGTAGGCAAGAAAGAGGGATACCATACATATATATGCCCACGTCCCCTCAGGACGTCACATATTAATTTTTGGGGGCTCGTCCGGGATCATTTAAAAAGGGAATGTACCTCTACAAATCAACCTCATGGATAAGGGATCAACTTGCGAAGCACTAGATTTAAATTTAACTGAGGACTTGTCGTATACGGAACCAAACGAATCAATTGACCCCGGTAGTTCAGGTTATGCTCTGAGAGGATCGAACGTTTCACTACTTCCTGGTCTTGGACCTCCCAGTAGATCGTCAAAACAACCAGATTTACCCCCAAAAGACAAAGCCATGAACCCAGAAACCCTAACGTTGAGTACAAACGACTTGATGTTGATAAAAGACGTTGTTAAGTTAATCCCAGAATTCAATGGGAAAAATATTCCGTTTTCGGAGTTTGTCGCCGGGTGTGAGGACGCAAAGGAAGTGGTTTCCCTGCGGCCGAAAAATACCTGGTGAAAATGATTCGGAATAGATTGAGAAACCCCGCTCGGGACATGATTCACGCGACAAAATATGAGAAAGTGCAGGACTTATTAGGATATCTCAAAAAACTCTATGCACCCAACAAAACCGAAATGCAACTAGTCGGAGAACTCAGTACCATTTGTCAAAAAAAGAACGAAACCGTGGCCGAATTTTCTATGCGAATTAAAAGGAACGGAAAAGAAATACTTGATACACAAAAACCATCAGATAATAGATTAGAAAACGAGTATTTCAAGAGAAGGATGGGCGATTATTTCCTCTCGTGTTTCAAGCGCGGATTGTGGGAGGAAATCGAGCAGCGACTTCCCTATTGCGATAACATCTCCGTTGCTATCGATCACGCAGTCGAAATTGAACGCGATCTTGAAGCACGACGGGAATTACAATCAGTCTCGAACAAATTAGAAAACTTTCCTCCCCTCAAATCAGCTAAAATCTGTAATATCTGCAAAAAGGATAACCAGACATCGGAAAATTGCCGTTTCTCAATGCTCACTTGCCAACTATGTAAAAACCAGGGCCATAGCGCCAACAAATTCAAAAATAAACAAGATGAATGGGGGGTATTGACCTGCCAGATGTGCAAAGGTGCCGGGCACAGCGCGGAAAAATGCCATTTAGGACAACGGACCCCTACATTATCCTGTCAATTGTGTAAGACCTCAGGCCACATGGCCCCTGACTGCCCTACTCGTAATAGATCTCTCAACCCTTCAGAAGACCGTCCGCGTTTCGAAAGCGTTCCCGAGTGCCAGTATTACCACAATCGTGGGCATGCCGCGAACAATTGCTTCAAATTAAAAAATAACAACACCTCGAGCCTCGAATGTCAATTTTGTCACAACCGCGGACATACTGCAGATAATTGTTTCAAGTTAAAAAACAGTAGCTCTCCAAGCATCGAATGCCAGTTCTGCCGCAATCGCGGCCACACAGCAGATAATTGCCCCAAGCTAAAAACAAACAGCGCTCCAGGCATTGAGTGCCAGTTTTTTCATAATCGCGGACACACCGCTGACAATTGTTTCGACCTAAAGAACAGCAAAGCTTCGAGCCCTGACCAACTTATATGCCGCTATTGCAAACGAGCCGGGAAACGGGCTGAGCACTACTCGGACGGACGCGCCGAGTGGCCCGTCCCCGACAGAGCGTCCGGTCCACGCGATAGCCAGGCGAACGGCGGTATCCAACTTATACAATAGAAGCAGACAAATTCATCAGCCTACCCTCGGTGTGTATCGGAGCACTACCGGAAAAAGGGAAGATTTCAATGCTATTAGATCGTGGTGCCGTTCCAAATTTAATTAAAAAGGAATATACAAAAACTTTGACGGGAATCGATGAAAACGACATCATAAGATTAAACGGAATATCTGAACTACCAGTCTTTGCGTTAGGTAGTGTGTGGTTCCGCGTGTTAGGTTTTGCAACGCTTTTTCACATCATACCAGACGATGTGCCACTTCCTTACCCAGGTTTGCTGGGATGCAGATACTTTTTTGAAACGAAATCCAAGATTAATTACGGGATGTTTCGAGTGTGGAAATAATATATGGCCTTTCGAAAAACCAGATGAACGTGTTGAGGAAATCAAAATCCCGCACGCTCGGAAACTTCCTTCTATGTGAAGGTGGTGGATAGCACGACGAAAGAGGGATATATTGCCCCTTTCAAAATCCGTGAAGGTGTCTATGCCGGCGACTGCCTGTTGACAACCGTCAACGGAAAGGCTCATTTGAAGGTTTATAATACCACTAATGACGCCGTAAAATTAATCGTGCCGGCCGTAAGACTGTAGGCTTTCGATACGGTAGAAACCTTGTCAGCAGACGAGATCGAATCATATTCTTCGAAAATTTCAAGTCCTTTCAATTCTTCTATTCCCAGCGTAGATTGCATGACGACTCCGTTGTTTCAGGGTCCTTCCGTGGCCAATAAAAAACCCTCGACTAACCATGTCGAGATAAAACCTTGCCATCGCTATAACGAAAGCGATGACCAAGGAAAAACAAAACAAACCTCTACTAGTGAGGAAAAATCTAAACCAAAAACATATAAAAAACGAAACAAGAGGTCAAGTAAAAAAAGAAAATAAAATTGTCAAATCAAACAACGGTAAAAACGTAAATTCAATTTCCACCTATCAGACAACATCGGATAAAATCGGAGATAACTCGGAGCGTTCCCAAGTAATAAAATCTCTCCTACGATTAGAGAACCTCGCGCAAGACGAACTAGAACACGTCGAAAAAATCATCGAAAAATACTCGGACAGGTTCCACATAAATGGTGAGCCTGTCGAAGCAACACATGTTCTTCAACACAAGATCCCCACGGTCGACGACCTACCGATCAACACGAAGCAGTATAGGTTTCCCCATGCGCTTAAAGGCGAAGTCCAGCGACAAGTGGACGAGCTATTAGAGACGAGGGTAATAAACCATTCGGAGTCTCCAAACAACAGCCCTGTTTGGATAGTACCAAAAAAACCGGACTCCAGCGGAAACAAACGCTGGCGAATGGTAATCGATTTCCGCGCATTGAATGAAAAAACTATTGGCGATTCTTATACATTTCCGAATATCACAGATATCCTCGATCAACTAGGGAACGCAAATTATTTCTTGGTATTTGATCTTGCTTCCGGGTTCCATCGAATCGAAATGAACCCCGAAGACAAACCAAAAACCGCGTTTTCGACCCCACACGGTCATTATAAATTCGCGAGAATGTCTTTTGAGCTTAAAAATGCCCCGGCAACATCCCAGCGCTTAATGAGCATTGTGCTCAGCGGACTCCAAGGGGTATCGCTTTTCGTGTACTTAGATGATATCGTGATATACACAAAAGATTTGGACGAATACGAGAAGAAAATTCGCGAATTAATGGAACGTCTGCGTAAAGCAAATCTCAAATTGCAACCGGACAAATGCGAATTCCTTAGGCCGGAGGTCAATTACCTCGGCCACATAATCGGTAAAGACAACCTGAGACCAGACCCTAATAAGCTATTGGCCCTAAAAGATTTTCCAGTGCCCAAAAACATCAAAAACATACGCCAATTCCTAGGCTTGACCGGTTACTACCGTCGATTTATCAAAGACTTTTCAAAAATCGCAAAACCCTTGACTCATCTTCTAGAAGATAAAATCGATTTTGAATGGACAGACAAGACCCAGAAAGCTTTCGATATCCTCAAGGGCAAATTGTGTGAAGCCCCAATCCTCCAATACCCGGATTTTGAAAAACCGTTTATCATAACGACAGATGCTTCGGGCTACGCCTTAGGCGGAGTCCTCTCACAGGAAGAAATAGGCAAGGATAAACCCATTGCCTACACATCTTGTGTACTACGTGGCGCAGTTCTTCGTTACGACACGCATGAAAAGGAAGCAATGGCGATTATTCACAGCGTGAAAGCTTTCCGTCCGTACATCTATGGTAGGAAGTTTCATCTCGTCACCGATCACAATCCTTTGGTTTGGTTTAAAACTGCCAAAGACGCTGTGACTGCAAAATCGAGGGAGCTGGGGGAAAAAGACCGAGAGAGTCACAAAACTCCCCTCCGTCCGTCCCGACAATTTATATAGGGCGCCAGCCGAAAATCGGCTTGTCGGGATGAAAAAAGGGAACGCAGTGTCCGGCCAAACTGCAGCCTCGTGGATAAGGTAGAGGGAATGGGTCAGGTGTCAATCACGCGCGGCAAGAGAAATTTATCGTCAGGAAATTTATTTTACCGTTCGTTAACATTTTCCCCTCCTTCGCAAGGAACACGGGACAAAAATCGGAACACAAAATATGTACAATACGAGCGAAATCTCGCGAGCCAGTTACTCTCGCGCGCACACACACACACACACCAATTCCGACCGGAGCCTACGCACACTCACAATACACGTCGTGCTCGTCTTGGCCTCTCCTCTCTCTCCCCTACCGGCCACACTAATATTTCAAAACCGGACTCCCGCTAATCGGTTACCCGGCCGAGCGTTAAAATAAAGAAAGAAATATCCCGGGAAAATTACCCCGGTCGTTACTTACGTGGACGTCGATGCTCGGCAACCTCTCCCCCGCGACGAAGCCGGGAAAATCCCCACACTGGGGAAAGGGGCACCCGGTAGATATTGTTAAGGTAGACGGGAGCCCGCACGGGTTCGACCCCGCGACCCGATGATAAACGGAAGGCTAGTTCTCCGTAAAGATGTCCCGACTTGAGGGCAATCTCTCCCCCTTTCCCCTTGCACAAGCCACGCCGCAGGCCAAGGGATCACCAAGGACGACACGTCCCTATTTTTGCAGGCACACATTCACTCACACCTTTTACAGACTAATCGAGCCGAAGCTCGTCGCAAGACGGGATTGAGCTTCCTCCGCGCAACCGCGACACGATTTCCCGACAATACGCGCTAGCTACGTGCGATGGGGTTGATAATTACGGAAACCCGACAGAGGCCGTGGCCACGGTAAAGATGCGCGAGATCGTGAGCCGACCATACGGCCGAAAATTACCCGGATTGTTGCCGAAGGAATGGCCAAGCTCACCGGTTGCGTAATTCGGTCGTTTCCCATTGTCCCGGCCCACGTCCGTCCGGCTCGACACCTCGCAGGAAGCTAACGTAAAAGCCGGCCGACGTGCGAGAAGCGTACCCCCCACCTTTGCTTTAGTTTCTGTTCTTATAATTACACCAGAGAGGACAGGCCCGTATCGAATAATTTTCGGGAGTGTGCTTATCGATCAAGCGTGGATTTCGAATCCTCAACCTCCCGTAACGGAAGATGAAAAGTCCGCTCTTCCCGCGGGCCGTATTTCATGTCCTAGTGGAGCCGCGTCCTTCCCTGGATGATGTTTCGTAACGGACTTATTATCGGCTGAGGGTGTGTATTCGGCTCCTGTCCAGAAGAAACGGAAGAAGTGAAGGGGGGGGGGGGGGCGTGAATCACGGCCCTGGGCAGGTAATTTTCGCGGGAATCTGCGTCCGCTTCCTGGCCGTTGGTACCTTGGCTCGTGTAAGCCAGACGTTGAGGTGGCGAAAATAAAGAAAACAAACAGAATATTAGATCAAAATCCTAACGTCGCTTAGAGAACCCTACGGAATCATGTCGTGATCGCGATGACGGCCCCGAGCCGGAGGACGGTTTTGCTGCAGCCGCCACCATGCCAGGCGGGTCAGCGGAGTACCAAAAAAAAAACACGTTACAACGCAAACACACGCGTCCTAAAATGGCGACCCAAGCTCTCCGAGTACGACTACGACGTCGTTTATAAACCTGGATCGTCAAACGCAAATGCTGACGCTTTGTCGCGTAACCCAGTTGAAAAATTGGGAGAGATCAAAACCATTCCCCACTGCGATCGGAAACAAAACGAAATGTCAGCCGATGCATGGCGGAAGGCAGTACACGAAATACCCGAAATTTCTGACAGCGATGAAAATCCCACAAGATTTACCACTCAGGTGGAAATCCACCCGCCGCCACGGTCAAATGAAATAAACGTCGTCACTCGCTCCCGAGCGAAGAACGACGAACCTTCCGTCCCAGATGGAGACGATCGACAAGTGGAAAACACACTTGTCGAGAAAACATCAACAAGGGTCAACGTGCCTGCGTCCGAAGTCACAGATGCACGCACTAGGCCACACAACCCTCCGCGTCGGACCCCTAGAGTCATAAACTACGAGGAAAGTAGTAGCGAGGAAACGGAGGCCGAAGTAATAAGTCCCGCACGTGTTAGGCGACCCAGTAAGGGCATCAACCCCAAACCAGCTGAGGTCCCTGACCAGCGCAAAGCACCTCCTGCTATTTATTCCGGAAACTCCTCTATTCCTAATTCCGATGATCCAACAGATTCAGACTCCAGTTCGATTGACTCAAAACTTTCTGATGAAAATCCTCCAGTCGAAGAAATTAGAAGGTCAGGATTTAAAATGGCTAATTGTGTCAGTACGAAAGACCAGTTCCAATTTCGAAACGACAATCTAGTCTATTTCATAGACTTGACAGAGAAACGTTGTGACCCTGGAGGACAAAAACTATTAGAATCAAATAAACTTCCATCTGGAAGGATTTGTCTTTAGGCCGAGTTTACAGCACAAAGGTTGGAAAGAAATGTCATATCGCTTTGGTCATCAAGAAAGAGCAGTCTGCATCGCTCGCTCTAATAATCGAAAGAATTAATCAGAGCATGAAAGAATTAAGATCTATTTGCGAAACACTCAACCTTCAGTCGATCAGCTTTTGCCATTGCCAACATGTTGAGCAGCTAATGTGGGCAGATGTGCTGAATATCATAAAGGACGTATTCAAAGACACCCAGGTTAGGATATTGATCTGCCTCGGAACTTTGCGCTACGTACCGTTCGAAAAGCGCGATTCCATCCTTTACGAAATGCATAACTCCCCAATCGGGGGTCACAAAGGGGTTTCCAAGACTTACAATAGAATCAAACACATCTATATCTGAGAAGATTTAAAATCAAATATTCAAAGACGGGTGCAACAATGCTTGGAATACCAACTAATCAAGCTGGTCAGAGTCAAGACAAAGCAGCCGATGATAATAACAGACATCCCAGGTACGGTTTTCGAGAAAATTCCAATGGATATAGTAGGTCCAATGCAAGGGACGTCCAACAAAAACGAATATATCCTCACAATTCAAGACCATCTGTCGAAATATTGCGTTGCAATTCCACTCCCGAATGCACTAGCGCCGACAATCGCTGACGCATTCATAAAAAGGTTCATATGCGTCTTCGGCGCACCAAACGCACTCCTGACGGACCAAGGGAGTAACTTCCTCAGCGGTCTCATGCGGAGAGTAGCAAAAAGATTCCGAATTATGCGATGTCGAACGACCGCATTTCATCCTCAATCGAATGGATCGCTTGAGAGATCTCACCACGCTCTAGCTGAATTCCTTAAGCAATACACGGATAAAGATAACGAATAGGACCAATGGTTCGAATTAGCTATGCTCTCTTACAACATGAAGTATGTGTTTGTCAGTATCATCATAGGAAATTGTTCGATCAATGACTTAATTTCTTGATATAAAATTTACGACGAGGATCATTGACCGGAATGAATTTAGGGTGGAGAAATCTTATGGTATATTCGATTGGTGACAACCGATACTGTTGAACAACGGGACGAATGAAGTTGATTGATTTAAGGTACTCCTCCGTATAATAGCCGTGGTTATTTGATCGGCTGTACCCGTGGTATTCCGCGGATATTTTCCGGAGGTAATTCTTTCTCCCGCCTGGTTTACCCACTGTAAGAAAAATCGGGCGATCACTCGAGAGGTGAGAGGAAAAAGTCAGAGTACGGGGTGGTCCGCGCTACTCTGTTAGAGATGGAAGGAAGGAGTCAGAGTACGAGGTGGTTCGCGCTACTCTGTTAGAGATGGAAGGAAGGAGTCAGAGTACGAGGTTGAGAGTGAGGAAAAAGATCTTACTCTTTTTGGTTTTGAACTTGAAGATTTGTATTTTACGTGTTGAAAGTTTTCCTCCGTACTGACGAATTGTTACAAAATCGGGCCATTTATACCCGAAAATTTGGGGGTGGTTGAAGGAAGGTCCTCCGTGATTGGTGGAGTTTACCGTCTCCCACCCTGTACATTTTCATCTTACATCTACAAACGGGAAGGAACTTCTTATGCTAGAGGGGCACATATCCCCTCCGGACTTGGTTCTTATCTTTCGTATTCCTTGGTGCTGGTACTGGGCCCTACACCAAGGGTGGGGGTTGAGTCTATGCGTACGTGTCGATGCGAAGACGTAACACCTCCCCATTTGAGATTAAATGTCGTATTTTGTAAACGACATTTAAGATTCCGGAGGAAATATGGCCTGGGGTTTTTTTTTGTTTACATTGTGATTTGTGTAATTTTTCTCGCCCATGTTAACGTGTTGGTTGTTCAACCCTTCAATGAAAATGAGGCCTTGGAAGTTGGAGGTTTGTCTGATTTCGCCTTGGTTGGTTGGTCTTCTTCCTCTTCGATTGTTGGGACACGTATCGCTGTGAGTTCGTCAAGTTCGGTGTCGTCCGTGGATTGGATCGATGTTTTGTGCGTTCCTTTTTTAATATGGAGTAAGCGATGCGTTACCGAGTCCCAGATGGCTCCGATTAGATATATGGACCATCCATATACAGTATGCAATGCGTAACCGTGGATTATAGTGTCTGCGACGAGTTTGATTATCCGTATTAAGAGTATAATGCCAATGAGTCCAGCGCTTGCTGTCCCGAAGAACAATAAACGACCCCACAAGGTATCCCAAACGGAATCAACTAAATTGTTTAGTCCATCTTCTCCCAACATGTTTGAGAATGCCAACTCGTGTTTGCCAACTGGTTGTCCACTGACCCCGCGGGCGATGGTGTTTAACACGGCTGGTTTTTCCACCGGGAACATGATATGGTCCCTTAGTTTGTCGAGATCTTCCTGACTGTAGATTCCGCTGGTTGCTAATGATGCTGGGTTTGTATAATTCCATGTAGGTTTGGTTATGGGTTTGATGATTGTTGGTGGCAAGCTTTGGATTGGTACTGGTAGGAGGTTATACCAAGCTCCTCCCAAAAGGTACTCTGATGGTAGTAAGGTGTCGCATGTTGTTTCGATCCCTGCTTGCATAATAATATGTGTGCGGGGCGATAGAAACAAACTCCGGTTACCCCTGGTTACTGGGAGTTGATGATAACAATTCTCGGTTTTTTGTACTTGGACTTCGACAGGGATGCATTTTACGATGTGGACGACCTCTCCAGCGATGACGGCCATATACCCTGGTCCCTTCATGAGATGATATGCGAACTGATCCGGAGATTGGGTTGCGATCACGAGGGCGTTCTTCAGCACTTGTTGTTCCAGGTTGCATCGTTGCCTTAACACGTCGAGATATAATTGATTAATTTGATTACGAATGTGTTTTTCTACAAAGACGAATTTGGAGTTTACATATGCGAATATGTCTAGGTTTTCTACGGCTATAGGTTTAGGTTTAGCGAATGTTCCTCCCCTTTGTGTTTCGAATATAAATAGTTTGGGATGTTCTGTGCGAATTAACGTGTAACCACATAACGTTTGTTCATTTTTCTGTGTTAGAGCGAAAGTTGTTCCTTGAGTTGATAATGTGTAGATGATTTGAGGGTAGTTATGTCCTAAGTCTTCAATTTTTTTAGCCATGCCTTCATATTATACATCATAGTGGTTGAGTTTGCATTAGTCTGGAGGAAGTGAAGTCCAAAAGGTTTGTCCGCCCTCAAGGTCTACACAAGTTTGGTCTGTTAATAGGCACGTCATTCCCGATTTTAAACTTATCCGATTTGTGTTTAGATTTAGAGTTGCTTCGTATTCTATTAGTGTGATTTTAACGGATGCTTGAACGACTACTTCATCATAGCTGCCATAAGGATCTGAGTACTGAGTTCCATAACAAGTTCCATCTTTTTAATTGAGCCTGCTAGAGTTTCGCTTCGTGTGGTGCTTTGATTTTTGTGTAACTCGCCAATTACCGAGTTTTTGTTTTGTTCTGGCGCAGTTGTCATGCAGTTTGCAACCGATTTTGAAGTAGCTACTGGATTTTGTTTTGATGCAGTTGTCATGCAAGCTTCGTGTCATTTAAAAGAGTTAGAAGTAGCTACGGAATTTTGATTTTGTTTTGTTGCAGTTGTCATGCAAACTGCGTTTGATTTTGAAGTAGCTACTGGATTTTGAGTTTGTTTTAGAGCAGTTATCATGCAAACTGCGTTTGATTTTGAAGTAGCTACTGGATGTTGAGTTTGTTTTTGAGCAGTGGTCATGCAAACTGCGTTTGATTTAGAAGAATTAGAGGTAGCTACGAGTTTCTGTTTTTGTTTTGATGCAGTTGTCATGCAAACTGCGTTTGATTTAGAAGAATTAGAGGTAGCTACGAGATTTTGTTTTTGTTTTGATGCAGTTGTCATAAAAACTGCGTTTGATTTAGAAGAATTAGAGGTAGCTCCGAGATTTTGTTTTTCTTTTAATGCAGTTGTCATGCAAACTGCGTTTGATTTAGAAGAATTAGAGGTTGCTACGACATTTTGTTTTTGTTTTGATGCAGTTGTCATGCAAACTGCGTTTGATTTAGAAGAATTAGAGGTAGCTACGAGATTTTGTTTTTGTTTTGATGCAGTTGTCATGCAAACTGGGTTTGATTTAGAAGAGTTGGGAGTAGCTACGGAATTTTGATTTTGTTTTGTTGCAGTTGTCATGCAAACTGCGTTTGATTTTGAAGTAGCTACTGGATTTTGAGTTTGTTTTAGAGCAGTTGTCATGCAAACTGCGTTTGATTTTGAAGTAGCTACTGGATTTTAAGTTAGTTTTAGAGCAGTTGTCATGCAAACTGCGTTTGATATAGAAGAATTAGAGGTACCTACGAGATTTTGTTTTTGTTTTGATTCGTTGATCGAGGTTTTACGGGAGTCAGAGGTAGTTGTTAAGTCTTTGTTTGGTGCAATTGTCCTGCAATTTGCGCTGATTTCTTCGAATTCATGCAACGTTAATAATGGAACTTCGATTTCGACGGATTCCTCTCTCGTATTGAATATTTGAGTGTATGCGATTCCGTTTTGGTTGGTGACTAAGGCTTTACCGAAATAAATCCCGTCTCCAACTTCTAATTGGGGTATATATCCCTCGGAAATTTTCTCATTTTTAACTCGGACGTAGAAAGAGGAAACTGATCGGCCTGGAACTGTTATAGTTTCGGGACTCGAGAATTTGATGCTCTTATCCTTCCAGCTGAGACAATGTCTTTTGTAGTCGATTACTGGTTTAAATCTCTGATAGAACTCGGTTCCCAGTATTCCAGCCTGTTCAATAGGAAAATTTCCCTTCACTACATGGAACGTGGCTGAACATCCTAAGATGTCTACCGTGAGCGACCCTAAGGTTTCGACTGGATTTGCCGTTATTCCATGTAATTGAAGGATATCCATAGCATCTACTGTGGCACCTGGTTTTAACGATTTTTCTTTGATCAGATTTGGTTCAGACCCTGTATCGACCATCAAGGACACCGTTGATCTCATAACCGAGGATTCTAATTCTATGGTGTGAGGTCGAAATCGTTGTTTCAAATTAACATAAGCTACTCTGACTCGTCTCCCGATGTATTCTGGTTTATGACCAGCGTCGTTTGAGGGGCTGGTTTTATTGCCTTTGGTGTCGTCTCGCGAGTTGCCCCTTCTTTCGGAAGGCTGTTGGAGTTTCTCGAATTTCTGTGTTTATTATTGTATTCTCTTCTCCTACATTCTTCGAGTATCGTTTGCAGTACCGGCAGAATTTTTTTTTCGTGTATGTTTCTTGACCGGACCTAGGCTATGGCTGGTTATCTGAGAGCGGCGTAGGCCGCTTGTCCTGCGCTTTAGTCGATCCCGCGTGCCTAAACCAACACGCGTCAGCCATGTGACCCGGGCGTTTACAGATCTGACAGATGGTTAAATCCTTCGATACTACCCCTACGTTCTCTCGACGCGGTGACGGCTTATCTATTTTCTGCGTCTTGCGTAGTTGATTTATGGCGGTCTGTTTCCTATCGATTTTTATGGCGTCTGATCCTGCTTCAGCTAACTTAGTATAAGACGTTTTCATTCTTATTTGAATTTCCGGCTTGAGCCCATCTAAAAAACTTTCTATGCATTCCTTTTCTGTATTGTTTTTGTCTACTTCACGTATTTGACCGTCGTTGCTCGCTTTATAGGCTTCGACTATGTGATTCCCTATTTCACGGACTCGATTTATATATTTGATTACATCTTCATCATCGTCTTGCACTAGTGTTCCGAGTTCCTGACGGACCTGATTTATTGTTTTTGCTGGGGCGTATAATTCTTTTAGATATGTCGTGTGAAATTATAATTAGTCAAATTTTATTCCTTGAATACAGCGTTTTGCTTCGCCAGTTATCTTTGTCCTAATGATTCTAACTAGATTTTGTTCTACGTTTTGAGGAAGCATCAATAATGCTTCTTCGCAGCTATCGATAAATTCGTAAACGGAAATGTTCGTTCCGTCGAATTTTTGGACTACTTCAGCTGCGTCCTCAAGGGATACGATTTGTGTATTTCCTATAGGCATTGTCGTGGATGGTTCTTGGTCAGTGTCGGAATTATCGGGATGAGATTGGGTTTCAGGATTTAGTCTTTGGGAAACAGTGTCTTCTCTTGAGTTATCGCCGTCCGTATTCGTACCGGAAGATTCACCTTTCTTTGGCGTATTACCGACGACCATGATTTTACCAAACTACCGTTACATATCCCACCGCTGTCACCAAAAAGAGGTATGTTACGTCCGGGTAACATAAATAGAATTTCCCTGTTTTTGACCTTAGCTACGGCTAATTAGTCAGGGATCCGGGCACAGTAATTTGGTAAATTGACTGGTTTTCCTTGTGTAATTTCCTCAGGCTTTGAATACATACATGAAGTATGTGTTTGTCAGTATCATCATAGGAAATTGTTCGATCAATGACTTAATTTCTTAATGACGAATGAAGTTGACTGATTTAAGGTACTCCTCCGTATAATAGCCGTGGTTATTTGATCGGCTGTTCCCGTGGTATTCCGTGGATATTTTCCGGAGGTAATTCTTTCTCCCGCTTGGTTTACCCACTGTAAGAAAAACCGGGCGATCACTCAGAGCGACGATGTTAAGGAAATGGCCAAATTCGCGGTGGGCCGCGCTATTTGACCAGGGATTGGAATATCTCGAGCACGAGGTGGTCCGCGCTGCTCTATGAGAGGTGAGAGGAAAAAGTCAGAGTACGAGGTGGTCCGCGCTACTCTGTTAGAGATGGAAGGAAGAAGTCAGAGTACGAAGTGGTCCGCGCTACTCTGTTAGAGATGGAAGGAAGGGGTCAGTGTACGAGGTGGTCCGCGCTACTCTGTTAGAGATGGAAGGAAGGAGTCAGAGTACGAGGTGGTCCGCACTACTCTGTTAGAAATGGAACGAAGGAGTCAGAGTACGAGGTGGTCCGCGTTACTCTGTTAGAAATGGAAGGAAGGAGTCAGAGTACGAGGTTGAGAGTGAGGAAACAGATCTTACTCTTTTTGGTTTTGAACTTGAAGATTTGTATTTTACGTGTTGAAAGTTTTCCTCCGTACTGACGAATTGTTACAAAATCGGGCCTTTTATACCCGAAAATTTGGGGGTGGTTGAAGGAAGGTCCTCCGTGATTGGTGGAGTTTTCCGTCTCCCACCCTGTACATTTTCATCTTACATCTACAAACGGGAAGGAACTTCTTATGCTAGAGGGGCACATATCCCCTCCGGACTTGGTTCTTATCTTTCTTATTCCTTGGTGCTGGTACTGGGCCCTACACCAAGGGTGGGGGTTGAGTCTATGCGTACCTGTCGATGCGAAGACGTAAATTATTTATGATAAAATATTTACATTTTAATCATAATGACATTATGATAAAAACGCAAATCCCAAAAGTTTCAAAGTCGAAGATTTTGTTTTCCTCCAAAGTAGATGTACTAGGGCGGTTCTAACGCTGGGATCTCAGGGGGGAGCGGGGCGGCGGAGTCCAGCGCGGGGAAGCCAAGTGCCTGGTGGAGGGGGCAGTCGTCCGCGGGTGTGCGGCGGCATGGAGGGGGTATGCCGGAGACCTCTGTGGCGGGGAAGAGTCTGACATGGGAGAGTGGGTATGTGTTGTAACATGGTGGGGGTAAAAAAGAATTCTATGAATTAAAAATATAGAATAATCGTTTATTAATAATAACATTTTACAATAATGGTGTGTGTGTGTGTGTGTTTTCTGTGTGCACGCGCGTGGGTAGGTTTGCTGAGTTTTGCCAGTGACGTCATTATTCTGAAACAAAAGACAAAGAAATTTTTTAAATTTTTAAACTTATTTAATTTTTTTATAAAAAAAAAATAATCAAATGATTGATGCAAAAATTAAAAAACGATGCAAACATCAGCTGGAGATCCGGCAGGTCAAACATATGCCGCGTTCGACTATTTGGTAGAGCGGATACCGACAGTAACTGCAGAACATTCCTCTCATCGCAGCGTAGCGTTCTCGGTAATGGCCGGCAATTGCTGTTGCTTCCACAAACATGTGCCTATCCTCGAGGAAACATGTTGTGCAAAATTTTGCTGGGTCGTTTCCCGTGATGTAAAAATGATTGACGCAGTACACGTTCTGCGCATGAAGGACGCGATGGCGCTGTCGCACATTTAACGCGTTCTCTGCAAACTCACGACTTTCGCCAGTGTTGTCACTATCATAACCGGAATCGTCGTCCGCATCATCCATGTCCATTTCTCCATCGTGGTCGTCGTTGCCGTTGTCGTTGTCGTTGCCGTCGTCGTCGTCGTCGTCGTTAATAATATTATCATTTTCCAATTGTATATAATAGCCGTCAACGATTTGGTTTTGTTGCCCGTTATGGGCATCACCAACCGTAGCCGGAAACAAATTCAGACAGGCTGAACACGCACTACCTAATGTGATGTGCTGCAGCGATTATTGACAGTTCCTGCACCACAGTCGCCTTATGACACCGTAACGGTCTCGATAGTGGCCATATACGCGGTTCACTGTCCCGAACACACCATCCATGTCAAGCATGCATGAAATGCAGTACATGACCCCCGCACATGGAGTGTAATATGACACCGTGATGCACAGCACAGTTTCTCAGCTCAGGTTGGACATGAGTAGGACATGAGTAGGACATGAACAGGACTGATTCTAACCCCGGGATCTCAGGGGGGAGCGGGGCGGGGGGCTTCCGCGCGGGGAAACCAAGTGCGTGGTACGGCGCAGGGGGAGGGGACGCCGGGCGCGTGTGACGTCACAGAGGGGCCGCTGTGGAGGGGGCCATGTGGTCCGTGAAGCGACTGGTGGGAGGGAGAAGCCGGCGGCGATGAGTGTTTTGCGTGCGTGCGTGCCTGTGTGTGTGCGTGTGGGTGTGTATGTGTGTGTGTGTGTGTGCGTGCGCGCGCGCGCGTTTGTGTGTGTGTGTGTGTGTGTGTGTGTGTTTATTAATGTAATGTAATGTGTGTAAAACAATAGTTTATTAATAATTAAATTGAACAATGACCTTGCATAGTATATATTATACATAAAATCTTTGGTTTGTGTGTGTGTGTTTGCCTGTTTTTTATTGTTTCCAAGTATTTTATTTTGAATATCCGTAGCGGATCCGTCATCCTGGAACATAACAAATCATGCATCTTATTAACGTATCAAACATAATAATATTTTGAATAATACTAAAGATAATACGAACCATCGAACAAGTATAAGTTCAGGCAGGTGGGGCACGTGTCGCGCATTGAAACTTGGTGAGTCGGCCCGCCGCAGTTGGTACAAAATATCCCCTGGATGTTGTGAAACCGTTCGCTGAAGTGGCCACGTCTATCAATTAGTCGATCAACCGCGCGACCGCATATCAAAGTGTCACAGCATGCAAAATTTCGCCCGATCATTTTCGGTGAGATATTCGTAGTTCACACAGCCCATGACGCCCCGGTTCAACCGATTTATTTGCTGCTGGTCCACTATGATTTCACGCACATAATGGACTCCCCTATCTGAGGCATCACCCAATCCACTATCAAATGAATCCGTATCACTGTCCATTTCGGCCAGTTCCATGTCATCATATGCAAGCACTTCAATGTCCGCGCACTCATCATCGTCATCATCGGCGATATCAATAACGTCTTCGTCTACCCCAACTTCCACTGCGTCGTCATGGGCGATATTCACGACAACCTCCATCTCATCATCGACGAGATCGATCACTTCAATTTGGTTCGACATTTTTCTTAACGGATTTTCCGTTTTCCGACTCTTCCACAATGACACCTCGGAGGTTGAAGACTAGAATGGCGAAAACTGCTGTTCCGATCCTTCTTCGGATTTCGATTTTTGGATCCTCATAGGCTTATAGTAGGGTGGGGAATGACCAACAGGATGTGTAAATAGTTTTCGACATTAGTTGGGACTTGTAGAAAAAAAAACCTTGCAAGATGGTGCATCCTGGCCAGGGGATGAACGAAAAGTTTTTTTTTTCTTTAACTCTCCCTGTGGGGGTAGGTATCTGCTGTCCAGAAAAGCAAGGCAGATAGGCATTTGTCTCGCTTGCGCGGGCGATATGACGTTTCGCGTATCGTCTGCTAATGCTTTCCGTCACTCTTGGGTGCGCAAGTTCAGAGCGTGTTTGAAGCCGCGCGAAACACAAGCGAATGAGCGTGAATTGCCTTTTCGGGTATCCTCACCTGATAGTCGTCGCTCTTTCATCCTTCGTTATTATCTTACTGCGTCGTTCAATATTCTTTCGTTCCTCATTTCTCCTCGATTATACTTATCATCTCTCTCATCCTCCGTACATTTGCGAATTCTTTCACTTGTCCGTCCATTCTCTCTCATCGACTGTTACCAGGAAAATGACTTCAAGAATCCGCCATCGATTTTATTGAAACTTGTTCGCATGGTAGAGCATTTGAAACTATCAGATCCGTATTTTTTATTATATCAACGGAAAAACGGTTTTACGGGGTGAACCCACCCATCAGAGTGAAGCATGCCGAGGACTGATTTGTTTTTTGAATAACTAAAAATTAACAAAATCATCAAGTACACAATGGTCCTCAAATCTCTAAAGATCGAGCGATTTTTTTGGCGCAATGGAAAAGCAAAAAAGCAAAAACAAAAGGTGTCATTTTATTGCCAAACTCTCAATAATTTGTCGCCAAATTTTCGAAAATTGGATGCTTTCCGGATTCCATTTCTCATTCGAGCACTCCGTCTAGTACAATACTCGGACTTTTCTCCTAAAATAAATAACGATAAAAGACGAAAACGAGTCCTTTAAAAAAAAATGAGATCTTGATCTCGCGCGTGAAGCATGCTTTTTCCCTTTTCGATACAGATGGATTCCGGAAATCCAAACGGGTGGCGGTTTTTTGTGGTACCTCTTAAGAATATGAGAATACCTGCGTCCTTTAAAACGTCGAAATTTGCGCGACTTTTTGAAAGAACTCATTCATTTTATTTGTGGTCATAGCAAGCGGACAATTCGGGCAGTACTGCCAGCTGAGAGTGCGAGGCACTATTTACGAGATAAATTTAATATAATTGTTGCGTCCGATGTTCCCGCGCGAGTATCAATGTCGTTTGACCGTCCTTGGCAACGCAGGCGTTGCTTCCATCATCGAAATAGCAAACGATTCCCGAGAAGCGACTACCGGCTCGCACCAAGCGATCAAAGATGAAAGCGATGGTCGAAATGGAGTCTGGAGCTTCAATAGGACAACCCTGAAACCTTTTACTCCAGATCGTTCTCGATTTCTTCTTATTTCGATCCGAGCGAGTGGACAAGTCGTGCGGTGTTACAAGTCTCAACTACGACAACAGGAACGTTAGTTACGTGGAAAAGTTGCAATCAACGTTGCCCTGGCCATTTTCTCGCGACATTGAATGTTGTTCGACCATACTCGTCATACCAGTCGCCGATTTCATTTTCGATAAAGCAAACGATTGCGAATAAGGGGAAGGTGCGTCGTTTGAACGCGGCTCGAGCGACCACTGGCTCGCACGAAACGCCAAAGATGAAATCGACATTGCCCTCGACGTTATCGCACAACTTTGAACATCGTTCGACGATCCCCGTCATAGCAGACATCGATCATATATTCGATAAAGCAAAGCATTGCTCATCAGGGCATGGTGCGTCGTCGAAATGCTGCTCCGAATGGTTTTTGGGGCCTCAATCGGACATTACTGAAATGATTGACTCAAATTCGTTCTTGAGAAGCAGCCAGAAGATTTCGGCACACGCTATTTTTTTGTGGAAGGTGTACAAAACTAGTAATTAAGTGAGGTTCTATCTTACTCTCTGCTGGTGTATTGAGTCTAATAATTTGGTTTAACGAGAAGAGACTTATACTTAGTACACATAAAAACGCGTGTGAGAAGAAGCCAGAAGCTCCGTACGCACGAAATAATTAACGTGATCGAACGTGTACCATACAACGATAGAGCAGTTTCACCTCTCATCCCTCGACAATTTATTGTTGTCAAATATTGTTTTTTGAAGTCCTGGAGAGTTCTTCTCTACATAGAGACGCAGGTGAGAAGTAGCCAAAGGCTTTAGACACACGAAACAAATTTTTTTATTCAAGCCCAACAACACAACAATGGAGCAGTGGTACCTTTCCTCCCTTGACGACGCCTCCTTGTCCAGCACTTCTCTGCAGTATACGAAAGTTGCAGTGCACAGAAATATAAGACAAAGGAGTAGCCACGAGCTTGAGTGGCGCCAAATAATTTTTGTCATTGAAGTTGTACCGTAGAACAATCGAGCAGTGTCACCTGTCACCCCTTCATGACCTATTGCTGTCTAATATTTTTACTACGGTACCAGAAAGTTCTCGTACATACGAAAACGTATGTGAGCAGTGATTAGAAGCTTCGGACACGGGGAATCATTTGTGTTAAATTAAACTCTCATGCCTGGACAATTTATTGTTGTCCAGTATTTTTTCTGAATGCTTGGAGTGTTCTAGTGAGCATACAAAAAGATGTACAAAGTGGCCAGAATATTCAGGAACACGGAATTTTTGTTTGCTACGAGGTTTACATTGCACCAGTTGATTTTTGACTCATCTCCTTCTCTGGCTATTTAATGAGACTTATATTTTTTTTCATCTACTAGAGACTTTTAGAACACGAAAGAACAGATGTCGGAAGGAGCCAGAAACTACGGACGCACGGAATAATTTTTTTGATCCCAAGTGTATCACACGACGGTTCAGCGTTCTGACGTCTCATCCCTTGTACACTGATTGTTGTCTAATGATTTATTCAGCATACTGGAGAGTTTCAGGACACGTGGAGACAAATGAAAGAATTAGCCAGAAGCGTCAGAAATACGGAATGATTTTTTTCTGGAAAGTATTCCATACGAAAGTCGAGCAGTGTGATTTCTCGACCCTTGCCGATTCATTGTTGTCCAATATATGTTTTTAAAATACTAGCCAGTTCTTCTACACATAAAGACGTACGTGAGAAGTAGCCAAAAGCTTCAGACAAACGAAACAATTTTCTCTTTCAAGCTCCACCTCACAACAATCAAGCAGTGGTACCTATCCTCTCTTGATGGCTTTACGTTGCCTAGCACTTCTTTACAGTAATAGTACACACAAAAGGATGACAGAAAAGTAGCCATAAGCTTGAGAGGCGCGAAATTTTTTCGTTCATGAAAGTTGTACGGAAAAACAGCCGAGCAGTGTTCTATGGAGCATTTTCCAGAAAAAAATCATTCTCCATTTTGAACCTTTTGGCTACTTCTTCCATGTATCTGTATGTGTAGTAAAACTCTCGAGGATGCTAAATAAATCATTAGAAAACGACCAGTCATCAAGGGATGAGAGGTCAAGTTGCTGCAACGTCGGATGGTACAATTTCGATCGAAGATATTATTTCGTGCGTCCGAAGTTTCTGGCTCTATCTGACTATAAATTCTCGTGTACTATGAGTCGCTGGTAGATGAAAAAAAAAAATTATTCGTCTCTATAAATCGACAGAATAGGAGATGGACAAAAAATCAAATGTTCTAATGCCCACCTCGTAGCCAAAAAAAAAATTGCGTGTGCCCGAATATTCTGGCCACTGTTTACATCTGTTTGTATGTGTACTAGAACTCTCGAGGAATTTAGAAAAAAAATTGACTTCCCGTGTCTGAAGCTTCTAGTTACTTCTCACATATGTTGTTATATGTACGAGAACTTTCTCGAACGGTAAAGAAAATATTGGACAACAATAAGTCATCAAGAGGTGACAGGTGACACTGCTCAGTTGTTTAACCATACAACTTCTATGAAGAAAAAAATATATTTCGCTCCTCTCGAGCTTATGGCAACTTCTCAGCCATCTTTCTGCGTGTACGGTAACTCTCTAGTACTGTAAAGACGTGCTAGACAACAAGAAGTCATCAAAGGAGGAAAGGTACCACTGCTCGATTGTTGTACTGTGGGGCTTGAATAAAAAAAATTGTTTCGTGTGTCCGAAGGTTTTGGCTACTTCTCACATACGTCTTTATGTGTAGGAGAACTAGCCAGTTGTTCAAAAACAAATATTGGACAACAATGAATCGCAAGGGATGAGAAATCACACTGCTCGACTGTTCTATGGAAAACTTTCCAGAAAAAAATCATTCTCGATTTCTGAAGCTTCTGGCTACTTCTTTCGTGTGTCTTTGTGTGCACTGAAACTCTGCAGTATGCTAAATAAGCCATCAGAACAGAACCGAGAAACAAAGTATAAGAGGTCAGGCTGCTGTAACGTCGAATGATACAGTTTCGAACAAAAATATTATTTCGTGCGTCCGAAGTTTCTGGCTCCGTCTGACATTAGTTCTCTCGTGTAATAAAAGTCGCTAGTAGTTGAAAGAAAATATGAGTCTCAATAAATCGGCAGAGAAGGAGATAGATCAAAAATCAAATGTTCTATTGTACACCTTGTAGCAAAAAAAAGCGGGTGCCTGAAGATTCTGCCGAATATTTAGATAGATTTGTATGAGTACCACAACTCTCCAGGAATTCAGAAAAAATACTGGACAACAATGAATTGTCCAGGCATGAGAGGCTAGACTTCTCGATTGCTGCATGGTACAGGTTTAATCTTAAAAAAAGGATTTCCCGTGTCTCAAGCTGCTAGTTACGTCTCAATATGTTTTTATATGGACGAGAAATTTGCGGTACGGTGAAAAAACATTAGACAACAATAGGTCATCACGGGATGACAGGTTCGATGGTTCTACCGTACAACTTTATTGAAAAAATATTATTTCGCGACTCTCAAGCTTACGGCCAGTTCACTGTCATCTTTCTGTGGGTACTGTAAGTCTCAAGTACTGTAGAGACGTGCTAGACAACGAGAAGTCATGAAGGGAGGAAAGATACCTCTGCTCGATTGTTTTGTGGTGGGGCTTGAGGAAGAAAATAATTTCGTGTGTCTGAAGCTTTTGGCTACTTCTCACATACGTCTTTATGTGTAGGAGAACGCGACAGCATTTCAAGAACAAATATTGGACAACAATGAATCGGCAAGAGATGAGAAATCACACTGCTCGACTGTTGTATGGGATACTTTGCAGAAAAAAATCATTCTCTGTGTCTGAAGTTTCTAGCTATATTTTTCATATGTCTCCATGTGTACTGAAACTCTCTAGTGCGCTAAATAAATGATTGGACAACAATCAGTCAACAGGGGATGAGAGGTCAGAGTGGTGTCCCACCGTGTCATACATTTCCGATCGAAACAATTATATCGTGCGTCCGAAGTTGTTGGCCACTTCTGACATCTGTTCTTTCCTGTTCTGAAATTCTCTAGTAGTTGAAGAAAAATATCAGTGTCAATAAATCGGCAAAAAGGGAGATAGAACAAGAATCGAATGTTGTATGGTACAGGTTTAGTAAAAAAAATCGATTTCCCGTGTCTGAAGCTTCTATTTACTTCGCGCATATGGGTTTATATGTGCGAGACCTTCCTCGTACTGTTAAAAAAAATATATGTATATACAACAATAGGTCATCAAGGGTTGACAGGTGACACTGCTCGATTGTCGTACCGTACAACTTCCATGAAAAAAATTCTTTCGCGCCTCTCAAGCTTATGGCTATCTCTGAACGATCTTTCTGTGCGTACCGGAACTCTCCAGTACTGTCAAGAGGTGCTGAACAACGAGAAGTGATCAAGGGAAGGGAGGTACCACTGCTCGATTGTTGTGTCGTGGAGCTTGAATAAAAAAAATTGTTTCGTGTGTCTGCAGCTTTTGGCTACTTCTCACATACGTCTTTATGTGAAGGAGAACTCGCCAGTATTTCAAAAACAAATATTGGACGACAATGAATCGGCAAGGGATGAGAAATTACCCTACTCGGACTGTTGTATGGAATACTTTTTAGAAAAAAATCATTCTCTATTTCTGAAGCTTCTGGTTATTTCTTCCATGTATCGCCATGTGTACTGGAACTCTCTCGTACGCTAAATAAATCATTCGACTTTGGCTCCATTTGACATCGGTTCTTTCGTGTTTTGAATGTCTCTAGTAGTTGAAAAACCATATTAGTCTCAAGAAATCGGCTGAGAGGGAGATAGAACAAAAATCGAATGTTGTATGGTGCAGGTTTAATAAAAAAAAAACGATTTCCCGTGTCTGAAGCTTCTAGTTAATTCTCACATATGTATTTATATGTACGAGATCTTCCTTGTACGGTAAAAAAAATATAAGGCAACAATAAGTCGTCAAGGGAAGACAGGTGACACTGCTCGATTACTCGACCGTACAACTTCCATGAAAAAAAGTATATCGCGCCTCTCCAACTTATGGCTACTTCTCAGCCATCCTTCTGTGTACACTGTAACACTCCAGTACTGTGAAGAAGTGCTAGGAAGCGAGAAATGATCAAGGGAGGAAAGGTACCACTGCTCGATTACCTTGTGGTGGAGCTTGAATAAAAAATAACATTTCGTGTGTCTGAAGCTTTTGACTACATCTCATATGCCTCTTCATATGCAGGAGAACTCGCCAGTATTACAAGAACCAATAATGGCCAACAATAAAGCGGCAAGGGATGAGAAATGACACTGATTGACTGTTCTATGGAACACGTTACAGAAAAAAATAATTCGTGATTCCTGAAGCTCCTGGCTACTTCGTCCATGTGTCGTTATGTGTACTGAAACTGTCTAGTACGCCAAATAAACCATCAGAACAAAACCAGTCATCAATGGATGGGAGGTCAGGCTGATGTAACGTCGTATGGTATACTTTCGATCAAAAATATTATTTCGTGCGTCCGACGTTTGTTCTGTCGCGTACTAAAAGTTGCTAGTAGATGAAAAAAAAAACCCATCAGTCTCTATAAATAGGCAGAGAAGAAGATAGATAACAAATCAAGTGTTGTAATGTAAACTTCAAAGCAAACCAAAATACCGTGTGCCCGAATATTCTTGGCACTTTTTACATCTGTTCGTATGCGTACTAGAACTCTCCAGGAATTCAGAAAAAAAATACTGGCCAACAATAAATGGTACAGGTATGAGAGGTGGCACTTCTCGATTGATGCATGGTACAGATTTGATAAAAAATTAGATTTCCCGTGTCTGAAGATTGTAGTTACTTGTCACATATGTTTTTATATGTACGGGAACATTCCGGCACTGTAAAAAAAATATTAGACGACAATGAGTCATCAAGGGGTGACAGGTGACACTGTTCGATTGTTCTACCGTACAACTTCCATGAAAAAAAGAATATATATTTCGGTCGTCTCAAGCTTATGGCAACTTCTCGGCCATCTCTCTGTGTGTACGGTAGTTCTCTAGTACTGTCAAAACGTGCTAGATAACGAGAAGTCATGAAGGGAGGAAAGGTACTGCTGTTCGATTGTTGTCTGGTGGGGCTTGAATAAAAAAAATGATTTCTTGTGTCTGAAGCTTTCGGCTACTTCTCACATACGTCTTTACGTGTAAGAGAACTAGCCGGTATTTCGACAACAAATATTGGACAACAATGAATGGGCGAGGGATGAGAAATCACACTGCTCGACTGTTGTATGGAATGCTTTCCAGAAAAAAATCATTCTGTATTTCCGAAGATTCTGGCTACTTCTTTCGTGTGTCTCCATGTGTACTGAAACTCTCTAGTACGCTAAATAAATGTTTAGACAACAATCAGTCAACAAGGGATGAGAGGTCAGACTGGTGTCCCGCCGTGTGATACACTTCCGATCAAAACAATTATTTCGTGCGTCCAAAGTTTTTGGCTCCTTCTAAAATCTGTTCTTTCCTGTTATAAATTTCTCTAGTAGTTGAAAAAAGAAAGTATCAGTCTCAATAAATCGGCAGAGAGGGAGATAGAGCAAGAATCGAATGTTTACGGTACAGGTTTGGTAAAAAAAAATCGATTTCCCGTGTCTGAAGCTTCTAGTTGCTTCTCACATATGTTTCGATACGTGTGAGACCTTCCTTGTACTGTACAAAAAATATTAGACAACAATAGGTCATCAAGGGACGACAGGTGATACTGCTCGATTGTTCTACCGTACATGAAAAAAATTCTTTCGCGCCTTTCAAGTTCGTGGCTACTTCTGACCGATCTTTCTGTGTGTACTGTAACTCTCCAGGACTGGAAAGAGGTGCCCGACAGCGAGATATGATCAAGGGAAGGAAGGTACCACTGCTCGATTGTTGTGTGGTGGAGCTTGAATAAAAAAATATGTTTCGTGTGTCTGAAGCTTTTGGCTACTTCTCCCATACCTCTTTATGTGTAGAAGAACTGGCCAGCATTTGTCAAACAAATATAGAACAACAATGCATCGGCAAGAGATGAGAAAGCACACTGCTCGACTCATGTATGGGATACTTTGCAGAAAAAAACCATTCTCTATTTCTGAAGCTTCTGGCTACTTCTTTCATATGTCTCAATGTGTGCTGAAAATGTCTAGTACGCTAAATAATTGATTAGACAACAATCATTTAACAATGGATGAGAGGTCAGACTCGTGTCCCGCCGTGTGATACACTTCAAAAAATTATCTTGTGTGTCCGAAGTTTTTGGCTCACTCTGAGATCTGTTCTTTCCTGTACTAAATTTCTCTAGTCGTTGAAAAAAAAAATCAGTCTCAATAAACCGGCAGAGAGGGAAATAGAGCAAGAATCGAATGTTTAGGGTACAGGTTTGGTAAAAAAAAAAGCGATTTCCCGTGTCCGAAGCTTCTAGTCTCTTCTCACATATGTTTTGATACGTGTAAGACCTTCCTCGTACTGTACAAAAAATATTAAACAACAATAGGTCATCAAGGAACGACAGGTGATACTGCTCGATTGTTCTACCGTACAACTTCCATGATAAAAATTCTTTCGCGCCTCTCAAGCTCGTGGCTACTTCTGACCGATCTTTCTGTGTGTACTGTAACTCTCCAGTACTGTAAAGAGGTGCCAGACAGCGAGAAGTGATCAAGGGAAGGATGGTACCACTGCTCGATTGATGTGTGGTGGAGCTTGAATTAAAAAAAATGTTCCGTGTGTCTGAAGCTTTTGGCTACTTCTCCCATGCCTCTTTATGTGTAGGAGATCTGGCCAGCATTTCTCAAACAAACATTGGACAACAATGCATCGGCAAGAGATGAGAAATCACACTGCTCGACTGTTGTATGGGATACTTTGCAGAAAAAAAACATTCTCTATTTCTGAAGCTTCTGGCTACTTCTTTCATATGTCTCCATGTGTGCTGAAACTCTCTAGTACGCTAAATAATTGATTAGACAACAATCAGTCAACAATGGATGAGAGGTCAGACTCGTGGCCCGCCGTGTGATACACTTCCGATCAAGAAAATTATCTCCTCCGTCCTAAGTTTTTGGCTCACTCTGAGATCTGTTCTTTACTGTTCGAAATTTCTCTAGACGTTGAAAAAAAAAATCAGTCTCAAGAAATCGGCAGAGAGGGAAATAGAGCAAGAATCGGATGTTTAGGGTACAGGCTTGGTAAAAAAAAATCGGTTTCCCGTGTCCGAAGCTTCTAGTCTCTTCTCACATATGTTTTTATACGTGTGAGACTTTCCTCGTACTGTACAAGAAATATTAAACAACAATAGGTCATCAAGGGACGACGGGTGATACTGCTCGATTGTTCTACCGTACAACTTCCATGATAAAAATTCTTTCGCGCCTCTCAAGCTCGTGGCTACTTCTGACCGATCTTTCTGTGTGTACTGTAACTCTCCAGTACTGTAAAGAGGTGCCAGACAGCGAGAAGTGATCAAGGGAAGGATGGTACCACTGCTCGATTGATGTGTGGTGGAGCTTGAATTAAAAAAAATGTTCCGTGTGTCTGAAGCTTTTGGCTACTTCTCCCATGCCTCTTTATGTGTAGGAGAACTGGCCAGCATTTCTCAAACAAACATTGGACAACAATGCATCGGCAAGAGATGAGAAATCACACTGCTCGACTGTTGTATGGGATACTTTGCAGAAAAAAACCATTCTCTATTTCTGAAGCTTCTGGCTACTTCTTTCATATGTCTCCATGTGTGCTGAAACTCTCTAGTACGCTAAATAATTGATTAGACAACAATCAGTCAACAATGGATGAGAGGTCAGACTCGTGGCCCGCCGTGTGATACACTTCCGATAAAAAAAAATATCTTGTTACGTCCAGAAGGGACGATTTTATTTTACGTTTATTTTACCTTTGGGTTCTTTAATATAATTTCTTTTTAGTAGAAGGGATAGCCGCACGTCCCATACGGGCCCGGCAAACTCTTCTGTGGAAATGGGAGTGGGGAAACAAATTCTAACGAATGCTATCTAGGGGTAAATGGTTATAAATGATTACTTTATTATATTACGTTAATTCTACTTACAACGTTCCGTGGGTAATCACGCCTTTGCGCGGGGACAGTTTCCCCCGCGTCGCTCTCTCACTCTCGGTCAAGCACACTCTTCCGCGGGGACAATTCTCCCCGCGTTTCTCTCCCGCACACCGCACGTTGAACTTACGGGTCCTCTATTTTGATCGGGGTTTTAACGTAGGCCCCGCGCCTTTATCACTGATTCGAAGGTTATTTTGGGTACTGAAGTAATGGAAGTTAAAATAAATAGTAATTAGTAGACTGACGCCTCTGTGCGGGTCCGCCGGGTTGCTAGCCTGGACTTATTACACCGCCGCGAGCTCCGTTGCTACTAGGATGTTACAAGTAAAGACTGACGTCTCTGTGCGGGTCCGCCGGGTTGCTAGCCTGGACTTATTACACCGCCGCGAGGACTGCTGTTACTAGGAGTTTTCCCCGACTCCAGGAGCGAACCGTGGACAAATCGGAACTAATCATACGTACCGCCACCGGACCGACGTTAGCTCGGTCGCCGTTGGCCTGGTGGGGTTTTTGGCAACGTCCACGGAAACTTGTTCGCTCCCGGAGTCCCAAGGTCGAACCCCGCGGATCAGGCGATGCTCGATGAGCGGAATTCGATCGGGTACATCCGGTCCTACTGTCGGCGTTTCGCACCGGACACCAGTAGAAGAGCTGTAGCGGTTCTAACGCAGGGATCTCAGGGGGGAGCGGGGCGGGGGAGTCGAGCGCGGGGAAGCCGGGGTATGCATGGCGGAGGGGGGGGACCCTGCATGCGGCCGCCGAGTGCGGGGTTCCGGCGGAGGGAAAGGGGAGGGATGTTAGAGAGTGGGGATGCTAGTTTTTGGTGACGATGTCTTCCCGGCGATAGCTGGACCCGCGGACGAGAGGGGGAAGCCGCTGTCGACTCTGTGGGGGAGGGGGCATCATAGAGTCGCGGGTCCTTGAAAACCCATAAAATCCGATAATTTATTATCAACATTATAGATGTAAGCGGAGCATTTTTGTCTAGACTATTCACATGAGTTTATATATATAAAAAAAAAACTTAGACAAATGTCCGGGATCTCAGGGGGGAGCGGGGCGGGGGGCTCCCGCGCGGGGAAGCCAAGTGCGGGGGTACGGCGGAGGGGAGAGGGTCGCCGGGCGCGTGTGACGTCACAGGGGGGCCTCTGTGGAGGGGGGCCATGTGATCTATGAAGCGACTAGCGGGAGGGAGAAGCCGGCGGCGATGAGTATTTTGCGTGTGTGTGCGTGTGTGTGTGCGTATGTGTGGAACGACGGGGGGGGGGGGGGGTAAAAAGATTGCTTCGAATTAAATGACAATAAAACAATAGTTTATTAATAATTAAATTGAACAATGGCCTTGCATAATATATATTATACATAAAATCTTTGGTGTGTGTGTGTGTGTGTGTGTGTGTGTATGTGTGTTTGGCTGGTTTTCATTGTTTCAAATTATTTTATTTTGAATATCGCAGCGGATACGTTATCCTGGAACATAACAAATCATGAATCTTATTAACATCTAAAACATAATCATATTTTGAATCATACTAAAGATAATACGAACCATCGACCAAGTATAAGTTCAGGCAGGTGGGGCACGTGTCGCGCATTAAAACTTGGTGAGTCGGCCCGCCGCAGTTGTTACAAAATATCCCCTGAATGTTGTTAAACCGTTCGCTGAAGTGGCCACATCTTTCAATTAGTTGATCAACCGTGCCCCGCATATCAAAGTATCACAGCACGCAAAATTTCGCCCGATCATTTTCGGTGAGATATTCGTAGTTCACACAGCCCATGACGCCCCGGTTCAATCGATTTATTCGCTGCTGGTCCACTATGATTTCACGCACATAATGGACTCCCTTATCTGAGGCATCACCCAATCTACTATAAAAATAATTCCGTATCACCGTCCATCTCGGCCAGTTCCATGTCATCATGTGCAAGCACTTCAATGTCCGCGCACTCATCATCGTCATCATCGGCGATATCAATAAAGTCTTCTTCTACCCCAACTTCCACTTCGTCGTCATGGGCGATATTCACGACAACCTCCATCTCATCATCGACGAGATCGATCACTTCAATTTGGTTCGACATTTTTCTTAACTGATTTTCCGGTTTCCGACTCTTCCACAAGGACACCTCGGAGGTTGAAGACTGGAATGGCGAAAACTGCTGTTCCGATCCTTCTTCGGATTTCGATTTTTGGATCCTCGTAGGCTTATAGTAGGGTGGGGGCTTATTGTAGAAAAAAAACCTTGCAAGATAGTGCATCCTGGCCAGGGGATAAACGAAAAGTTTTTTTTTCTTTAACTATCCCTGTAGGGGTAGGCATCTGCTGTCCAGAAAAGTGTGCACTCATAGAGGTGAAAGCTGGCCAGGCTCGCCAATCATTGACTTTCGCGATCTCTACAAAACCGCGTCTAGGTCATGGAGACTGAACTGGCGTATTATAAAGAGCATCTTAGAGTTTTTAATATATATTGCCACGTGTTCCAGTATTTATGAAGTCCAGCCTGTCACGAATCATAGCGCTCTTCACAGAGCAACATCAAACCTATTCAAGTGACACTTGAGGCTATACAGTTTTTACCAAATCAGCCATATTCTAAAGACAATTTTTTTTGTTCGTCGACGTTCAATGCCAGCCTCCGAGCATAGGGAACATTTTGAAAAGATAACATTCCGCTCAAGTAATGTCTTGGCTATGCAAAACACATACGAAAACGAGGTATTTATTACAAAACGATCAACTTTGTGGATCTATGGCCGGATTTTTTTTTTTTTTTTTTTTGTAGGCTTCGACCACTGATCCCCCTGCATGCACCATTTGAGCATAGATGCACTCGCGGTCTGGAATACTCACAAAAATACTTTTCTTTTTTGCTCCCGTTGAACCCCGATCGGCTCGTTCTGCGTGTGTATTTATTTTTCATGCTTTCCACGTTAAAAGATATCAGCGTGATATTGAAAAACTCTGGTGGAGGTGATTCTATTCCATTTTCCGAGCTAGAAGGAAACGACAAAAATATTTTCTGATGGGAGACCATTTTTAATCATCGGCAGCGCTCAAAAGTGGCCACACTTTGAATGAAGCAGTGAGTTCACATATCTCTCTGGCAAGACTTTTCAACTCGTTAATATGGAGAACAACAATGAACCATCAGAAGAAATCTTGCACAGCCAAGCCACGCTCTTAAGTTCGATCGACGACTTTGCTGTGTGGGAGATACAGATCGTCGAGTTCATCGAAGTACTGAAATCGCAAAGCCGAATTAAGCGCCAACGATTATCAACTAAACATCAATAGTCATTGATAGGCCAAATACCGAATCTG
Organism: Ophion ellenae; assembly: GCA_963210295.1. Taxonomy (NCBI): domain Eukaryota; kingdom Metazoa; phylum Arthropoda; class Insecta; order Hymenoptera; family Ichneumonidae; genus Ophion; species Ophion ellenae. Next base: position 4,309,877 of record OY723395.1, on the reverse strand, counting down.
GAAGGATTGAAGTATTCCATGTACAGGCATTCTATATGCATGGGTGCAGGTCACAGCGGTGATGGGTTAATGTGGCGAGAACTCGACTTGAACGCGTGATGGTCTATACTTTAACTACTGCTCGATGAATTTCAACAACGTGGAAGTGGTTGAGCTTTACAAAAGATGCGTAATCTTACAATAAATGTAAATAAGTATAAATCAATACGCGTTAAATGTTATATCTCATTGCCACGGGAAATAATGATTATGAGGGCTGCGATTAATGTGCAATCAAGAGATAATGCACGTTTCGCATGGGTGACAGTTACAGCTTTATACCCAGCTGAACGAAACAGTGACCACGGATCTTCTTACATGCATTATCCAACGGTATTGAATCTATCGAATATTGGATTCCCAATAACTATAGAACAAATTTAAAAAAAAAATTGTGCTTCAAAACAATTTATCCATTAATGTGTGTACCACCGAAGAAGACATTGCTCCGATACGCGTGGCTCAACATAAAAAGAAGAAAAGCATATCAATTTGCTATACATACAAGATACCGAAGATAACAATGTATGACATATCACATAGATAAAGAACCTGTCAAGCCTCATGAGCGCAGAACAGAGACAACCATTAAAAAATTTATGTATGCCATCGGTGTATGAAGTTAACGCAATTACTATATCGTCATATGTGCTAGATGAATTAAACAACAATCTATTATTTCGCCGGTGTCGGCATTACTTTACTTCAACGGATAAACTGCAATCACATGAGATCGATTATGGAGCAATAAAGCACTGCGCCATCCGACTATCAAATGATACTAATAAGTGGCTTCAAATCATCAACTCCAATCGGAAAGCAACACATCCATTCACTGTAAATGCCTACTTAGAGTGTTTTTTTAACTAATTATAGAGAGAAGATGAGAGTGTGCAAAGACTGATGCGAAGAACGTAGCAGAGGATATGTATCAATATCATGAAGTATTTACTATTGATTACCACATGTGTTTTTCATATGATGAATCGCTATCATAGTATCGATCACATCACAGCGCCGATTTCATATCATAGTTTGTGACAGAACTGGAAAAACTAGTGCTGTACATAAAAGATACTTTCTACGAAAATTAATGCTCGTCATGAGTTAATTCTAATACCTTCACGCTATGGCAATAATTGTGCATTCAGTCATCATCAACTACTAGAGGTAGAAGTTGAATTACTCAAGATACAATGGCGTATGCCCCACATAATATTAGATGAGATCAATAAATTATCATTACATCGACCATTGGAAAGTGGGCGATACTTGAATGTGGGTTTTCGCTCTTGGGATCTATACGACTGTCCATCGCTTCAAAACACAACGAAACATTCATGGACCGTAAAAGCTGCCTTCCTACTAGAGAAACCAAAATATGTAATTGGTGCGGTGCAGACTGGTAAAAAAGATAATGTAGGGCAAAGGACACTATATTATTCACCGACTGCAAACTCACAAGTGCTAAACTTTATCTCAATTCAGGATTCTTTTCTCAAGATGACTCGAATATGGACTTCAAAAAAGTTTCGACATTTTGTTCAATAGGTACTCTCGATTTTGTAAATACCATTATGACTGCAATAGTGATCGTTCTTTACTAACCATCGCTGAGTCTTAATGTAACGACCCTCTCACGGTTAATGATTGATCGCATCAGAAATATGTAATTGGTGGCTGAATCATAAAGATTCATGCAAATAAAATAAATGTAACATTATGTACTTTTTATTCTCCTCACCCCGTACTTAGTTATGTCAGCATCACCAGCTATCGGATTGTGCAACTGAAAACAATATTACTTTCGAATGTGAAACTCATTTTTTTTTTGTATGGAATTTGATTGAAAATAAATTAATATAATCGCCCAATGATAATCGAAGACATTCATCAGTATAGGTTCGTTAGACGTTCGTGAGCCGTTTGTTGGAAGTTTACGAGGCATTCGAAGATTTTCGATAGTCGTTCGTGAAACGTTCCAGAGACTTCCGAAGACATTCATACGATGTTCGAAGCCATTTAAGAGACGTTCGAAAACATTCATAAGGCGTTTGAAGACATGCATGAGGGGTTCAAAAAGTTTCAAGAGCCTTTCTACGACGTTCATGAGACGTTTGAAGATGTTCGTGAGACATTCAAGAGACTTTCGAAAACGTTCATAAGACGTTTGAAGACATTCATGAGAGGTGCGAAGACCTTCGGAGACTTTCGAAGACGTTCAAGAGATCTGTGACGATATTTATAATACGTTTAAAGACATTGGTGAGGGGTTCGAAGCCGTTTAAGAGACTTTAAAAGACATTTACAAGGGGTTTGAAGACGTTCAAGAAACTTCCGAATACGTTCAAGAGACTTTCGACGACATTCATAATAAGTTTGAAGACATTCATGAGGGGTTCGAAGACGCTTAAGAGAGGCTTTCAAAGACATTCACGAGGGGTTTGTCCAAAGACATTCATAATACGTTTGAAGACATTCAAGAGACTTTCGACGACATTCATGAGACGTTTCAAGAGGTTCATGAGGCCTTCAAAGAGTTTCAAGAGACTTTCTACGACGATCATGAGACGTTTGAATATGTTCGTGAGATATTCAAAAAACTTTCGAAAACGTTCATAAGAAGTTTGAAGACATTCATGAGAGGTGCGAAGACCTTCAGTGACGTTCGAAGACATTAAAGAGATCTTTAACGATATTCATAATACGTTTGAGACATCGATGAGGGGGTTTTAGAGACTTTCAAAGATATTCACGAGGGGTTTGAAGACGTTCAAGAAACTTTCGAATACGTTCAAAAGACTTTCGACGACATTCATAATACGTTTGATTACATTCATGAGGGATTCGAAGACGCTTGAGAGACTTTCAAAGACGTTCACGAGGGGTTCGAAGACGTTTAAGAGACTTTCGACGGCGTACATAATATGTTTGAAGACATTCATGTGGGGTTCGAAGATGCTTAAGAGACTTTCAAAGACATTCACGAGAGGTGCGAAGACATTCAGAAACTTTCGAAGACATTCAAGAGGTCTTTGACAATATTCATAATACGTTTGAAGACATCGATGAGAGGATCGACGATGTTTTAGAGACTTTCAAAGACATTCACGGAGGGTTTGAAGACGTTCAAGAAACTTTCGAATACGTTCAAGAGACTTTCGACGACATTCATAATACGTTTGATTACATTCATGTGGGATTCGAAGACGCTTGAGAGACTTTCAAAGACGTTCACGAGGGGTTCGAAGACGTTTAAGAGACTTTCGACGGCGTACATAATATGTTTGAAGACATTCATGTGGGGTTCGAAGACGCTTAAGAGACTTTTAAAGACATTCACGAGAGGTGCAAAGACATTCAGAAACTTTCGAAGACATTCAAGAGTTCTTTGACAATATTCATAATACGTTTGAAGACATCGATGAGAGGATCGACGATGTTTTAGAGACTTTCAAAGACATTCACGAAGGGTTTGAAGGCGTTCGAGAAACTTTCGAATACGTTCGAGAGACTTTCGGCCACATTCATAATACGTTTGAAGACATTCATGAGGGGTTCGAAGACGCTTGAGAGACTTTCAAAGACCTTCACGAGAGGTTCGAAGACGTTCAAGAGACTTTCGACGACATTCATGATACGTTTGAAGACATTCATGTGGGGTTCGAAGACGCTTAAGAGACTTTCAAATACATTCACGGGAGGTTTGAAGACGTTCAAGAGGCTTTCGAAGACGTTCAGAAATCTTCGACGACATGCATAATACGATCTTCGACGACATCCAAAAACCGAAGACATTCATGACGTTTGAGTTTCGCTGTCATACATTCACAACAATTCGCTGTCATACATTACAAACTCAAACGTCATGAATGTCTTCGGTTTTTGGATGTCGTCGAAGATCGTATTATGCATGTCGTCGAAGATTTCTGAACGTCTTCGAAAGCCTCTTGAACGTCTTCAAACCTCCCGTGAATGTATTTGAAAGTCTCTTAAGCGTCTTCGAACCCCACATGAATGTCTTCAAACGTATCATGAATGTCGTCGAAAGTCTCTTGAACGTCTTCGAACCTCTCGTGAAGGTCTTTGAAAGTCTCTCAAGCGTCTTCGAACCCCTCATGAATGTCTTCAAACGTATTATGAATGTGGCCGAAAGTCTCTCGAACGTATTCGAAAGTTTCTCGAACGCCTTCAAACCCTTCGTGAATGTCTTTGAAAGTCTCTAAAACATCGTCGATCCTCTCATCGATGTCTTCAAACGTATTATGAATATTGTCAAAGAACTCTTGAATGTCTTCGAAAGTTTCTGAATGTCTTTGCACCTCTCGTGAATGTCTTTAAAAGTCTCTTAAGCGTCTTCGAACCCCACATGAATGTCTTCAAACATATTATGTACGCCGTCGAAAGTCTCTTAAACGTCTTCGAACCCCTCGTGAACGTCTTTGAAAGTCTCTCAAGCGTCTTCGAATCCCACATGAATGTAATCAAACGTATTATGAATGTTGTCGAAAGTCTCTTGAACGTATTCGAAAGTTTCTTGAACGTCTTCAAACCCTCCGTGAATGTCTTTGAAAGTCTCTAAAACATCGTCGATCCTCTCATCGATGTCTTCAAACGTATTATGAATATTGTCAAAGACCTCTTGAATGTCTTCGAAAGTTTCTGAATGTCTTCGCACCTCTCGTGAATGTCTTTGAAAGTCTCTTAAGCATCTTCGAACCCCACATGAATGTCTTCAAACATATTATGTACGCCGTCGAAAGTCTCTTAAACGTCTTCGAACCCCTCGTGAACGTCTTTGAAAGTCTCTCAAGCGTCTTCGAATCCCTCATGAATGTCATCAAATTTATTATGAATGTCGTCGAAAGTCTTTTGAACGTATTCGAAAGTTTCTTGAACGTCTTCAAACCCCTCGTGAATATCTTTGAAAGTCTCTAAAACCCCCTCATCGATGTCTCAAACGTATTATGAATATCGTTAAAGATCTCTTTAATGTCTTCGAACGTCACTGAAGGTCTTCGCACCTCTCATGAATGTCTTCAAACTTCTTATGAACGTTTTCGAAAGTTTTTTGAATATCTCACGAACATATTCATACGTCTCATGATCGTCGTAGAAAGTCTCTTGAAACTCTTTGAAGGCCTCATGAACCTCTTGAAACGTCTCATGAATGTCGTCGAAAGTCTCTTGAATGTCTTCAAACGTATTATGAATGTCTTTGGACAAACCCCTCGTGAATGTCTTTGAAAGCCTCTCTTAAGCGTCTTCGAACCCCTCATGAATGTCTTCAAACTTATTATGAATGTCGTCGAAAGTCTCTTGAACGTATTCGGAAGTTTCTTGAACGTCTTCAAACCCCTTGTAAATGTCTTTTAAAGTCTCTTAAACGGCTTCGAACCCCTCACCAATGTCTTTAAACGTATTATAAATATCGTCACAGATCTCTTGAACGTCTTCGAAAGTCTCCGAAGGTCTTCGCACCTCTCATGAATGTCTTCAAACGTCTTATGAACGTTTTCGAAAGTCTCTTGAATGTCTCACGAACATCTTCAAACGTCTCATGAACGTCGTAGAAAGGCTCTTGAAACTTTTTGAACCCCTCATGCATGTCTTCAAACGCCTTATGAATGTTTTCGAACGTCTCTTAAATGGCTTCGAACATCGTATGAATGTCTTCGGAAGTCTCTGGAACGTTTCACGAACGACTATCGAAAATCTTCGAATGCCTCGTAAACTTCCAACAAACGGCTCACGAACGTCTAACGAACCTATACTGATGAATGTCTTCGATTATCATTGGGCGATTATATTAATTTATTTTCAATCAAATTCCATACAAAAAAAAATGAGTTTCACATTCGAAAGTAATATTGTTTTCAGTTGCACAATCCGATAGCTGGTGATGCTGACATAACTAAGTACGGGGTGAGGAGAATAAAAAGTACATAATGTTACATTTATTTTATTTGCATGAATCTTTATGATTCAGCCACCAATTACATATTTCTGATGCGATCAATCATTAACCGTGAGAGGGTCGTTACATTAAGACTCAGCGATGGTTAGTAAAGAACGATCACTATTGCAGTCATAATGGTATTTACAAAATCGAGAGTACCTATTGAACAAAATGTCGAAACTTTTTTGAAGTCCATATTCGAGTCATCTTGAGAAAAGAATCCTGAATTGAGATAAAGTTTAGCACTTGTGAGTTTGCAGTCGGTGAATAATATAGTGTCCTTTGCCCTACATTATCTTTTTTACCAGTCTGCACCGCACCAATTACATATTTTGGTTTCTCTAGTAGGAAGGCAGCTTTTACGGTCCATGAATGTTTCGTTGTGTTTTGAAGCGATGGACAGTCGTATAGATCCCAAGAGCGAAAACCCACATTCAAGTATCGCCCACTTTCCAATGGTCGATGTAATGATAATTTATTGATCTCATCTAATATTATGTGGGGCATACGCCATTGTATCTTGAGTAATTCAACTTCTACCTCTAGTAGTTGATGATGACTGAATGCACAATTATTGCCATAGCGTGAAGGTATTAGAATTAACTCATGACGAGCATTAATTTTCGTAGAAAGTATCTTTTATGTACAGCACTAGTTTTTCCAGTTCTGTCACAAACTATGATATGAAATCGGCGCTGTGATGTGATCGATACTATGATAGCGATTCATCATATGAAAAACACATGTGGTAATCAATAGTAAATACTTCATGATATTGATACATATCCTCTGCTGCGTTCTTCGCATCAGTCTTTGCACACTCTCATCTTCTCTCTATAATTAGTTAAAAAAACACTCCAAGTAGGCATTTACAGTGAATGGATGTGTTGCTTTCCGATTGGAGTTGATGATTTGAAGCCACTTATTAGTATCATTTGATAGTCGGATGGCGCAGTGCTTTATTGCTCCATAATCGATCTCATGTGATTGCAGTTTATCCGTTGAAGTAAAGTAATGCCGACACCGGCGAAATAATAGATTGTTGTTTAATTCGTCTAGCACATATGACGATATAGTAATTGCGTTAACTTCATACACCGATGGCATACATATATTTTTTAATGGTTGTCTCTGTTCTGCGCTCATGAGGCTTGACAGGTTCTTTATCTATGTGATATGTCATACATTGTTATCTTCGGTATCTTGTATGTATAGTAAATTGATATGCTTTTCTTCTTTTTATGTTGAGCCACGCGTATCGGAGCAATCTTCTTCGGTGGTACACACATTAATGGATAAATTGTTTTGAAGCACAATTTTTTTTTTTAAATTTGATCTATAGTTATTGGGAATCCAATATTCGATAGATTCAATACCGTTGGATAATGCATGTAAGAAGATCCGTGGTCACTGTTTCGTTCAGCTGGGTATAAAGCTGTAACTGTCACCCATGCGAAACGTGCATTATCTCTTGATTGCACATTAATCGCAGCCCTCATAATCATTATTTCCCGTGGCAATGAGATATAACATTTAACGCGTATTGATTTATACTTATTTACATTTATTGTAAGATTACGCATCTTTTGTAAAGCTCAACCACTTCCACGTTGTTGAAATTCATCGAGCAGTAGTTAAAGTATAGACCATCACGCGTTCAAGTCGAGTTCTCGCCACATTAACCCATCACCGCTGTGACCTGCACCCATGCATATAGAATGCCTGTACATGGAATACTTCAATCCTTCCAGATTCGGTATTTGGCCTATCAATGACTATTGATGTTTAGTTGATAATCGTTGGCGCTTAATTCGGCTTTGCGATTTCAGTACTTCGATGAACTCGACGATCTGTATCTCCCACACAGCAAAGTCGTCGATCGAACTTAAGAGCGTGGCTTGGCTGTGCAAGATTTCTTCTGATGGTTCATTGTTGTTCTCCATATTAACGAGTTGAAAAGTCTTGCCAGAGAGATATGTGAACTCACTGCTTCATTCAAAGTGTGGCCACTTTTGAGCGCTGCCGATGATTAAAAATGGTCTCCCATCAGAAAATATTTTTGTCGTTTCCTTCTAGCTCGGAAAATGGAATAGAATCACCTCCACCAGAGTTTTTCAATATCACGCTGATATCTTTTAACGTGGAAAGCATGAAAAATAAATACACACGCAGAACGAGCCGATCGGGGTTCAACGGGAGCAAAAAAGAAAAGTATTTTTGTGAGTATTCCAGACCGCGAGTGCATCTATGCTCAAATGGTGCATGCAGGGGGTCAGTGGTCGAAGCCTACAAAAAAAAAAAAAAAAAAAATCCGGCCATAGATCCACAAAGTTGATCGTTTTGTAATAAATACCTCGTTTTCGTATGTGTTTTGCATAGCCAAGACATTACTTGAGCGGAATGTTATCTTTTCAAAATGTTCCCTATGCTCGGAGGCTGGCATTGAACGTCGACGAACAAAAAAAATTGTCTTTAGAATATGGCTGATTTGGTAAAAACTGTATAGCCTCAAGTGTCACTTGAATAGGTTTGATGTTGCTCTGTGAAGAGCGCTATGATTCGTGACAGGCTGGACTTCATAAATACTGGAACACGTGGCAATATATATTAAAAACTCTAAGATGCTCTTTATAATACGCCAGTTCAGTCTCCATGACCTAGACGCGGTTCTGTAGAGATCGCGAAAGTCAATGATTGGTGAGCCTGGCCAGCTTTCACCTCTATGAGTGCACACTTTTCTGGACAGCAGATGCCTACCCCTACAGGGATAGTTAAAGAAAAAAAAACTTTTCGTTTATCCCCTGGCCAGGATGCACTATCTTGCAAGGTTTTTTTCTACAATAAGCCCCCACCCTACTATAAGCCTACGAGGATCCAAAAATCGAAATCCGAAGAAGGATCGGAACAGCAGTTTTCGCCATTCCAGTCTTCAACCTCCGAGGTGTCCTTGTGGAAGAGTCGGAAACCGGAAAATCAGTTAAGAAAAATGTCGAACCAAATTGAAGTGATCGATCTCGTCGATGATGAGATGGAGGTTGTCGTGAATATCGCCCATGACGACGAAGTGGAAGTTGGGGTAGAAGAAGACTTTATTGATATCGCCGATGATGACGATGATGAGTGCGCGGACATTGAAGTGCTTGCACATGATGACATGGAACTGGCCGAGATGGACGGTGATACGGAATTATTTTTATAGTAGATTGGGTGATGCCTCAGATAAGGGAGTCCATTATGTGCGTGAAATCATAGTGGACCAGCAGCGAATAAATCGATTGAACCGGGGCGTCATGGGCTGTGTGAACTACGAATATCTCACCGAAAATGATCGGGCGAAATTACTCGTGCTGTGATACTTTGATATGCGGGGCACGGTTGATCAACTAATTGAAAGATGTGGCCACTTCAACGAACGGTTTAACAACATTCAGGGGATATTTTGTAACAACTGCGGCGGGCCGACTCACCAAGTTTTAATGCGCGACACGTGCCCCACCTGCCTGATCTTATACTTGGTCGATGGTTCGTATTATCTTTAGTATGATTCAAAATATGATTATGTTTTAGATGTTAATAAGATTCATGATTTGTTATGTTCCAGGATAACGTATCCGCTGCGGATATTCAAAATAAAATAATTTGAAACAATGAAAACCAGCCAAACACACATACACACACACACACACACACACACCAAAGATTTTATGTATAATATATATTATGCAAGGCCGTTGTTCAATTTAATTATTAATAAACTATTGTTTTATTGTCATTTAATTCGAAGCATTCTTTTTACCCCCCCCCCCCCCGTCGTTCCACACATACGCACACACACACGCACACACACGCAAAATACTCATCGCCGCCGGCTTCTCCCTCCCGCTAGTCGCTTCATAGATCACATGGCCCCCCTCCACAGAGGCCCCCCTGTGACGTCACACGCGCCCGGCGACCCTCTCCCCTCCGCCGTACCCCCGCACTTGGCTTCCCCGCGCGGGAGCCCCCCGCCCCGCTCCCCCCTGAGATCCCGGACATTTGTCTAAGTTTTTTTTTTATATATATAAACTCATGTGAATAGTCTAGACAAAAATGCTCCGCTTACATCTATAATGTTGATAACAAATTATCGGATTTTATGGGTTTTCAAGGACCCGCGACTCTATGATGCCCCCTCCCCCACAGAGTCGACAGCGGCTTCCCCCTCTCGCCCGCGGGTCCAGCTATCGCCGGGAAGACATCGTCACCAAAAACTAGCATCCCCACTCTCTAACATCCCTCCCCTGTCCCTCCGCCGGAACCCCGCACTCGGCGGCCGCATGCAGGGTCCCCCCCCCCCTCCGCCATGCATACCCCGGCTTCCCCGCGCTCGACTCCCCCGCCCCGCTCCCCCCTGAGATCCCTGCGTTAGAACCGCTACAGCTCTTCTACTGACACCGCACAGAGACACGAGGCACAGAGTCGTAGGAAAATAATTATATTTATATTAAACAAAAAAAATGTTACGGGACGTGACAACTCCCCCCCCCCTTAGGGAGATCGACGTCCTCGAACTATTCTAGCGTGGGAATTTTACACTAGGAGTCCTCGCGTAGCAACGCGTTGGCGAGGGCAGCCACTAGCTCTCCGAATTTCTTCCGTTGATCTCTCATTCCTTGACGGGGCAGTCCTTCCTCAGCTTGTTCCCCTCTTTTAACATTCCTTGCTTCGTTAGGCGACGAGTAATTCTTAACGAGGGACGGGGCGGGGAAGAGGGTCCACTCGCGCCGGACTCGAGGTACTTATCGGCGGGCTAGGTGTCAAGTTGCCTTCTTGAGAATTTCCTCGGGCCGAATGTTCGTGCGAGTTCCCTTCAGCTGGGCGAGAGCTCTTTTTCCGCGAGCACATCCAATTCCAAATGTATCTGAGAGAGAGAGATAGCCGATTCCGCAAGGTATAGATTAGGAATAACAACATAACTCCCGATTGACTAGCAAGCTGGCCAGAGTGAGAAAATGTTGTTTCTCTCTCTCTCTTTTATGCTCGCCTATGGCATGAATTTTTTTTTTCACAGCGAGCAGTGATTCCCCGTCCTCGAGCCTCAGATCCGGGTTTCCACCTGCGGACTGTTTGTGCGCCTGAGCGAATAATTCCTCGAAGTCCAATGCGATATCGCTATTGGCCAAAGTGGGAATTACGATGGATACATTGAGCGTTATTCCCGGCTCGTAGAAGAACGTTTCCTTGCCCGCATATGCACGAAGACTTGATAAAGTGGTAGTACGGGTTGCTCCAACACAGTTAGCCTCCAACTGTAGAATCCCCATGCCTTGTAATGTTATGTCAACTACCGGTGTGTTTAGTCACGTCACCCGCAACTTCGTGGGCTCGACAAGGGAGAAAAGCCAACCGCCGTGTGTGGGCACACATTCCCAGAAATCTTCAGGGTGCGGATGTAGGCGTATATTACCCTGGCGCATGGCCTCCTGGGATGGCATGGTAAGCATGTGCAGCTCGCAGACGCCTGCATTTGTGTCCCGAACTGGAACATTTCCTGAGCAAATCAGTCGTCGATCGGCCGCCTTGCATTGATTTCTGTATGCTTCGCTAACTAGGGAGAAGGTTTGGCGACTCCTTCCCAAAGCGATGTAAGGTGAAGCGGGCACAATGCTCGCTCAGCCGGTCCCGTTACCGAGTTGTTGAGGAGCAGGCCAGGCGATTATCCGGTATAGGTCGATCACACAAGCGGTATGTGCACGATGATCATTAGCCGCCCATCGCGTGACGTCACGTATGTCCAAACAAGAGTCCCAAGGTACTCTGGGTGGATATGTTCTGGGGAGTAGGGAAATTCCAGCCCCCCCCCCCCCCCCGCGTGGCGTTGTGCTTCCACCGCTACGATTCGCAGTTGCGTTGGTGATATGGCCGCGGGATTGGATTTCCCGCTGATTGCTGAGCTGATCACAGAGATATACTTCTCGCAGGCACGTATGTAATTGTCGATTTTGTTTGCGTAGTTAGCGAGCGAGAAATTGTAATAGGCCACGGCGGATACATTAGCGATCGTGCTGAGGTCATCGTGCATGCGCGATACAGTTTGGTATATAGCGTCCACTCGTTTTGATTCCTCCAAATGTTCGTTGTGTAGCGTTTGCAGTTTTGAGCTTAAAATATGCATTTGTTGTTCCTGGAGGTGAGTTGGTTCCTGTTGATCCTTAAATAGACGATCTATTTGGGAAGAGAGATAATCCGCGTCATCCTCGGTGAGGGTTCCGAATATAGATTTACTGATGCTTCCCACAAATCCGAAGGGCACTGAACGTCTCTTCATTGTTGTTAAGGGCGACGATGTTTTGAGATCCTTGCGGTTTCCGATCCCCCATAGATCACTAGTTAGCTCGTGGCCGTGCCGTAACCTCGATATTACATAAGGTCTTCGGAGCAGCTCCTCACAACCCGCCTCCGAGTTATATTTGAGGCATTCTGCTTGAATTTTTGGCAGGTTTCCGCCGTCCTTCGGGAAGGACGCGATGAATTCGGCAAGGTCGATGAATAATGTCAGTCTCCAATCAGCGCGTTGTAATTGCACCGGCGTTTGTAGCTCGTAGTATATTCCAGCGGTATCTTCGAGTTTGTTGACGACGTAGGGGTTTCTGGGTGTTGAATTGGTCATTCCACGGCCCGCGAAGACAAGGACGCAGATAATCGCAATTATCATTTTGCTGTCATTACACATACAGTTGAAACTAACTAGAGGTATGCTAATTTGATTTTATCAACATGTTTAGCGAACCGTTCACCTCTTTCAGTCTCGTGGACATTATTTCTATCAGTAATCGATCTTATTTTATAGGGACCGTGATATTGAGTGTCGAATTTTCCCTCAAAGGGCCGGCATTTACGGTCGTAGTATAGTTTTCCTCGGCCATCTCTCGAATTTAATTCTATCGCTTTATCTAGACGGTCTTGGGTCAGAAATTCGCTAGGCTGTCGGGCTGTTTTTCCATAGACAACCTCATGAGGCGTAAAATTTGTCGCCTCGTGAACGTTTGTATTGTAGCAAAACTCGGCAAGGGGCAGTAAACGGTCCCAATCGTCGTATCGGTCCGCGTAGTGCTTGATATATTCTGTTAGAACGATATGACTCCGTTCCAACGCACCGTTAGTTTGGGGACGGTAACCAGATGTCGTCGTTTGATCTACTTTGTAGATTTTGGAGATTTCCCTCAATAACCCGTTCGTGAATGAGGTTCCACGGTCAGTTAGAATTGCCCGTGGAGCTCCGAACTGGCTGTACAGCCGACGCACTATTGCCTCTGCAACGGTGGTGGCTTTCAGATCGGGAATTGGTTCAGCAAGACAATATTTTGATAGATTATCTTGCATCGTTAGTATATGCGTATTCCCGTGAGGAGTAATAGGCAACAGACCAACGGTATCAAGGGGTACTTTATCAAAAGTGTCTCCTGGTGTATCGATCAAGAGCATGGGTTCGCGGGTCTTTGCACGAACGAGTTTCTGCTCTTGGCAACCCTTACAGCGACGGATGTAATTTTGGATGTCGTTTTTGAGGGTAGGCCAATAAAAACGCTCTCGAATTCGCCTATGGGTCTTAGTAACGCCTTTATGGCCGCCTATAAGGCTCGAGTGCATCTCTTTAATTATGGCCTCCCTCCACTCCGGGGAAGGGACCTGAGTCCTGTCATCGGCTTCGCTGTCTCGCTCGCTCCTACGCGAAAAACGGGGCCCTATAAGGCTAGTTCTCCGTAGGAGCTCCTCCTCAGTAAGCCGTTGGAACCGTTCAGACAATTTCTCCAATCGTTCGCTCAGTACGTGATCATTGCTATCTATGATAGGATCTAAATCGTTGAGGACTTCCCGGACAGTCGGCGATACCTCAAGCATATCGGCTGATTGTTCTCGCCCTTCGCAAAATTCCTGTTCGAGTTGTTTCAGTGACTCGTTGAATTTTCCGAAGGTACGTTGCAGCCCCTCGCGGACCGATTCGTTTCCGTCGGGAACAAAATCTTCCACGGGAGTACTGTCCTCCGTATCGCTAGGAGGAGGTTCGACCGAAACGATAATTTCGTTAGGGCTAGCAGGGCCGGGGGCCCCGACGTCTATAGCCACGGGTGGTGGACACAGCGTCTTATCGGCTAGCTGTGGCGGACGTTTGAGAATTCGTCGTTTCGGGGGAAGGAGGTTGGTAGGGAGCATGCTGCAGTTTAGTCGCTGTATGGGTCGGGCTTCCTCTCCCGAGCTTGTCCCCGAAGACTCTGCATAATTGGGTCGCCCGCGTGCTGCATTTGGATTAGCTGTTTGTCCACGCGTACGGCGAGCGATAGGGCTCCGAGCGTTAGGATCGGGGTGCCTTGGATTCATCGGCCCCACGCGACGTTCACTCGGAGCGGAGTGCAGCCGGGATCTCCCGCTATCTATAGGGAGTACCATTGTCGGCCGGTCCGAAACCTCCGATTCGCTTGATTCTGATGATAGTGGATTTATGGTCTTACGGGAAAGAGCGTCCGCATTGAATTTTAGCTTTCCAGGTTTGTAGACAAACTCATAGTTATAATTTTGAAGGCTCAGTCTCCAACGTACCAACCTCTTTCCTGGATCACTCATGGAGCCAATCCATTCAAGAGGCTCGTGATCGGAGACGAGTTTAAATTTTCGGCCATATAAATACGGCTGGAAATGGTCCACAGCTTTTATGACAGCGAGACATTCCTTCTCCGTTGTACCATAATTTATCTCAGCGGGGAGAAGTATGCGGGAGAAGTAGGCTATTGGAAAGTCAAAGCCATCGTGCTCTTGACTTAACACGGCCCCAACCGCATAATCTGACGCGTCCGTGGTAAGCATAAATGTTTGGTTAAAATCGGGAAATTTGAGTATGGGTTCCGTACAAAGGGCCTTACGCAAATCACGGAAACCTCGCCGCTGCGCGCTTCCCCACTCGAACGTCTTACCCTTCTTCAAGAGATCCGATAACGGCTGGGCACGACTGGAAAAATTCATGATGAATCTCCGATAGTATCCAGCCAGTCCGAGGAACTGCCGGATATTTTTCGCCGTTTTCGGGGTCGGGAAGCGCTTCACCGCCTCAAGTTTTCGGGGATCGGGCCGTAAACCATCTCGCCCAATTATATGACCGAGAAAGCATACCTCCCTTTTCAGGAACTCACACTTGTCGGGCTCAAGCACGAGGCCTGCGTCTCGCAACCGAGCCATTAATCGACGAACTTTTGCGCCATGTTCCTCCAACGATCGAGCGAATACGACAATATCGTCAAGGTAAACGAACAATTCGGCACCTTGGAGACCTCGAAGTACACTATCCATCAATCGCTGAAAAGTCGCGGGTGCGTTTTTCAAGCCCTCGGGCATACGAACGTACTCATAATGGCCGTTCGGTGTCGAGAAGGCGGTCTTGGCGCTATCAAGCGGATCCATTGGAATTTGCTGAATACCACTCGCCAGATTGAAGGTCGAGAAGTACTGAGCCTTGCCCAACTGGTCCAATATATCAAATATATTTGGTAGTGGGTAGGCGTCGGAGATAGTTTTCTCGTTCAGTTTCCTGAAGTCTATCACCATCCGCATCCTCGGCCGACCTTGAGAGTCGGGTTTCTTGGGCACAATCCATACCGGAGAATTATACGGGGATGGCGATGGTATGATTACTCCATTCTCGAGTTTTTTGCCGATTTGTTTTTCGACTTCTCCTCGATGAATGGAAGGGAATCGGTATTGGCGAGTATTCACTGGCAAATCATTTTCCGTGGGTATCTGGTGTGCCACGAGGCTTGTACTGGGTAGTTTGTCGCCATGCAATTTAAATCGCATAGGGTCTTCTTTCACGATTTGACGGACGTGAGAACGTTCGACATCATTCAGCCCATCCAAGCGCAAAGCTTCCAGCACTGCCGCAATGCGATCCGGCGGCGACAATGTTTCGTCGTCTGACGAATCAGTGTCCTCGCTTGGACCAGCCTGATAATATTCGAAGGGCAGTATTTCCTGCGGCGTGACCTCGATGTCTACGTCATGAGTTAACGTATTTATTGCGAGAACATGACATATTCCGTTCTTTTGGGATACCAGAGCGTTGCCGATGTATAACCCTGGTTCAGTCTCAATTCGTGGCAAATAACCCTCACGAAGGTCCGGATTCGTGACTGCGACTGGCAAGGGTTTCCGTGTCCGAGCTTTGATGGTAAAAATTTTCTTACTCGGCGCGGGGATCGTTTGCGGCGTGCCGCTTCTTAAAAACGGTCGGGGACGAATAGGATCACTCGTCATCACGAGAGCGTTATGAAGAAACGATAGTTCGGCCTTTTCGCGGCGCATAAAAGGTCTACCGAGCAGTCCGTTGCTTTCTGTCACGAATTCCTCGACAACGTGAAAGGTATGGAGTTGATCATTTATCGTTAATTTTACCGTCCCCATCGACCACGCCTTTTCGTTCGTAGGACCGACATATTCACGCGATTTTGCGGGGTCATACGTGACGTTATCACGGAGGGCACGAAGTTTGATGAAATTTACACTCGACCCGGAATCACAATAAAATTTCTGGACTCCATTGACAAGCTCCGGCGCAGATAGTGTAACAACCGGAGACTCTACTTCGTCCTCGTTTTCTGATGAGGAATCTTTTATCTCGTTTTTGGACCCGGATTGAGGATATTTCCCTCTTGATGTCTGTCCTGAAATTTTACTACGCGTTTTTCGTTGGTAGGGAAAGGAGGCTGGCTCGCCGTGCCCGGACGACGAGCCCCCTTCGAGTTTAAAGGCTCGGGACTCTGGGGTCTCGAACTGCGCTGGTCCGCGACGGCCGATGATGTTGCGCGCTCGCCGCGGGTATATCTCTGAGCGGTGACGGTCCAAGGACAGCAATTGCACCCACCTGTATAGGCACAGCAGTACTGGTGGTTCCAGCCACCCGCTTTTCGATATTGAGTAGGGGTCCGCTGGTTCCAAGGGCAACATCCGCAACCCGAACCGCGCAAACAACAATAACGTCGTTCACATCCACCTCGGTCATCGGGTGACCTCGGTCGATATGATCTGGCAGGCGAATCGTCGCGGTGTTTCGATATTCCCGAGGGTCTAAAATATTCTGACCTACGAGGACTACTGAATCGCGGTGCTGGCTCTTTTCGCAGTTCTCGTTCCGATTCAGGGCGGGACGTGGGGGAAGGCGAACGCGAATCTCTTCGCTTTGCCTCCGTTTTGGCGACTAACGCGAGGGCGTCGCCGACGGGGGTCCACGGTTGTTCTTCACCCTTTGATTCTACCGCCCCGACTAACGAATCGGGGGATAGATCCTCTACCATCTCAAGCGCCTCCCTGAGAGATTTTGGTTTCGCGATGTAAAGTAATTCATTCAGTCGCGAGGGTAACGCTTGACGGAAAGATTCAAGGGCTAGAGTCGCGATCGGATCGATCTTCATCCCAGAGGCCTTACAGCCTAATTCTTCCTTCCAGGCTATTCGAGCAACGCTCATTAGCCGGAGAATTCGGAGATATATGCACCGGGGTGTTTCACCTTGTTTTAGACGCAACCCATAGAGTCTACCAAAACATGAATTGAAATTTCGACGGTGAGTTAACCCGTCTTGCAACGCGGTTGTTAGTTCTCTGACTGATCGAATATTTTGACCCTGGACACAGGTACGCGCCTCGCCACGTAATCTACTTAGTACCCCGGTCACAAATTCGGGCATTTGATACGGGGGTACGAATGCAGCTGCATTCTGGATGTTTTGTAAATAATCACCGAGGGGAATTGAGGTCCCATCGAATTCCGGTATCGACACCAATCTGTTGGTCAGGTTGATGCCACTAAGTATGACCGATAGATCGGCGGGCGTTACGGTTTCGTTAAGCGAGCCGTCAGGTCCCGCACGAATGGGTCCCGCGCCGGTCCCGAGATTGCCATCGCGAATATCGTCGACCATTTTGATTAATTATTATTATATATATTATATATATATTTGTTTGTTTGTGTTTTTTTTTCTATACGGAGAGGATGGAAAATTCGTCACTCAGTTCACGAATTCACCGTAAATACAAATTTGAAATTTCTATAACTTAAGGGATATAATTTCCGACCTTCCTAATTTCCAATTTCCACTGAGAGTGCACGGTACGGCGGGTATCCCACCGCTGCCACCAATTTGTTACGTCCAGAAGGGACGATTGTATTTTACGTTTATTTTACCTTTGGGTTCTTTAATATAATTTCTTTTTAGTAGAAGGGATAGCCGCACGTCCCATACGGGCCCGGCAAACTCTTCTGTGGAAATGGGAGTGGGGAAACAAATTCTAACGAATGCTATCTAGGGGTAAATGGTTATAAATGATTACTTTATTATATTACGTTAATTCTACTTACAACGTTCCGTGGGTAATCACGCCTTTGCGCGGGGACAGTTTCCCCCGCGTCGCTCTCTCACTCTCGGTCAAGCACACTCTTCCGCGGGGACAATTCTCCCCGCGTTTCTCTCCCGCACACCGCACGTTGAACTTATGGGTCCTCTATTTTGATCGGGGTTTTAACGTAGGCCCCGCGCCTTTATCACTGATTCGACGGTTATTTTGGGTACTGAAGTAATGGAAGTTAAAATAAATAGTAATTAGTAGACTGACGCCTCTGTGCGGATCCGCCGGGTTGCTAGCCTGGACTTATTACACCGCCGCGAGCTCCGTTGCTACTAGGATGTTACTAGTAAAGACTGACGTCTCTGTGCGGGTCCGCCGGGTTGCTAGCCTGGACTTATTACACCGCCGCGAGGACTGCTGTTACTAGGAGTTTTCCCCGACTCCAGGAGCGAACCGTGGACAAATCGGAACTAATCATACGTACCGCCACCGGACCGACGTTAGCTCGGTCGCCATTGGCCTGGTGGGGTTTTTGGCAACGTCCACGGAAACTTGTTCGCTCCCGGAGTCCCAAGGTCGAACCCCGCGGATCAGGCGATGCTCGATCAGCGGAATTCGATCGGGTACATCCGGTCCTACTGTCGGCGTTTCGCACCGGACACCGGAGTTGTCACGTCCCGTAACAATCTCGTCCGTCCGAAGTTTTTGGCTCACTCTGAGATCTGTTCTTTCCTGTTCTAAATTTCTCTAGTCGTTGAAAAAAAAATATCAGTCTCAAGAAATCGGCAGAGAGGGAAATAGAGCAAGAATCGAATGTTTAGGGTACAGGCTTGGTAAAAAAAAATCGATTTCCCGTGTCCGAAGCTTCTAGTCTCTTCTCACAAATGTTTTGATACGTGTGAGACTTTCCTCGTACTGTACAAAAAATATTAAACAACAATAGGTCATCAAGGGACGACGGGTGATACTGCTCGATTGTTCTACCGTACAACTTCCATGATAAAAATTCTTTCGCGCCTCTCAAGCTCGTGGCTACTTCTGACCGATCTTTCTGTGTGTACTGTAACTCTCCAGTACTGTAAAGAGGTGCCAGACAGCGAGAAGTGATCAAGGGAAGGAAGGTACCCCTGCTCGATTGTGTGTGGTGGAGTTTAAATTTAAAAAAATGTTCCGTGTGTCTGAAGCTTTTGGCTACTTCTCCCATGCCTCTTTATGTGTAGGAGAACTGGCCAGCATTTCTCAAACAAACATTGGACAACAATGAATCGGCAAGAGATGAGAAATCACACTGCTCGACTGTTGTATAGGATAATTTGCAGAAAAAAACCATTCTCTATTTCTGAAGCTTCTGGCTACTTCTTTCATATGTCTCCATGTGTGCTGAAACTCTCTAGTACGCTAAATAATTGATTAGACAACAATCAGTCAACAATGGATGAGAGGTCAGACTCGTGGCCCGCCGTGTGATACACTTCCGATAAAAAAAAATATCTCGTCCGTCCGAAGTTTTTGGCTCACTCTGAGATCTGTTCTTTCCTGTTCTAAATTTCTCTAGTCGTTGAAAAAAAATATCAGTCTCAAGAAATCGGCAGAGAGGGAAATAGAGCAAGAATCGGATGTTTAGCGTACAGGCTTGGTAAAAAAAAATCGATTTCCCGTGTCCGAAGCTTCTAGTCTCTTCTCACATATTTTTTGATACGTGTGAGACTTTCCTCGTACTGTACAAAAAATATTAAACAACAATAGGTCATCAAAGGACGACAGGTGATACTGCTCGATTGTTCTACCGTACAACTTCCATGATAAAAATTCTTTCGCGCCTCTAAAGCTCGTGGCTACTTCTGACCGATCTTTCTGTGTGTACTGTAACTCTCCAGTACTGTAAAGAGGTGCCAGACAGCGAGAAGTGATCAAGGGAAGGATGGTATCACTGCTCGATTGATGTGTAGTGGAGCTTGAATTAAAAAAAATGTTCCGTGTGTCTGAAGCTTTTGGCTACTTCTCCCATGCCTCTTTATGTGTAGGAGAACTGGCCAGCATTTCTCAAACAAACATTGGACAACAATGCATCGGCAAGAGATGAGAAATCACACTGCTCGACTGTTGTATGGGATACTCTGCAGAAAAAAAACCATTCTCTATTTCTGAAGCTTCTGGCTACTTCTTTCATATGTCTCCATGTGTGCTGAAACTCTCTAGTACGCTAAATAATTGATTAGACAACAATCAGTCAACAATGGATGAGAGGTCAGACTCGTGGCCCGCCGTGTGATACACTTCCGATAAAAAAAAATATCTCGTCCGTCCGAAGTTTTTGGCTCACTCTGAGATCTGTTCTTTCCTGTTCTAAATTTCTCTAGTCGTTGAAAAAAAAATATCAGTCTCAAGAAATCGGCAGAGAGGGAAATAGAGCAAGAATCGAATGTTTAGGGTACAGGCTTGGTAAAAAAAAATCGATTTCCCGTGTCCGAAGCTTCTAGTCTCTTCTCACATATGTTTTGATACGTGTGAGACTTTCCTCGTACTGTACAAAAAATATTAAACAACAATAGGTCATCAAGGGACGACGGGTGATACTGCTCGATTGTTCTACCGTACAACTTCCATGATAAAAATTCTTTCGCGCCTCTCAAGCTCGTGGCTACTTCTGACCGATCTTTCTGTGTGTACTGTAACTCTCCAGTACTGTAAAGAGGTGCCAGACAGCGAGAAGTGATCAAGGGAAGGAAGGTACCACTGCTCGATTGTGTGTGGTGGAGTTTAAATTAAAAAAAATGTTCCGTGTGTCTGAAGCTTTTGGCTACTTCTCCCATGCCTCTTTATGTGTAGGAGAACTGACCAGCATTTCTCAAACAAACATTGGACAACAATGCATCGGCAAGAGATGAGAAATCACACTGCTCGACTGTTGTATGGGATACTTTGCAGAAAAAAACCATTCTCTATTTCTGAAGCTTCTGGCTACTTCTTTCATATGTCTCCATGTGTGCTGAAACTCTCAAGTACGCTAAATAATTGATTAGACAACAATCAGTCAACAATGGATGAGAGGTCAGACTCGTGGCCCGCCGTGTGATACACTTCCGATAAAAAAAAATATCTCGTCCGTCCGAAGTTTTTGGCTCACTCTGAGATCTGTTCTTTCCTGTTCTAAATTTCTCTAGTCGTTGAAAAAAAATATTAGTCTCAAGAAATCGGCAGAGAGGGAAATAGAGCAAGAATCGGATGTTTAGCGTACAGGCTTGGTAAAAAAAAATCGATTTCCCGTGTCCGAAGCTTCTAGTCTCTTCTCACATATGTTTTGATACGTGTGAGACTTTCCTCGTACTGTACAAAAAATATTAAACAACAATAGGTCATCAAGGGACGACAGGTGATACTGCTCGAATGTTCTACCGTACAACTTCCATGATAAAAATTCTTTCGCGCCTCTCAAGCTCGTGGCTACTTCTGACCGATCTTTCTGTGTGTACTGAAACTCTCCAGTACTGTAAAGAGGTGCCAGACAGCGAGAAGTGATCAAGGGAAGGAAGGTACCACTGCTCGATTGATGTGTGGTGGAGCTTGAAAAAAAAAAAATGTTCCGTGTGTCCGAAGCTTTTGGCTACTTCTCCCATGCCTCTTTATGTGTAGGAAAACTGGCCAGCATTTCTTAAACAAATATTGGACAACAATGCATCGGCAAGAGATGAGAAATCACACTGCTCGACTGTTGTATGGGATACTTTGCAGAAAAAAACCATTCTCTATTTCTGAACCTTCTGGCTACTTCTTTCATATGTCTCCATGTGTGCTGAAACTCTCTAGTACGCTAAATAATTGATTAGACAACAATCAGTCAACAATGGATGAGAGGTCAGACTCGTGTCCCGCCGTGTGATACACTTCCGATCAAAAAAATTGTCTCGTCCGTCCGAAGTTTTTGGCTCACTCTGAGATCTGTTCTTTCCTGCTCTAAATTTCTCTAGTCGTTAATAAAAAAATATCAGTCTCAATAAATCGGCAGAGATGGAAATAGAGCAAGGATCGAATGTTTAGGGTACAGGTTTGGTAAACTAAAATCAATTTCCCGTGTCCGAAGCTTCGAGTTGCTTCTCACATATGTTTTGATACGTGTGAGACTTTCCTCGTACTGTACAAAAAATATTAAACAACAATAGGTCATCAAGGGACGACAGGTGATACTGCTCGAATGTTCTACCGTACAACTTCCATGATAAAAATTCTTTCGCGCCTCTCAAGCTCGTGGCTACTTCTGACCGATCTTTCCGTGTGTACTGTAACTCTCCAGTACTGTAAAGAGGTGCCAGACAGCGAGAAGTGATCAAGGGAAGGAAGGTACCACTGCTCGATTGATGTGTGGTGGAGCTTGAATAAAAAAAAATGTTCCGTGTGTCCGAAGCTTTTGGCTACTTCTCCCATGCCTCTTTATGTGTAGGAAAACTGGCCAGCATTTCTTAAACAAATATTGGACAACAATGCATCGGCAAGAGATGAGAAATCACACTGCTCGACTGTTGTATGGGATACTTTGCAGAAAAAAACCATTCTCTATTTCTGAACCTTCTGGCTACTTCTTTCATATGTCTCCATGTGTGCTGAAACTCTCTAGTACGCTAAATAATTGATTAGACAACAATCAGTCAACAATGGATGAGAGGTCAGACTCGTGTCCCGCCGTGTGATACACTTCCGATCAAAAAAATTGTCTCGTCCGTCCGAAGTTTTTGGCTCACTCTGAGATCTGTTCTTTCCTGCTCTAAATTTCTCTAGTCGTTAATAAAAAAATATCAGTCTCAATAAATCGGCAGAGATGGAAATAGAGCAAGGATCGAATGTTTAGGGTACAGGTTTGGTAAACTAAAATCAATTTCCCGTGTCCGAAGCTTCGAGTTGCTTCTCACATATGTTTTGATACTCGTGAGACCTTCCTCGTACTGTACAAAAAATATTAGACAACAATAGGTCATCAAGGGACGACAAGTGATACTGCTCGATTGTTCTACCGTACAACTTCCATGAAAAAAATTCTTTCGCGCCTCTCAAGCTCGTGGCTACTTCTGACCGAAGTTTCTGTGTGTACTGTAACTCTCCAGTACTGTAAAGAGGTGCTAGACAGCGAGAAGTGTTCAAGGGACGGAAGGTACCACTGCTCGATTGTTGTATGGTGGAGCTTGAATAAAAAAAATGTTTCGTGTGTCTAAAGCTTTTGGCTACTTCTCCCATGCCTCTTTATGTGTAGGAGAACTCGCCAGCATTTCTAAAACAAATATTGGACAACAATGCATCGGCAAGAGATGAGAAATCACACTGCTCGACTGTTGTGTGGGATACTCTGCAGAAAAAAATCATTCTCTATTTCTGAGGCTTCTGGCTACATCTTCTATATGTATCCATGTATGCTGAAACGCTCTAGTACGCTAAATAATTGATAAGACAACTTTCAGTCAACAAGGGATGAGAGGTCAGATTCGTGTCCCGCCGTGTGATACACTTCTGATGAAAAAAATTATTTCGCGCGTCCGAAGTTTTTGGCTCCTTTTGATATCTGTTCTTTCCTCTTCTAAAATTCTCTAGTAGTTGAAAAAAACTATCAGTCTCAATAAATCGGCAGAGAGGAAGATAGAACAAGAATCGAATGATCACGCTACAGGTTTAGTAAAAAAAAATCGATTTCCCGTATCTGAAGCTTCTAGCTGCTTCGCACATATGTTTGTATTTGTGTCAGACCTTCCTCGTACTTTAAAAAAATATTAGACAACAATAGGTCATCAAGGGACGACAGGTGATACTTCTCGATTGTTCTATCGTACAACCTCCATGAAAAAAATTCTTTCGCGCCTCTCGAGCTCATGGCTACTTCTGAACGATCTTTCTGTATGTACTGTAACTCTCGAGTACTGTAAAGAAGTGCTCGACACCGAGAAGTGATCAAGGCAGGCAAGGTATGTGAAGCTTCCAAGGCAGGCAAGGTGTCTGAAGCTTCCGGCTACTTCTCACATACGTCTTTACGTGTGAGAGAACTAGCCTGTATTTCAAAAACGAATATTGGACAACAATGAATCAGCGAAGGATGAGAAATCACACTGCTCGACTGTTGAATGGAACACTTTCCGGAAAAAAATCATTCTCGATTTCTGAAGGTCCTGGACACTTCTTCCATGTGTCTTGATGTGTACTGAAACTCTCTAGTAGGCCGAATAAATCATTACACGACATCCAGTCATCAAGGGATGAGAGGTCATGCTGCGGTAACGTCGCATGGCACACTTTCGATCAAAGATATTATTTCCTGCGTCCGAAGTATCTGGCTCTTTCTGACATTACTTTTTTCGTGCACTTCAAGTCGCTAGTAGTTGGAAAAAAAATATTCGTCTCCAATAATCGACAGAGAAAGAGATAGATAAAAAACGAAATGTTGTACACCTGGTAGCAAAAAAAAAATTGCTTGTGCCCGAATATTCTGGCCACTTTTTACATCTGTTTGTATGCGTACCAGTATTCTCGAGGAATTCAGAGAAAATACTGGACAACAACAAATGGTCCAGGCTTGAGAGGTGGGACTTATCGATTGTTGCATGGTACAGATTTAATAAAAAAAATATGATTTCCCGTGTCTGAAGCTTCTACTTACTTCTCATATATATTTTTCTATGCATGAGAACTTTCTCATGCTGTAAAAAAAACTATTAGACAATAATGTCATCAAGCGGTAACAAGTGACACTGCTCGACTGTTCTACCGTACAATTTTAATGGAAAAAATTATTTCTCGCCTCTCAAGCTTATCGCTACTTCTCTGTCATCTTTTGGGGTGCACTGTGACTCACTAGTACTGTAGAGACGTGCTCGACAACGAGAGAGCAAAGTCATCAAGGAAGCAAAGGTACCCCTGCTCGTTTGTTGTGTGGTGGGGCTTTAATAATTTTTTTTTCTCGTTTGTCTGAAGCCTTCGGCTATTTCTCACATACGTCTTTATGCGTAGCAGAATTCGCCAGTATTTCAAAAACAAATATTGCAAAACATTGAGTCGGCAAGGGATAAGAAGTCACACTGCTCGACTGTTGCATGCAATACTTTCCAGAAAAAATCATTCTGTCTTTCCAAATATTCCAGCTACTTCTTCCATGTGTCTCCAAGTTTACTGAAACTCTCTAGTACGCTTTATAAATCATTAGACAACAATCAGTCAACAAGGGATGAGCGGTCAGAATGCTGTACCGTCGTGTGATACACTTGCGATCAAAAAAAATATTTCGAGCGTCCGAAGTTTCTGGCTCCTTCTAACATCTTTCCTTTCGTGTTCTCAAAGTCTTTAGTAGTTGAAAAAAAATATTAGTCTCAATAAATCGGCAGAGAGGGAGATAGAACACGAATTGATTGTTGTATGATATAGGTTTAGTAAAAGAAAACCGATTTCCCGTGTCTGAAGCTTCTACTTACTCCTCACATATGTTTTTATATGTACGAGACCTCCTTCGTACTGCAAAAAAAAAATATTAGACAACAATAAGTCATCAAGGGATGACAGGTGACAATGCCCGATTTTTCTTCCGCACAACATCCATGAAAAATTTATTTCGCCCCTCTCCAGCCTATAGCTCCTTGTCAGCCATCTTTCTGTGTGTACTGTAACTGTCCAGTACTGTAAAGAAGTGCTGGACCTCGTGATCAAGGGAAGGAAGCTACCACTGCTCGATTTTTATGTGGTGTAGCTTGAATTAAAGAAATTCTTTCGTGTGTCTCAAGCTTTTGGCTACTTCTCATAAACGTCTTTATGTGTAGGAGACAGTGCAGCGCGGTCGTTCCTCGACTGACGATCGTCGGTGATGCGCTAGGCGAAAGGGCCCTGGGTCCTCTCACATACGACTCCACTGAGCAAAACCCATACGGTCCTCGATTCTCCAGCCCTTAAAATACATTCGATGATCACAGCGTTCGGGTGAACGGCCATACGATCCTTGATTCTCCGAGCACGGGTGAACGGCCGTACGGTCCTCGATTTTCCGATTTATACCTCATATCATCTCTTGCCAATAAGAGACAGCAACGGCTGACGAATCCTCGGTAAAGGTCGTCAAACGCAATTTCGAAGACAATACGAAGAATCAAACGAAGGTTCAATACGAAATAACGCGCGAGATCGCAATGGCACAAGCCAAACGGGCTTTATGCCTTCTTATATACGCAAATTCGCAATTGTCGGATCGTCGTGGGTTTTTATGCCGCAAGGCTTTTCCCACAAGAGCCGATAAACGTATAAAATACGATGGCTCAAACGCGAGTGTTTTTTCATTTTTTACAAAACCTCAACCACCATCCTTTATTCCAAAAATATATATCCAAAACGACGAGGCAACTTCGCAATGAAGCAGCTTTGACAATACGACTCTACTCTATTTTGGACTGTGTGTTCCACTAAAATATCCAGTAGAGTGGTTCGAGTCCGAAGAGAACAGTATAGAAACTGTAATTATTTACTTTGAACACTGTGTTTAAATTAATATCGCTGTGCAATCGCTCGAGTCCAATGCGATCTGTGTAGCCCCTGTATATTGTGCTATTTCTTTTTTTGCGTGTGGTCCCGTGGTCTTCGGTCGGCCTGCATACGGCCCTCGTTATATCTAGACACAAGTTTCGCATACGTTCGGTATAAAAAGGTTAGAAAGATCTTATATCACGAGTAAATGAGATAAATCACAAAAACTTACCGTTTTCTTTCTCACAGCAAATGCTCAAAGTGTCCTCCGTTGACCTCGACGCAGCAACGGGCTCGCCGGAGGAGACTCTGCGCACAACGCCCGAGCATTTCCGGTGTAACCGTAACAACTGCTCCCTCGAACCGTTGCTCGAGGTCGGCGCGATCCTGTAAGGGCTCCCGATACACGTGCGACTTTATGTGGCCCCAGAAAAAAAAGTCGAGGGGATTCAGGTCCGGGGATCGTGCCGGCCAATCGCGCATTCCCCCTCGGCCTAAGTATCGGTTGCCGAATACTGCGGACACCGACTCCTGCGCAATTCGACTCGTATGAGCCGGTGCTCCATCATGCTCGAAAATAACCCGCCCCATTTCCTCTGCGCCTATCCCTGCACGCCTGCACATACGGCGCAGATACGTGGAAATAAAATTGGCGTACTGCGCGCCCGTCAAATTTCCCGCAAACTCAAACGGTCCAATCTGAAAGGAAACCAATAATCTAACATTATCCGTGATATCTATTTTTGTGGGGGGTTACATTCCATTCGATAGTACGAATGAAGCAGAGTTAAAAAATTTCATATCTTCTCAATATTATCGTTTCAACATGCTTGTCGGAAAATGTTGCTCCATATTTTTGGAATTGTTTCTCTAATGCCGGGTACCTCTCCAATATTTTAATTTCCCATTTTATCGATAATCATTCTGGTGTGTCATATACCACGTAAAGGAATAAAAAGCTTACCAGCCGATTTCCCATTATTCCGGCCCACATATTGAGGGGCGAAAAGCGGTGCTGGTTGCGCGTTGCAATTATACGGTGCGGATTTTCGTCTTTTGGCGCCCACCAATGGAAGTTTTTTGTGTTCCATGCACCGTTCTTCCCGAACGAGCTTTCGTCGGTAAAGAGGATTCCGTCCAGAAAACGCTCGTCCTCCTCTTGGTTGTGAATGAGCCAGCGACAAAAATCGCTCCTCCTTTCGTAATCGCCTGCAATCAGTCCTTGCACTCGAGTGTAGTGGTACGGGTGTAACCCTTCCGCCTTTAGCGTCCGCTGCACAGTCGAAGCGCTGACCTGGAGAGATCGAGCAACGGCGCGCGTACTTGTTGTCAGATCTTCCTCGACAGCCCGCAAAATCTGTTCCTCTCGACGGGGGGTCCGCGCCGTCCGTGGCCGTCCCGCGTTGACGTGGCTGGGCATCACGTTTCCCGTGTCACGCATGCGATTAAACGCCGCCGAAATTATTTTATCGGTCGGGTGCCGTCTCCCAACGTATTGTTCGGCATAGAGCCTAGCCGCTGCACGAGCGCTAAAGTCACACTGCCCATAACAGCCGATCATGTCCGCGTACTCTTGCGCCGTGTACTCGGCCATGTCGTTGTGTACGTATTGCACTCTGAAATAGATTGTTTTTATTTAGTTCACTATTTATTTCAAGTAATAAATATTCACTATAATTCACGATGGATTACTATAATAAATGTATGCACACACTATTCACCGTCTCGCGTGAGCAACCACTGAAAACCGTAACCTTGTTTGTCAACGTTCAATTGTTTTTCGAGCGTTTTGCGGATATTAGACGCACCGTTCATTTGTTTTTCGTGCCTCTTTTTTTTGCGTGGCGCTTGCCTCAGCTCATCGGTGCGTTCAGAGTGCAATACGTACACAACGACATGGCCGAGTACACGGCGCAAGAGTACGCGGACATGATCGGCTGTTATGGGCAGTGTGACTTTAGCGCTCGTGCAGCGGCTAGGCTCTATGCCGAACAATACGTTGGGAGACGGCACCCGACCGATAAAATAATTTCGGCGGCGTTTAATCGCATGCGTGACACGGGAAACGTGATGCCCAGCCACGTCAACGCGGGACGGCCACGGACGGCGCGGACCCCCCGTCGAGAGGAACAGATTTTGCGGGCTGTCGAGGAAGATCTGACAACAAGTACGCGCGCCGTTGCTCGATCTCTCCAGGTCAGCGCTTCGACTGTGCAGCGGACGCTAAAGGCGGAAGGGTTACACCCGTACCACTACACTCGAGTGCAAGGACTGATTGCAGGCGATTACGAAAGGAGGAGCGATTTTTGTCGCTGGCTCATTCACAACCAAGAGGAGGACGAGCGTTTTCTGGACGGAATCCTCTTTACCGACGAAAGCTCGTTCGGGAAGAACGGTGCATGGAACACAAAAAACTTCCATTGGTGGGCGCCAAAAGACGAAAATCCGCACCGTATAATTGCAACGCGCAACCAGCACCGCTTTTCGCCCCTCAATATGTGGGCCGGAATAATGGGAAATCGGCTGGTAAGCTTTTTATTCCTTTACGTGGTATATGACACACCAGAATGATTATCGATAAAATGGGAAATTAAAATATTGGAGAGGTACCCGGCATTAGAGAAACAATTCCAAAAATATGGAGCAACTGTCACGTCCTGAGGGGACGTGGGCATATGTTTTATCGCGGTTCCCTCTTTTTAGCCTACGCCTAGCGCAATAGCTCGGGATGAGGGTGAAAAAGGGAAAGGTGCATGCAAAGATGGGAATGATGCAGTGACTCGATTGATAAATAAATTGATTTACGCAAATGATTGAGAATTCGGGGTTTATTATAATTAACCAATTTGGTTAATTGTATTAAATTAATAATACAAAAATATACATGAAATATTTCGCTTACATTTGCCGATGGGTCGTGGATACGCTAATCTGTTTATAGCCGTCAGGTTCGGGCCTCCGCAGGTAGGTCGGACCCCTCGGTTGCGCACGCTCCGTGTCAATGTTGAGATTACACGTTGATACAAATTTTCACACACGGGAGTTTCACACGTACACATTCAACGTAGACAGTTAAAATGATTTCTTACAGTTCGCGTTTTTATGAGGAACAATTGCGAAGTTCAAGTTTCGCGGTTGCTGTCAGGAGACAGATGTTCTACTTATTCCGATGAAAGTGGTTGGGAGACTAGCTCTGAACGAGTGGTGATGGAACACAGTTGGGAGACTAGCTCTGAACGAGTGATGATGGAACACTGTTGGGAGACTAGCTCTGAACGAGTGATGATGGAACACTGACTTCAAGATTGTTGTATCCTAGCTTGTAAGATATTTTGGATGCTGGGATGGTGGGAGAAGAAGTTTCTCGAAAAGTGCATTTTTGTCATGCGTTCATTTTTTGATTGGTGGGAAGGATGTAGGAAATTTACAAGTGCATATGATTGGTCGAGTTGGAAGGGGAAATATTTTTGAGGTCTATGATTGGGTGTAGGCTATGATGTGTGTGATCTCCATCTCGATTCTCGGAAACTAGTCCGCGTCTCGTTATCTGGAGCGTTGGAAAAATATAGGGAGGAAAAAGGGCCTTGG
Source organism: Ophion ellenae (assembly GCA_963210295.1). Lineage (NCBI taxonomy): Eukaryota > Metazoa > Arthropoda > Insecta > Hymenoptera > Ichneumonidae > Ophion > Ophion ellenae. Next base: position 4,279,447 of record OY723395.1, on the reverse strand, counting down.
TCGCATTGCCGTGCTTGCCTCAAGATAGGCTTTGTTGACCCAGGTGTGAGAGCGCATGGGAAATACTAACGTAGTTTTATTGCCAGGTCAACTTTTCGGCATGAAGGATTTTCTTTTGGAGAATGTATATTTTTGTGGAGTAAGGATTTCGATATTTTCGTGTGTCTTCGTGTGTTGTACGTTCTTATGGGTAAGGATTTTATCATCAACTGCGTTTGACGGTTGCGTATAGATATGGTCAAGACCGACTGTGCTCTCGCGTGGGAAATTATGCGCGACGCTCGCTTCTTATCGATATATTTCGTTTCGGCTGTGGTACGCCTAATTCTAAAGAAAATATAAGGACCCGTCGAAAAATGAGAATGCCGTTATCGTGTGTATTGGTTTTCGTAGTTTTCCACGATTTCCATGCGGCATCGGGTAAGCCCGCGTTTTCGCCGGAGTTGAATAAAATAGGAGAGGAAAAAGAAATAGATAGTGCTTTTTCTCGCGACGTTACACAACATTTTCCGACAAGCATGTTGAAACGATAATATTGAGAAAATATGAAATTTTTTAACTCTGCTTCATTCGTACTATCGAATGGAATGTAACCCCCCACAAAAATAGATATCACGGATAATGTTAGATTATTGGTTTCCTTTCAGATTGGACCGTTTGAGTTTGCGGGAAATTTGACGGGCGCGCAGTACGCCAATTTTATTTCCACGTATCTGCGCCGTATGTGCAGGCGTGCAGGGATAGGCGCAGAGGAAATGGGGCGGGTTATTTTCGAGCATGATGGAGCACCGGCTCATACGAGTCGAATTGCGCAGGAGTCGATGTCCGCAGTATTCGGCAACCGATACTTAGGCCGAGGGGGAATGCGCGATTGGCCGGCACGATCCCCGGACCTGAATCCCCTCGACTTTTTTTTCTGGGGCCACATAAAGTCGCACGTGTATCGGGAGCCCTTACAGGATCGCGCCGACCTCGAGCAACGGTTCGAGGGAGCAGTTGTTACGGTTACACCGGAAATGCTCGGGCGTTGTGCGCAGAGTCTCCTCCGGCGAGCCCGTTGCTGCGTCGAGGTCAACGGAGGACACTTTGAGCATTTGCTGTGAGAAAGAAAACGGTAAGTTTTTGTGATTTATCTCATTTACTCGTGATATAAGATCTTTCTAACCTTTTTATACCGAACGTATGCGAAACTTGTGTCTAGATATAACGAGGGCCGTATGCAGGCCGACCGAAGACCACGGGACCACACGCAAAAAAAGAAATAGCACAATATACAGGGGCTACACAGATCGCATTGGACTCGAGCGATTGCACAGCGATATTAATTTAAACACAGTGTTCAAAGTAAATAATTACAGTTTCTATACTGTTCTCTTCGGACTCGAACCACTCTACTGGATATTTTAGTGGAACACACAGTCCAAAATAGAGTAGAGTCGTATTGTCAAAGCTGCTTCATTGCGAAGTTGCCTCGTCGTTTTGGATATATATTTTTGGAATAAAGGATGGTGGTTGAGGTTTTGTAAAAAATGAAAAAACACTCGCGTTTGAGCCATCGTATTTTATACGTTTATCGGCTCTTGTGGGAAAAGCCTTGCGGCATAAAAACCCACGACGATCCGACAATTGCGAATTTGCGTATATAAGAAGGCATAAAGCCCGTTTGGCTTGTGCCATTGCGATCTCGCGCGTTATTTCGTATTGAACCTTCGTTTGATTCTTCGTATTGTCTTCGAAATTGCGTTTGACGACCTTTACCGAGGATTCGTCAGCCGTTGCTGTCTCTTATTGGCAAGAGATGATATGAGGTATAAATCGGAAAATCGAGGACCGTACGGCCGTTCACCCGTGCTCGGAGAATCAAGGATCGTATGGCCGTTCACCCGAACGCTGTGATCATCGAATGTATTTTAAGGGCTGGAGAATCGAGGACCGTATGGGTTTTGCTCAGTGGAGTCGTATGTGAGAGGACCCAGGGCCCTTTCGCCTAGCGCATCACCGACGATCGTCAGTCGAGGAACGACCGCGCTGCACTGTCTCCTACACATAAAGACGTTTATGAGAAGTAGCCAAAAGCTTGAGACACACGAAAGAATTTCTTTAATTCAAGCTACACCACATAAAAATCGAGCAGTGGTAGCTTCCTTCCCTTGATCACGAGGTCCAGCACTTCTTTACAGTACTGGACAGTTACAGTACACACAGAAAGATGGCTGACAAGGAGCTATAGGCTGGAGAGGGGCGAAATAAATTTTTCATGGATGTTGTGCGGAAGAAAAATCGGGCATTGTCACCTGTCATCCCTTGATGACTTATTGTTGTCTAATATTTTTTTTTGCAGTACGGAGGAGGTCTCGTACATATAAAAACATATGTGAGGAGTAAGTAGAAGCTTCAGACACGGGAAATCGGTTTTCTTTTACTACACCTATATCATACAACAATCAATTCGTGTTCTATCTCCCTCTCTGCCGATTTATTGAGACTAATATTTTTTTCAACTACTAAAGACTTTGAGAACACGAAAGGAAAGATGTTAGAAGGAGCCAAAAACTTCGGACGCTCGAAATATTTTTTTTGATCGCAAGTGTATCACACGACGGTTCAGCATTCTGACCGCTCATCCCTTGTTGACTGATTGTTGTCTAATGATTTATAAAGCGTACTAGAGAGTTTCAGTAAACTTGGAGACACATGGAAGAAGTAGCTGGAATATTTGGAAAGACAGAATGATTTTTTCTGGAAAGTATTGCATGCAACAGTCGAGCAGTGTGACTTCTTATCCCTTGCCGACTCAATGTTTTGCAATATTTGTTTTTGAAATACTGGCGAATTCTGCTACGCATAAAGACGTATGTGAGAAATAGCCGAAGGATTCAGACAAACGAGAAAAAAAAATTATTAAAGCCACACCACACAACAAACGAGCAGGGGTACCTTTGCTTCCTTGATGACTTTGCTCTCTCGTTGTCGAGCACTTCTCTACAGTACTAGTGAGTCACAGTACACCCCAAAAGATGACAGAGAAGTAGCCATAAGCTTGAGAGGCGAGAAATAATTTTTTCCATTAAAATTGTACGGTAGAACAGTCGAGCAGTGTCACTTGTTACCGCTTGATGACTTATTATTGTCTAATAGTTTTTTTTACAGCATGAGAAAGTTCTCATGCATAGAAAAATATATATGAGAAGTAAGTAGAAGCTTCAGACACGGGAAATCATATTTTTTTTATTAAATCTGTACCATGCAACAACCGATAAGTCCCACCTCTCAAGCCTGGACCATTAGTTGTTGTCCAGTATTTTCTCTGAATTCCTCGAGAATACTGGTACGCATACAAACAGATGTAAGAAGTGGCCAGAATATTCGGGCACAAGCAATTTTTTTTTGCTACCAGGTGTACAACATTTCGTTTTTTATCTATCTCTTTCTCTGTCGATTATTGGAGACGAATATTTTTTTTCCAACTACTAGCGACTTGAAGTGCACGAAAAAAGTAATGTCAGAAAGAGCCAGATACTTCGGACGCAGGAATAATATCTTTGATCGAAAGTGTGCCATGCGACGTTACCGCAGCATGACCTCTCATCCCTTGATGACTGGATGTCGTGTAATGATTTATTCGGCCTACTAGAGAGTTTCAGTACACATCAAGACACATGGAAGAAGTGTCCAGGCCCTTCTGAAATCGAGAATAATTTTTTTCCGGAAAGTGTTCCATTCAACAGTCGAGCAGTGTGATTTCTCATCCTTCGCTGATTCATTGTTGTCCAATATTCGTTTTTGAAATACAGGCTAGTTCTCTCACACGTAAAGACGTATGTGAGAAGTAGCCGGAAGCTTCAGACACCTTGCCTGCCTTGGAAGCTTCACATACCTTGCCTGCCTTGATCACTTCTAGGTGTCGAGCACTTCTTTACAGTACTCGAGAGTTACAGTACATACAGAAAGATCGTTCAGAAGTAGCCATGAGCTCGAGAGGCGCGAAAGAATTTTTTTCATGGAGGTTGTACGATAGAACAATCGAGAAGTATCACCTGTCGTCCCTTGATGACCTATTGTTGTCTAATATTTTTTGTACAGTACGAGGAAGGTCTGACACAAATTCAAACATATGTGCGAAGCAGCTAGAAGCTTCAGATACGGGAAATCGATTTTTTTTTACTAAACCTGTAGCGTGATCATTCGATTCTTGTTCTATCTTCCTCTCTGCCGATTTATTGAGACTGATAGTTTTTTTCAACTACTAGAGAATTTTAGAAGAGGAAAGAACAGATGTCAAAAGGAGCCAAAAACTTCGGACGCCCGAAATAATTTTTTTCATCGGAAGTGTATCACACGGCGGGACACGAATCTGACCTCTCATCCCTTGTTGACTGAAAGTTGTCTTATCAATTATTTAGCGTACTAGAGCGTTTCAGCATACATGGATACATATAGAAGATGTAGCCAGAAGCCTCAGAAATAGAGAATGATTTTTTTCTGCAGAGTATCCCACACAACAGTCGAGCAGTGTGATTTCTCATCTCTTGCCGATGCATTGTTGTCCAATATTTGTTTTAGAAATGCTGGCGAGCTCTCCTACACATAAAGAGGCATGGGAGAAGTAGCCAAAAGCTTCAGACACACGAACCATTCTTTTTATTCAAGCTCCACCATACAACAATCGAGCAGTGGTACCTTCCGTCCCTTGAACACTTCTCGGTGTCTAGCACCTCTTTACAGTACTGGAGAGTTACAGTACAGACAGAAACATCGGTCAGAAGTAGCCACGAGCTTGAGAGGCGCGAAAGAATTTTTATCATGGAAGTTGTACGGTAGAACAATCGAGCAGTATCCCTTGTCGTCCCTTGATGACCTATTGTTGTCTAATATTTTTTGTACAGTACGAGGAAGGTCTCACGAGTATCAAAACATATGTGAGAAGCAACTCGAAGCTTCGGACACGGGAAATTGATTTTTTTTTACCAAACCTGTACCCTAAACATTCGATCCTTGCTCTATTTCCATCTCTGCCGATTTATTGAGACTGATATTTTTTTATTAACGACTAGAGAAATTTAGAGCAGGAAAGAACAGATCTCAGAGTGAGCCAAAAACTTCGGACGGACGAGATAATTTTTTTGATCGGAAGTGTATCACACGGCGGGACACGAGTCTGACCTCTCATCCATTGTTGACTGATTGTTGTCTAATCAATTATTTAGCGTACTAGAGAGTTTCAGCACACATGGAGATATATGAAAGAAGTAGCCAGAAGGTTCAGAAATAGAGGATGGTTTTTTTCTGCAAAGTAACCCATACAACAGTCGAGCAGTGTGATTTCTCATCTCTTGCCGATGCATTGTTGTCCAATATTTGTTTAAGAAATGCTGGCCAGTTTTCCTACACATAAAGAGGCATGGGAGAAGTAGCCAAAAGCTTCGGACACACGGAACATTTTTTTTTATTCAAGCTCCACCACACATCAATCGAGCAGTGGTACCTTCCTTCCCTTGATCACTTCTCACTGTCTGGCACCTCTTTACAGTACTGGAGAGTTACAGTACACACAGAAAGATCGGTCAGAAGTAGCCACGAGCTTGAGAGGCGCGAAAGAATTTTTATCATGGAAGTTGTACGGTAGAACAATCGAGCAGTATCACCTGTCGTTCCTTGATGACCTATTGTTGTTTAATATTTTTTGTACAGTACGAGGAAGGTCTTACACGTATCAAAACATATGTGAGAAGAGACTCGAAGCTTCGGACACGGGAAATCGATTTTTTTTTACCAAGCCTGTACCCTAAACATCCGATTCTTGCTCTATTTCCCTCTCTGCCGATTTCTTGAGACTGATATTTTTTTTTCAACGACTAGAGAAATTTAGAACAGGAAAGAACAGATCTCAGAGTGAGCCAAAAACTTCGGACGGACGAGATATTTTTTTTTATTGGAAGTGTATCACACGGCGGGCCACGAGTCTGACCTCTCATCCATTGTTGACTGATTGTTGTCTAATCAATTATTTAGCGTACTAGAGAGTTTCAGCACACATGGAGACATATGAAAGAAGTAGCCAGAAGCTTCAGAAATAGAGAATGGTTTTTTTCTGCAAAGTATCCCATACAACAGTCGAGCAGTGTGATTTCTCATCTCTTGCCGATGCATTGTTGTCCAATATTTGTTTGAGAAATGCTGGCCAGTTCTCCTATACATAAAGAGGCATGGGAGAAGTAGCCAAAAGCTTCAGACACACGGAACATTTTTTTTTATTCAAGCTCCACCACACAACAATCGAGCAGTGGTACCTTCCTTCCCTTGATCACTTCTCGCTGTCTGGCACCTCTTTACAGTACTGGAGAGTTACAGTACACACAGAAAGATCGGTCAGAAGTAGCCACGAGCGTGAGAGGCGCGAAAGAATTTTTATCATGGAAGTTGTACGGTAGAACAATCGAGCAGTATCACCTGTCGTCCCTTGATGACCTATTGTTGTTTAATATTTTTTGTACAGTACGAGGAAAGTCTCACACGTATCAAAACATATGTGAGAAGAGACTACAAGCTTCGGACACGGGAAATCGATTTTTTTTTACCAAGCCTGTACCCTAAACATCCGATTCTTGCTCTATTTCCCTCTCTGCGGATTTCTTGAGACTGATATTTTTTTTCAACGACTAGAGAAATTTAGAACAGGAAAGAACAGATCTCAGAGTGAGCCAAAAACTTCGGACGGACGAGATATTTTTTTTTATCGGAAGTGTATCACACGGCGGGCCACGAGTCTGACCTCTCATCCATTGTTGACTGATTGTTGTCTAATCAATTATTTAGCGGACTAGAGAGTTTCAGCACACATGGAGACATATGAAAGAAGTAGCCAGAAGCTTCAGAAATGGAGAATGGTTTTTTTCTGCAAAGTATCCCATACAACAGTCGAGCAGTGTGATTTCTCATCTCTTGCCGATGCATTGTTGTCCAATGTTTGTTTGAGAAATGCTGGCCAGTTCTCCTACACATAAAGAGGCATGGGAGAAGTAGCCAAAAGCTTCAGACACACGGAACATTTTTTTTATTCAAGCTCCACCACACAACAATCGAGCAGTGGTACCTTCCTTCCCTTGATCACTTCTCGCTGTCTGGCACCTCTTCACAGTACTGGAGAGTTACAGTACACACAGAAAGATCGGTCAGAAGTAGCCACGAGCGTGAGAGGCGCGAAAGAATTTTTATCATGGAAGTTGTACGGTAGAACAATCGAGCAGTATCACCTGTCGTCCCTTGATGACCTATTGTTGTTTAATATTTGTTGTACAGTACGAGGAAAGTCTCACACGTATCAAAACATATGTGAGAAGAGACTAGAAGCTTCGGACACGGGAAATCGATTTTTTTTTCCAAGCCTGTACCCTAAACATCCGATTCTTGCTCTATTTCCCTCTCTGCCGATTTCTTGAGACTGATATTTTTTTTTCAACGACTAGAGAAATTTAGAACAGGAAAGAACAGATCTCAGAGTGAGCCAAAAACTTCGGACGGACGAGATATTTTTTTTTATCGTAAGTGTATGAAACGGCGGGCCACGAGTCTGACCTCTCATCCATTGTTGACTGATTGTTGTCTAATCAATTATTTAGCGTATTAGAGAGTTTCAGCACACATGGAGACATATGAAAGAAGTAGCCAGAAGCTTCAGAAATAGAGAATGGTTTTTTTCTGCAAAGTATCCCATACAACAGTCGAGCAGTGTGATTTCTCATCTCTTGCCGATGCATTGTTGTCCAATGTTTGTTTGAGAAATGCTGGCCAGTTCTCCTACACATAAAGAAGCATGGGAGAAGTAGCCAAAAGCTTCAGACACACGGAACATTTTTTTTAATTCAAGCTCCACCACACATCAATCGAGCAGTGGTACCTTCCTTCCCTTGATCACTTCTCGCTGTCTGGCACCTCTTCACAGTACTGGAGAGTTACAGTACACACAGAAAGATCGGTCAGAAGTAGCCACGAGCTTGAGAGGCGCGAAAGAATTTTTATCATGGAAGTTGTACGGTAGAACAATCGAGCAGTGACACCTGTCGTTCCTTGATGACCTATGGTTGTTTAATATTTTTTGTACAGTACGAGGAAGGTCTTACACGTATCAAAACATATGTGAGAAGAGACTAGAAGCTCCGGGCACGGGAAATCGCTTTTTCTTTTACCAAACCTGTACCCTAAACATTCGATTCTCGCTCTATGTCCCTCTCTGCCGATTTATTGAGACTCATATTTTTTTTCGACGACTAGAGAAATTTAGAACAGTAAAGAACAGATCTCAGAGTGAGCCAAAAACTTAGGACGGAGGAGATAAATTTATTGATCGGAAGTGTATCACGCGGCGGTCCACGAGTCTGACCTCTCATCCATTGTTGACTGATTGTTGTCTAATCAATTATTTAGCGTACTAGAGAGTTTCAGCACACATGGAGACATATGAAAGAAGTAGCCAGAAGCTTCAGAAATAGAGAATGGTTTTTTTCTGCAAAGTATCCCATACAACTGTCGAGCAGTGTGATTTCTCATCTCTTGCCGATGCATTGTTGTCCAATGTTTGTTTAAGAAATGCTGGCCAGTTCTCCTACACATAAAGATGCATGGGAGAAGTAGCCAAAAGCTTCAGACACACGGAACATTTTTTTTAATTTAAACTCCACCACACAACAATCGAGCAGTGGTACCTTCCTTCCCTTGATCACTTCTCGCTGTCTGGCACCTCTTTACAGTACTGGAGAGTTACAGTACACACAGAAAGATCGGTCAGAAGTAGCCACGAGCTTGAGAGGCGCGAAAGAATTTTTATCATGGAAGTTGTACGGTAGAACAATCGAGCAGTATTACCCGTCGTCCCTTGATGACCTATTGTTGTTTAATATTTTTTGTACAGTACGAGGAAAGTTTCACACGTATCAAAACATATGTGAGAAGAGACTAGAAGCTTCGGACACGGGAAATCGATTTTTTTTTACCAAGCCTGTACCCTAAACATTCGATTCTTGCTCTATTTCCCTCCCTGCCGATTTCTTGAGACTGATATTTTTTTTTCAACGACTAGAGAAATTTACAACAGGAAAGAACAGATCTCAGAGTGAGCCAAAAACTTCGGACGGACGAGATAATTTTTTTATCGGAAGTGTATCACACGGCGGGCCACGAGTCTGACCTCTCATCCATTGTTGACTGATTGTTGTCTAATCAATTATTTAGCGTACTAGAGAGTTTCAGCACACATGGAGACATATGAAAGAAGTAGCCAGAAGCTTCAGAAATAGAGAATTGTTTTTTTCTGCAAAGTATCCCATACATCTGTCGAGCAGTGTGATTTCTCATCTCTTGCCGATGCATTGTTGTCCAATGTTTGTTTGAGAAATGCTGGCCAGTTCTCCTACACATAAAGAGGCATGGGAGAAGTTGCCAGAAGCTTCAGACACACGGAACATTTTTTTTTATTCAAGCTCCACCACACATCAATCGAGCAGTGGTACCTTCCTTCCCTTGATCACTTCTCGCTGTCTGGCACCTCTTTACAGTACTGGAGAGTTACAGTACACACAGAAAGATCGGTCAGAAGTAGCCACGAGCTTGAGAGGCGCGAAAGAATTTTTATCATGGAAGTTGTACGGTAGAACAATCGAGCAGTATCACCCGTCGTCCCTTGATGACCTATTGTTGTTTAATATTTTTTGTACAGTACGAGGAAAGTCTCACACGTATCAAAACATATGTGAGAAGAGACTAGAAGCTTCGGACACGGGAAATCGATTTTTTTTTACCAAGCCTGTACCCTAAACATTCGATTCTTGCTCTATTTCCTTCTCTGCCGATTTCTTGAGACTGATATTTTTTTTTCAACGACTAGAGAAATTTAAAACAGGAAAGAACAGATCTCAGAGTGAGCCAAAAACTTCGGACGGACGAGATATTTTTTTTTATCGGAAGTGTATCACACGGCGGGCCACGAGTCTGACCTCTCATCCATTGTTAACTGATTGTTGTCTAATCAATTATTTAGCGTACTTGAGAGTTTCAGCACACATGGAGACATATGAAAGAAGTAGCCAGAAGCTTCAGAAATAGAGAATGGTTTTTTTCTGCAAAGTATCCCATACAGCAGTCGAGCAGAGTGATTTCTCATCTCTTGCCGATGCATTGTTGTCCAATATTTGTTTGAGAAATGCTGGCCAGTTCTCCTACACATAAAGAGGCATGGGAGAAGTAGCCAAAAGCTTCAGACACACGGAACATTTTTTTTGATTCAAGCTCCACCACACAACAATCGAGCAGTGGTACCTTCCTTCCCTTGATCACTTCTCGCTGTCTGGCACCTCTTTACAGTACTGGAGAGTTACAGTACACCCAGAAAGATCGGTCAGAAGTAGCCACGAGCGTGAGAGGCGCGAAAGAATTTTTATCATGGAAGTTGTACGGTAGAACAATCGAGCAGTATCACCTGTCGTCCCTTGATGAGCTATTGTTGTTTAATATTTTTTGTACAGTACGAGGAAAGTCTCACACGTATCAAAACATATGTGAGAAGAGACTAGAAGCTTCGGACACGGGAAATCGATTTTTTTTTACCAAGCCTGTACCCTAAACATCCGATTCTTGCTCTATTTCCCTCTCTGCGGATTTCTTGAGACTGATATTTTTTTTTCAACGACTAGAGAAATTTAGAACAGGAAAGAACAGATCTCAGAGTGAGCCAAAAACTTCGGACGGACGAGATATTTTTTTTTATCGGAAGAGTATCTTACGGCGGGCCACGAGTCTGACCTCTCATCCATTGTTGACTGATTGTTGTCTAATCAATTATTTAGCGTACTAGAGAGTTTCAGCACACATGGAGACATATGAAAGACGTAGCCAGAAGCTTCAGAAATAGAGAATGGTTTTTTTCTGCCAAGTATCCCATACAACAGTCGAGCAGTGTGATTTCTCATCTCTTGCCGATGCATTGTTGTCCAATGTTTGTTTGAGAAATGCTGGCCAGTTCTCCTACACATAAAGAGGCATGGGAGAAGTAGCCAAAAGCTTCAGACACACGGAACATTTTTTAAAATTTAAACTCCACCACACAACAATCGAGCAGTGGTACCTTCCTTCCCTTGATCACTTCTCGCTATCTGGCACCTCTTTACAGTACTGGAGAGTTACAGTACACACAGAAAGATCGGTCAGAAGTAGCCACGAGCTTGAGAGGCGCGAAAGAATTTTTATCATGGAAGTTGTACGGTAGAACAATCGAGCAGTATCACCCGTCGTCCCTTGATGACCTATTGTTGTTTAATATTTTTTGTACAGTACGAGGAAAGTCTCACACGTATCAAAACATATGTGAGAAGAGACTAGAAGTTTCGGACACGGGAAATCGATTTTTTTTTTACCAAGCCTGTACCCTAAACATTCGATTCTTGCTCTATTTCCCTCCCTGCCGATTTCTTGAGACTGATATTTTTTTTTCAACGACTAGAGAAATTTAGAACAGGAAAGAACAGATCTCAGAGTGAGCCAAAAACTTCGGACGGACGAGATAATTTTTTTATCGGAAGTGTATCACACGGCGGGCCACGAGTCTGACCTCTCATCCATTGTTAACTGATTGTTGTCTAATCAATTATTTAGCGTACTTGAGAGTTTCAGCACACATGGAGACATATGAAAGAAGTAGCCAGAAGCTTCAGAAATAGAGAATGGTTTTTTTCTGCAAAGTATCCCATACAACAGTCGAGCAGAGTGATTTCTCATCTCTTGCCGATGCATTGTTGTCCAATATTTGTTTGAGAAATGCTGGCCAGTTCTCCTACACATAAAGAGGCATGGGAGAAGTAGCCAAAAGCTTCAGACACACGGAACATTTTTTTTGATTCAAGCTCCACCACACAACAATCGAGCAGTGGTACCTTCCTTCCCTTGATCACTTCTCGCTGTCTGGCACCTCTTTACAGTACTGGAGAGTTACAGTACACCCAGAAAGATCGGTCAGAAGTAGCCACGAGCGTGAGAGGCGCGAAAGAATTTTTATCATGGAAGTTGTACGGTAGAACAATCGAGCAGTATCACCTGTCGTCCCTTGATGAGCTATTGTTGTTTAATATTTTTTGTACAGTACGAGGAAAGTCTCACACGTATCAAAACATATGTGAGAAGAGACTAGAAGCTTCGGACACCGGAAATCGATTTTTTTTTACCAAGCCCGTACCCTAAACATCCGATTCTTGCTCTATTTCCCTCTCTGCGGATTTCTTGAGACTGATATTTTTTTTTCAACGACTAGAGAAATTTAGAACAGGAAAGAACAGATCTCAGAGTGAGCCAAAAACTTCGGACGGACGAGATATTTTTTTTTATCGGAAGTGTATCTTACGGCGGGCCACGAGTCTGACCTCTCATCCATTGTTGACTGATTGTTGTCTAATCAATTATTTAGCGTACTAGAGAGTTTCAGCACACATGGAGACATATGAAAGAAGTAGCCAGAAGCTTCAAAAATAGAGAATGGTTTTTTTCTGCCAAGTATCCCATACAACAGTCGAGCAGTGTGATTTCTCATCTCTTGCCGATGCATTGTTGTCCAATGTTTGTTTGAGAAATGCTGGCCAGTTCTCCTACACATAAAGAGGCATGGGAGAAGTAGCCAAAAGCTTCAGACACACGGAACATTTTTTAAAATTTAAACTCCACCACACAACAATCGAGCAGTGGTACCTTCCTTCCCTTGATCACTTCTCGCTGTCTGGCACCTCTTTACAGTACTTGAGAGTTACAGTACACACAGAAAGATCGGTCAGAAGTAGCCACGAGCTTGAGAGGCGCGAAAGAATTTTTATCATGGAAGTTGTACGGTAGAACAATCGAGCAGTATCACCCGTCGTCCCTTGATGACCTATTGTTGTTTAATATTTTTTGTACAGTACGAGGAAAGTCTCACACGTATCAAAACATATGTGAGAAGAGACTAGAAGCTTCGGACACGGGAAATCGATTTTTTTTTACCAAGCCTGTACCCTAAACATTCGATTCTTGCTCTATTTCCCTCCCTGCCGATTTCTTGAGACTGATATTTTTTTTCAACGACTAGAGAAATTTAGAACAGGAAAGAACAGATCTCAGAGTGAGCCAAAAACTTCGGACGGACGAGATAATTATTTTATCGGAAGTGTATCACACGGCGGGCCACGAGTCTGACCTCTCATCCATTGTTGACTGATTGTTGTCTAATCAATTATTTAGCGTACTAGAGAGTTTCAGCACACATGGAGACATATGAAAGAAGTAGCCAGAAGCTTCAGAAATAGAGAATGGTTTTTTTCTGCAAAGTATCCCATCCATCTGTCGAGCAGTGTGATTTCTCATCTCTTGCCGATGCATTGTTGTCCAATGTTTGTTTGAGAAATGCTGGCCAGTTCTCCTACACATAAAGAGGCATGGGAGAAGTAGCCAGAAGCTTCAGACACACGGAACATTTTTTTTTATTCAAGCTCCACCACACATCAATCGAGCAGTGGTACCTTCCTTCCCTTGATCACTTCTCGCTGTCTGGCACCTCTTTACAGTACTGGAGAGTTACAGTACACACAGAAAGATCGGTCAGAAGTAGCCACGAGCTTGAGAGGCGCGAAAGAATTTTTATCATGGAAGTTGTACGGTAGAACAATCGAGCAGTATCACCCGTCGTCCCTTGATGACCTATTGTTGTTTAATATTTTTTGTACAGTACGAGGAAAGTCTCACACGTATCAAAACATATGTGAGAAGAGACTAGAAGCTTCGGACACGGGAAATCGATTTTTTTTTACCAAGCCTGTACCCTAAACATTCGATTCTTGCTCTATTTCCTTCTCTGCCGATTTCTTGAGACTGATATTTTTTTTTCAACGACTAGAGAAATTTAGAACAGGAAAGAACAGATCTCAGCGTGAGCCAAAAACTTCGGACGGACGAGATATTTTTTTTTATCGGAAGTGTATCACACGGCGGGCCACGAGTCTGACCTCTCATCCATTGTTAACTGATTGTTGTCTAATCAATTATTTAGCGTACTTGAGAGTTTCAGCACACATGGAGACATATGAAAGAAGTAGCCAGAAGCTTCAGAAATAGAGAATGGTTTTTTTCTGCAAAGTATTCCATACAGCAGTCGAGCAGAGTGATTTCTCATCTCTTGCCGATGCATTGTTGTCCAATATTTGTTTGAGAAATGCTGGCCAGTTCTCCTACACATAAAGAGGCATGGGAGAAGTAGCCAAAAGCTTCAGACACACGGAACATTTTTTTTGATTCAAGCTCCACCACACAACAATCGAGCAGTGGTACCTTCCTTCCCTTGATCACTTCTCGCTGTCTGGCACCTCTTTACAGTACTGGAGAGTTACAGTACACCCAGAAAGATCGGTCAGAAGTAGCCACGAGCGTGAGAGGCGCGAAAGAATTTTTATCATAGAAGTTGTACGGTAGAACAATCGAGCAGTATCACCTGTCGTCCCTTGATGAGCTATTGTTGTTTAATATTTTTTGTACAGTACGAGGAAAGTCTCACACGTATCAAAACATATGTGAGAAGAGACTAGAAGCTTCGGACACGGGAAATCGATTTTTTTTTACCAAGCCTGTACCCTAAACATCCGATTCTTGCTCTATTTCCCTCTCTGCGGATTTCTTGAGACTGATATTTTTTTTTCAACGACTAGAGAAATTTAGAACAGGAAAGAACAGATCTCAGAGTGAGCCAAAAACTTCGGACGGACGAGATATTTTTTTTTATCGGAAGTGTATCTTACGGCGGGCCACGAGTCTGACCTCTCATCCATTGTTGACTGATTGTTGTCTAATCAATTATTTAGCGTACTAGAGAGTTTGAGCACACATGGAGACATATGAAAGACGTAGCCAGAAGCTTCAGAAATAGAGAATGGTTTTTTTCTGCCAAGTATCCCATACAACAGTCGAGCAGTGTGATTTCTCATCTCTTGCCGATGCATTGTTGTCCAATGTTTGTTTGAGAAATGCTGGCCAGTTCTCCTACACATAAAGAGGCATGGGAGAAGTAGCCAAAAGCTTCAGACACACGGAACATTTTTTAAAATTTAAACTCCACCACACAACAATCGAGCAGTGGTACCTTCCTTCCCTTGATCACTTCTCGCTGTCTGGCACCTCTTTACAGTACTGGAGAGTTACAGTACACCCAGAAAGATCGGTCAGAAGTAGCCACGAGCGTGAGAGGCGCGAAAGAATTTTTATCATAGAAGTTGTACGGTAGAACAATCGAGCAGTATCACCTGTCGTCCCTTGATGAGCTATTGTTGTTTAATATTTTTTGTACAGTACGAGGAAAGTCTCACACGTATCAAAACATATGTGAGAAGAGACTAGAAGCTTCGGACACGGGAAATCGATTTTTTTTTTACCAAGCCTGTACCCTAAACATCCGATTCTTGCTCTATTTCCCTCTCTGCGGATTTCTTGAGACTGATATTTTTTTTTCAACGACTAGAGAAATTTAGAACAGGAAAGAACAGATCTCAGAGTGAGCCAAAAACTTCGGACGGACGAGATATTTTTTTTTATCGGAAGTGTATCTTACGGCGGGCCACGAGTCTGACCTCTCATCCATTGTTGACTGATTGTTGTCTAATCAATTATTTAGCGTACTAGAGAGTTTCAGCACACATGGAGACATATGAAAGACGTAGCCAGAAGCTTCAGAAATAGAGAATGGTTTTTTTCTGCCAAGTATCCCATACAACAGTCGAGCAGTGTGATTTCTCATCTCTTGCCGATGCATTGTTGTCCAATGTTTGTTTGAGAAATGCTGGCCAGTTCTCCTACACATAAAGAGGCATGGGAGAAGTAGCCAAAAGCTTCAGACACACGGAACATTTTTTAAAATTTAAACTCCACCACACAACAATCGAGCAGTGGTACCTTCCTTCCCTTGATCACTTCTCGCTGTCTGGCACCTCTTTACAGTACTGGAGAGTTACAGTACACCCAGAAAGATCGGTCAGAAGTAGCCACGAGCGTGAGAGGCGCGAAAGAATTTTTATCATGGAAGTTGTACGGTAGAACAATCGAGCAGTATCACCTGTCGTCCCTTGATGAGCTATTGTTGTTTAATATTGTTTGTACAGTACGAGGAAAGTCTCACACGTATCAAAACATATGTGAGAAGAGACTAGAAGCTTCGGACACGGGAAATCGATTTTTTTTTACCAAGCCTGTACCCTAAACATCCGATTCTTGCTCTATTTCCCTCTCTGCGGATTTCTTGAGACTGATATTTTTTTTTCAACGACTAGAGAAATTTAGAACAGGAAAGAACAGATCTCAGAGTGAGCCAAAAACTTCGGACGGACGAGATATTTTTTTTTATCGGAAGTGTATCTTACGGCGGGCCACGAGTCTGACCTCTCATCCATTGTTGACTGATTGTTGTCTAATCAATTATTTAGCGTACTAGAGAGTTTCAGCACACATGGAGACATATGAAAGAAGTAGCCAGAAGCTTCAGAAATAGAGAATGGTTTTTTTCTGCCAAGTATCCCATACAACAGTCGAGCAGTGTGATTTCTCATCTCTTGCCGATGCATTGTTGTCCAATGTTTGTTTGAGAAATGCTGGCCAGTTCTCCTACACATAAAGAGGCATGGGAGAAGTAGCCAAAAGCTTCAGACACACGGAACATTTTTTAAAATTTAAACTCCACCACACAACAATCGAGCAGTGGTACCTTCCTTCCCTTGATCACTTCTCGCTGTCTGGCACCTCTTTACAGTACTTGAGAGTTACAGTACACACAGAAAGATCGGTCAGAAGTAGCCACGAGCTTGAGAGGCGCGAAAGAATTTTTATCATGGAAGTTGTACGGTAGAACAATCGAGCAGTATCACCCGTCGTCCCTTGATGACCTATTGTTGTTTAATATTTTTTGTACAGTACGAGGAAAGTCTCACACGTATCAAAAAATATGTGAGAAGAGACTAGAAGCTTCGGACACGGGAAATCGATTTTTTTTTACCAAGCCTGTACCCTAAACATTCGATTCTTGCTCTATTTCCCTCCCTGCCGATTTCTTGAGACTGATATTTTTTTTCAACGACTAGAGAAATTTAGAACAGGAAAGAACAGATCTCAGAGTGAGCCAAAAACTTCGGACGGACGAGATAATTATTTTATCGGAAGTGTATCACACGGCGGGCCACGAGTCTGACCTCTCATCCATTGTTGACTGATTGTTGTCTAATCAATTATTTAGCGTACTAGAGAGTTTCAGCACACATGGAGACATATGAAAGACGTAGCCAGAAGCTTCAGAAATAGAGAATGGTTTTTTTCTGCCAAGTAGCCCATACAACAGTCGAGCAGTGTGATTTCTCATCTCTTGCCGATGCATTGTTGTCCAATGTTTGTTTGAGAAATGCTGGCCAGTTCTCCTACACATAAAGAGGCATGGGAGAACTAGCCAAAAGCTTCAGACACACGGAACATTTTTTAAAATTTAAACTCCACCACACAACAATCGAGCAGTGGTACCTTCCTTCCCTTGATCACTTCTCGCTGTCTCGCACCTCTTTACAGTACTGTAGAGTTACAGTACACACAGAATGATCGGTCAGAAGTAGCCACGAGCTTGAGAGGCGCGAAAGAATTTTTATCATGGAAGTTGTACGGTAGAACAATCGAGCAGTATCACCCGTCGTCCCTTGATGACCTATTGTTGTTTAATATTTTTTGTACAGTACGAGGAAAGTCTCACACGTATCAAAACATATGTGAGAAGAGACTAGAAGCTTCGGACACGGGAAATCGATTTTTTTTTACCAAGCCTGTACCCTAAACATTCGATTCTTGCTCTATTTCCCTCCCTGCCGATTTCTTGAGACTGATATTTTTTTTTTCAACGACTAGAGAAATTTAGAACAGGAAAGAACAGATCTCAGAGTGAGCCAAAAACTTCGGACGGACGAGATAATTTTTTTATCGGAAGTGTATCACACGGCGGGCCACGAGTCTGACCTCTCATCCATTGTTAACTGATTGTTGTCTAATCAATTATTTAGCGTACTTGAGAGTTTCAGCACACATGGAGACATATGAAAGAAGTAGCCAGAAGCTTCAGAAATAGAGAATGGTTTTTTTCTGCAAAGTATCCCATACAACAGTCGAGCAGAGTGATTTCTCATCTCTTGCCGATGCATTGTTGTCCAATATTTGTTTGAGAAATGCTGGCCAGTTCTCCTACACATAAAGAGGCATGGGAGAAGTAGCCAAAAGCTTCAGACACACGGAACATTTTTTTTGATTCAAGCTCCACCACACAACAATCGAGCAGTGGTACCTTCCTTCCCTTGATCACTTCTCGCTGTCTGGCACCTCTTTACAGTACTGGAGAGTTACAGTACACCCAGAAAGATCGGTCAGAAGTAGCCACGAGCGTGAGAGGCGCGAAAGAATTTTTATCATGGAAGTTGTACGGTAGAACAATCGAGCAGTATCACCTGTCGTCCCTTGATGAGCTATTGTTGTTTAATATTTTTTGTACAGTACGAGGAAAGTCTCACACGTATCAAAACATATGTGAGAAGAGACTAGAAGCTTCGGACACGGGAAATCGATTTTTTTTTACCAAGCCCGTACCCTAAACATCCGATTCTTGCTCTATTTCCCTCTCTGCGGATTTCTTGAGACTGATATTTTTTTTCAACGACTAGAGAAATTTAGAACAGGAAAGAACAGATCTCAGAGTGAGCCAAAAACTTCGGACGGACGAGATATTTTTTTTTATCGGAAGTGTATCTTACGGCGGCCACGAGTCTGACCTCTCATCCATTGTTGACTGATTGTTGTCTAATCAATTATTTAGCGTACTAGAGAGTTTCAGCACACATGGAGACATATGAAAGAAGTAGCCAGAAGCTTCAGAAATAGAGAATGGTTTTTTTCTGCCAAGTATCCCATACAACAGTCGAGCAGTGTGATTTCTCATCTCTTGCCGATGCATTGTTGTCCAATGTTTGTTTGAGAAATGCTGGCCAGTTCTCCTACACATAAAGAGGCATGGGAGAAGTAGCCAAAAGCTTCAGACACACGGAACATTTTTTAAAATTTAAACTCCACCACACAACAATCGAGCAGTGGTACCTTCCTTCCCTTGATCACTTCTCGCTGTCTGGCACCTCTTTACAGTACTTGAGAGTTACAGTACACACAGAAAGATCGGTCAGAAGTAGCCACGAGCTTGAGAGGCGCGAAAGAATTTTTATCATGGAAGTTGTACGGTAGAACAATCGAGCAGTATCACCCGTCGTCCCTTGATGACCTATTGTTGTTTAATATTTTTTGTACAGTACGAGGAAAGTCTCACACGTATCAAAACATATGTGAGAAGAGACTAGAAGCTTCGGACACGGGAAATCGATTTTTTTTTACCAAGCCTGTACCCTAAACATTCGATTCTTGCTCTATTTCCCTCCCTGCCGATTTCTTGAGACTGATATTTTTTTTTCAACGACTAGAGAAATTTAGAACAGGAAAGAACAGATCTCAGAGTGAGCCAAAAACTTCGGACGGATGAGATAATTTTTTTATCGGAAGTGTATCACACGGCGGGCCACGAGTCTGACCTCTCATCCATTGTTGACTGATTGTTGTCTAATCAATTATTTAGCGTACTAGAGAGTTTCAGCACACATGGAGACATATGAAAGAAGTAGCCAGAAGCTTCAGAAATAGAGAATGGTTTTTTTCTGCAAAGTATCCCATACATCTGTCGAGCAGTGTGATTTCTCATCTCTTGCCGATGCATTGTTGTCCAATGTTTGTTTGAGAAATGCTGGCCAGTTCTCCTACACATAAAGAGGCATGGGAGAAGTAGCCAAAAGCTTCAGACACACGGAACATTTTTTTAAATTTAAACTCCACCACACAACAATCGAGCAGTGGTACCTTCCTTCCCTTGATCACTTCTCGCTGTCTGGCACCTCTTTACAGTACTGGAGAGTTACAGTACACACAGAAAGATCGGTCAGAAGTAGCCACGAGCTTGAGAGGCGCGAAAAAATTTTTATCATGGAAGTTGTACGGTAGAACAATCGAGCAGTATCACCTGTCGTCCCTTGATGACCTATTGTTGTTTAATATTTTTTGTACAGTACGAGGAAAGTCTCACACGTATCAAAACATATGTGAGAAGAGACTAGAAGCTTCGGACACGGGAAATCGATTTTTTTTTACCAAGCCTGTACCCTAAACATTCGATTCTTGCTCTATTTCCCTCTCTGCCGATTTCTTGAGACTGATATTTTTTTTTCAACGACTAGAGAAATTTAGAACAGGAAAGAACAGATCTCAGAGTGAGCCAAAAACTTCGGACGGACGAGATATTTTTTTTTATCGGAAGTGTATCACACGGCGGGCCACGAGTCTGACCTCTCATCCATTGTTGACTGATTGTTGTCTAATCAATTATTTAGCGTACTAGAGAGTTTCAGCACACATGGAGACATATGAAAGAAGTAGCCAGAAGCTTCAGAAATAGAGAATGGTTTTTTTCTGCAAAGTATCCCATACAACAGTCGAGCAGTGTGATTTCTCATCTCTTGCCGATGCATTGTTGTCCAATATTTGTTTGAGAAATGCTGGCCAGTTCTCCTACACATAAAGAGGCATGGGAGAAGTAGCCAAAAGCTTCAGACACACGGAACATTTTTTTTTATTCAAGCTCCACCACACAACAATCGAGCAGTGGTACCTTCCTTCCCTTGATCACTTCTCGCTGTCTGGCACCTCTTTACAGTACTGGAGAGTTACAGTACACACAGAAAGATCGGTCAGACGTAGCCACGAGCGTGAGAGGCGCGAAAGAATTTTTATCATGGAAGTTGTACGGTAGAACAATCGAGCAGTATCACCTGTTGTCCCTTGATGACCTATTGTTGTTTAATATTTTTTGTACAGTACGAGGAAAGTCTCACACGTATCAAAACATATGTGAGAAGAGACTAGAAGCTTCGGACACGGGAAATCGATTTTTTTTTACCAAGCCTGTACCCTAAACATCCGATTCTTGCTCTATTTCGCTTTCTGCGGATTTCTTGAGACTGATATTTTTTTTTCAACGACTAGAGAAATTTAGAACAGGAAAGAACAGATCTCAGAGTGAGCCAAAAACTTCGGACGGACGAGATATTTTTTTTTATCGGAAGTGTATCACACGGCGGGCCACGAGTCTGACCTCTCATCCATTGTTGACTGATTGTTGTCTAATCAATTATTTAGCGTACTAGAGAGTTTCAGCACACATGGAGACATATGAAAGAAGTAGCCAGAAGCTTCAGAAATAGAGAATGGTTTTTTTCTGCCAAGTATCCCATACAACAGTCGAGCAGTGTGATTTCTCATCTCTTGCCGATGCATTGTTGTCCAATGTTTGTTTGAGAAATGCTGGCCAGTTCTCCTACACATAAAGAGGCATGGGAGAAGTAGCCAAAAGCTTCAGACACACGGAACATTTTTTTTTATTCAAGCTCCACCACACAACAATCGAGCAGTGGTACCTTCCTTCCCTTGATCACTTCTCGCTGTCTGGCACCTCTTTACAGTACTGGAGAGTTACAGTACACACAGAAAGATCGGTCAGACGTAGCCACGAGCGTGAGAGGCGCGAAAGAATTTTTATCATGGAAGTTGTACGGTAGAACAATCGAGCAGTATCACCTGTTGTCCCTTGATGACCTATTGTTGTTTAATATTTTTTGTACAGTACGAGGAAAGTCTCACACGTATCAAAACATATGTGAGAAGAGACTAGAAGCTTCGGACACGGGAAATCGATTTTTTTTTACCAAGCCTGTACCCTAAACATCCGATTCTTGCTCTATTTCGCTTTCTGCGGATTTCTTGAGACTGATATTTTTTTTTCAACGACTAGAGAAATTTAGAACAGGAAAGAACAGATCTCAGAGTGAGCCAAAAACTTCGGACGGACGAGATATTTTTTTTTATCGGAAGTGTATCACACGGCGGGCCACGAGTCTGACCTCTCATCCATTGTTGACTGATTGTTGTCTAATCAATTATTTAGCGTACTAGAGAGTTTCAGCACACATGGAGACATATGAAAGAAGTAGCCAGAAGCTTCAGAAATAGAGAAAGGTTTTTTTCTGCCAAGTATCCCATACAACAGTCGAGCAGTGTGATTTCTCATCTCTTGCCGATGCATTGTTGTCCAATGTTTGTTTGAGAAATGCTGGCCAGTTCTCCTACACATAAAGAGGCATGGGAGAAGTAGCCAAAAGCTTCAGACACACGGAACATTTTTTAAAATTTAAACTCCACCACACAACAATCGAGCAGTGGTACCTTCCTTCCCTTGATCACTTCTCGCTGTCTGGCACCTCTTTGCAGTACTGGAGAGTTACAGTCCACACAGAAAGATCGGTCAGAAGTAGCCACGAGCTTGAGAGGCGCGAAAGAATTTTTATCATGGAAGTTGTACGGTAGAACAATCGAGCAGTATCACCCGTCGTCCCTTGATGACCTATTGTTGTTTAATATTTTTTGTACAGTACGAGGAAAGTCTCACACGTATCAAAACATATGTGAGAAGAGACTAGAAGCTTCGGACACGGGAAATCGATTTTTTTTTACCAAGCCTGTACCCGAAACATTCGATTCTTGCTCTATTTCCCTCCCTGCCGATTTCTTGAGACTGATTTTTTTTTTTCAACGACTAGAGAAATTTAGAACAGGAAAGAACAGATCTCAGAGTGAGCCAAAAACTTCGGACGGACGAGATATTTTTTTTTATCGGAAGTGTATCACACGGCGGGCCACGAGTCTGACCTCTCATCCATTGTTGACTGATTGTTGTCTAATCAATTATTTAGCGTACTAGAGAGTTTCAGCACACATGGAGACATATGAAAGAAGTAGCCAGAAGCTTCAGAAATAGAGAATGGTTTTTTTCTGCAAAGTATCCCATACAACAGTCGAGCAGTGTGATTTCTCATCTCTTGCCGATGCATCGTTGTCCAATGTTTGTTTGAGAAATGCTGGCCAGTTCTCCTACACATAAAGAGGCATGGGAGAAGTAGCCAAAAGCTTCAGACACACGGAACATTTTTTAAATTCAAGCTCCACCACACATGAATCGAGCAGTGGTACCTTCCTTCCCTTGATCACTTCTCGCTGTCTGGCACCTCTTTACAGTACTGGAGAGTTACAGTACACACAGAAAGATCGGTCAGAAGTAGCCACGAGCTTGAGAGGAGCGAAAGAATTTTTATCATGGAAGTTGTACGGTAGAACAATCGAGCAGTATCACCCGTCGTCCCTTGATGACCTATTGTTGTTTAATATTTTTTGTACAGTACGAGGAAAGTCTCACACGTATCAAAACATATGTGAGAAGAGACTAGAAGCTTCGGCCACGGGAAATCGATTTTTTTTTTACCAAGCCTGTACCCTAAACATTCGATTCTTGCTCTATTTCCCTCTCTGCCGATTTCTTGAGACTGATATTTTTTTTCAACGACTAGAGAAATTTAGAACAGGAAAGAACAGATCTCAGAGTGAGCCAAAAACTTCGGACGGACGAGATATTTTTTTTTATCGGAAGTGTATCACACGGCGGGCCACGAGTCTGACCTCTCATCCATTGTTGACTGATTGTTGTCTAATCAATTATTTAGCGTACTTGAGAGTTTCAGCACACATGGAGACATATGAAAGAAGTAGCCAGAAGCTTCAGAAATAGAGAATGGTTTTTTTCTGCAAAGTATCCCATACAACAGTCGAGCAGTGTGATTTCTCATCTCTTGCCGATGCATTGTTGTCCAATATTTGTTTGAGAAATGCTGGCCAGTTCTCCTACACATAAAGAGGCATGGGAGAAGTAGCCAAAAGCTTCAGACACACGGAACATTTTTTTTTATTCAAGCTCCACCACACAACAATCGAGCAGTGGTACCTTCCTTCCCTTGATCACTTCTCGCTGTCTGGCACCTCTTTACAGTACTGGAGAGTTACAGTACACACAGAAAGATCGGTCAGAAGTAGCCACGAGCGTGAGAGGCGCGAAAGAATTTTTATCATGGAAGTCGTACGGTAGAACAATCGAGCAGTGTCACCTGTCGTCCCTTGATGACCTATTGTTGTTTAATATTTTTTGTACAGTACGAGGAAAGTCTCACACGTATCAAAACATATGTGAGAAGAGACTAGAAGCTTCGGACACGGGAAATCGATTTTTTTTTACCAAGCCTGTACCCTAAACATCCGATTCTTGCTCTATTTCCCTCTCTGCGGATTTCTTGAGACTGATATTTTTTTTTCAACGACTAGAGAAATTTAGAACAGGAAAGAACAGATCTCAGAGTGAGCCAAAAACTTCGGACGGACGAGATAATTTTTTTATCGGAAGTGTATCACACGGCGGGCCACGAGTCTGACCTCTCATCCATTGTTCACTGATTGTTGTCTAATCAATTATTTAGCGTACTAGAGAGTTTCAGCACACATGGAGACATATGAAAGAAGTAGCCAGACGCTTCAGAAATAGAGAATGGTTTTTTCTGCAAAGTATCCCATACAACAGTCGAGCAGTGTGATTTCTCATCTCTTGCCGATGCATTGTTGTCCAATGTTTGTTTGAGAAATGCTGGCCAGTTCTCCTACACGTAAAGAGGCATGGGAGAAGTAGCCAAAAGCTTCAGACACACGGAACATTTTTTTAAATTTAAACTCCACCACACAACAATCGAGCAGTGGTACCTTCCTTCCCTTGATCACTTCTCGCTGTCTGGCACCTCTTTACAGTACTGGAGAGTTACAGTACACACAGAAAGATCGGTCAGAAGTAGCCACGAGCTTGAGAGGCGCGAAAGAATTTTTATCATGGAAGTTGTACGGTAGAACAATCGAGCAGTATCACCCGTCGTCCCTTGATGACCTATTGTTGTTTAATATTTTTTGTACAGTACGAGGAAAGTCTCACACGTATCAAAACATATGTGAGAAGAGACTAGAAGCTTCGGACACGGGAAATCGATTTTTTTTTACCAAGCCTGTACCCTAAACATTCGATTCTTGCTCTATTTCCCTCCCTGCCGATTTCTTGAGACTGATCTTTTTTTTTCAACGACTAGAGAAATTTAGAACAGGAAAGAACAGATCTCAGAGTGAGCCAAAAACTTCGGACGGACGAGATATTTTTTTTTATCGGAAGTGTATCACACGGCGGGCCACGAGTCTGACCTCTCATCCATTGTTGACTGATTGTTGTCTAATCAATTATTTAGCGTACTAGAGAGTTTCAGCACACATGGAGACATATGAAAGAAGTAGCCAGAAGCTTCAGAAATAGAGAATGGTTTTTTTCTGCAAAGTATCCCATACAACAGTCGAGCAGTGTGATGTCTCATCTCTTGCCGATGCATTGTTGTCCAATGTTTGTTTGAGAAATGCTGGCCAGTTCTCCTACACATAAAGAGGCATGGGAGAAGTAGCCAAAAGCTTCAGACACACGGAACATTTTTTTAAATTCAAGCTCCACCACACATCAATCGAGCAGTGGTACCTTCCTTCCCTTGATCACTTCTCGCTGTCTGGCACCTCTTTACAGTACTGGAGAGTTACAGTACACACAGAAAGATCGGTCAGAAGTAGCCACGAGCTTGAGAGGCGCGAAAGAATTTTTATCATGGAAGTTGTACGGTAGAACAATCGAGCAGTATCACCTGTCGTTCCTTGATGACCTATTGTTGTTTAATATTTTTTGTACAGTACGAGGAAGGTCTTACACGTATCAAAACATATGTGAGAAGAGACTAGAAGCTCCGGGCACGGGAAATCGCTTTTTCTTTTACCAAACCTGTACCCTAAACATTCGATTCTCGCTCTATTTCCCTCTCTGCCGATTTATTCAGACTCATATTTTTTTTTCAACGACTAGAGAAATTTAGAACAGTAAAGAACAGATCTCAGAGTGAGCCAAAAACTTAGGACGGAGGAGATAATTTTATTGATCGGTAGTGTATCACGCGGCGGGACACGAGTCTGACCTCTCATCCATTGTTGACTGATTGTTGTCTAATCAATTATTTAGCGTACTTGAGAGTTTCAGCACACATGGAGACATATGAAAGAAGAAGCCAGAAGCTTCAGAAATAGAGAATGGTTTTTTTCTGCAAAGTATCCCATACAACAGTCGAGCAGTGTGATTTCTCATCTCTTGCCGATGCATTGTTGTCCAATATTTGTTCGAGAAATGCTGGCCAGTTCTCCTACACATAAAGAGGCATGGGAGAAGTAGGCAAAAGCTTCAGACACACGGAACATTTTTTTTTATTCAAGCTCCACCACACATCAATCGAGCAGTGGTACCTTCCTTCCCTTGATCACTTCTCGCTGTCTGGCACCTCTTTACAGTACTGGAGAGTTACAGTACACACAGAAAGATCGGTCAGAAGTAGCCACGAGCTTGAGAGGTGCGAAAGAATTTTTATCATGGAAGTTGTACGGTAGAACAATTGAGCAGTATAACCCGTCGTCCCTTGATGACCTATTGTTGTTTAATATTTTTTGTACAGTACGAGGAAAGTCTCACACGTATCAAAACATATGTGAGAAGAGACTAGAAGCTTCGGACACGGGAAATCGATTTTTTTTTACTAAGCCTGTACCCCAAACATTCGATTCTTGCTCTATTTCCCTCTCTGCCGATTTCTTGAGACTGATATTTTTTTTTCAACGACTAGAGAAATTTAGAACAGGAAAGAACAGATCACAGAGTGAGCCAAAAACTTCGGACGGACGAGATATTTTTTTTTATCGGAAGTGTATCACACGGCGGGCCACGAGTCTGACCTCTCATCCATTGTTGACTGATTGTTGTCTAATCAATTATTTAGCGTACTAGAGAGTTTCAGCACACATGGAGACATATGAAAGATGTAGCCAGAAGCTTCAGAAATAGAGAATGGTTTTTTTCTGCAAAGTATCCCATACAACAGTCGAGCAGTGTGATTTCTCATCTCTTGCCGATGCATTGTTGTCCAATATTTGTTTGAGAAATGCTGGCCAGTTCTCCTACACATAAAGAGGCATGGGAGAAGTAGCCAAAAGCTTCAGACACACGGAACATTTTTTTTTATTCAAGCTCCACCACACAACAATCGAGCAGTGGTACCTTCCTTCCCTTGATCACTTCTCGCTGTCTGGCACCTCTTCACAGTACTGGAGAGTTACAGTACATACAGAAAGATCGGTCAGAAGTAGCCACGAGCGTGAGAGGCGCGAAAGAATTTTTATCATGGCAGTTGTACGGTAGAACAATCGAGCAGTATCACCTGTCGTCCCTTGATGACCTATTGTTGTTTAATATTTTTTGTACAGTACGAGGAAAGTCTCACACGTATCAAAACATATGTGAGAAGAGACTAGAAGCTTCGGACACGGGAAATCGATTTTTTTTACCAAGCCTGTACCCTAAACATCCGATTCTTGCTCTATTTCCCTCTCTGCGGATTTCTTGAGACTGATATTTTTTTTTCAACGACTAGAGAAATTTAGAACAGGAAAGAACAGATCTCAGAGTGAGCCAAAAACTTCGGAGGGACGAGATAGTTTTTTTGATCGGAAGTGTATCACACGGCGGGACACGAGTCTGACCTCTCATCCATTGTTGAATGATTGTTGTCTAATCAATTATTTAGCGTACTAGAGATTTTCAGCACACATTGAGACATATGAAAGAAGTAGCCAGAAGCTTCAGACATAGAGAATGGTTTTTTTCTGCAAAGTATCCCATACAAGAGTCGAGCAGTGTGCTTTCTCATCTTTTGCCGATGCATTGTTGTTCTATATTTGTTTGACAAATGCTGGCCAGTTCTTCTACACATAAAGAGGTATGGGAGAAGTAGCCAAAAGCTTCAGACACACGAAACATATTTTTTAATTCAAGCTCCACCACACAACAATCGGGCAGTGGTACCTTCCTTCCCTTGATCATATCTCGCTGTCTGGCACCTCTTTCCAGTCCTGGAGAGTTACAGTACACACAGAAAGATCGGTCAGAAGTAGCCACGAACTTGAAAGGCGCGAAAGAATTTTTTTCATGTACGGTAGAACAATCGAGCAGTATCACCTTTCGTCCCTTGATGACCTATTGTTGTCTAATATTTTTTGTACAGTACGAGGAAGGTCTCACACGTATCGAAACATATGTGAGAAGCAACTAGAAGCTTCAGACACGGGAAATCGATTTTTTTTTACCAAACCTGTACCGTAAACATTCGATTCTTGCTCTATCTCCCTCTCTGCCGATTTATTGAGACTGATACTTTCTTTTTTCAACTACTAGAGAAATTTATAACAGGAAAGAACAGATTTTAGAAGGAGCCTAAAACTTTGGACGCACGAAATAATTGTTTTGATCGGAAGCGTATCACACGGCGGGACACCAGTCTGACCTCTCATCCCTTGTTGACTGATTGTTGTCTAAACATTTATTTAGCGTACTAGAGAGTTTCAGTACACATGGAGACACACGAAAGAAGTAGCCAGAATCTTCGGAAATACAGACTGATTTTTTTCTGGAAAGCATTCCATACAACAGTCGAACAGTGTGATTTCTCATCCCTCGCCCATTCATTGTTGTCCAATATTTGTTGTCGAAATACCGGCTAGTTCTCTTGCACGTAAAGACGTATGTGAGAAGTAGCCGAAAGCTTCAGACACAAGAAATCATTTTTTTTATTCAAGCCCCACCAGACACCAATCGAACAGCAGTACCTTTCCTCCCTTCATGACTTCTCGTTATCTAGCACGTTTTGACAGTACTAGAGAACTACCGTACACACAGAGAGATGGCCGAGAAGTTGCCATAAGCTTGAGAGGAGCGAAATATATATTCTTTTTTTCATGGAAGTTGTACGGTAGAACAATCGAACAGTGTCACCTGTCACCCCTTGATGACTCATTGTCGTCTAATATTTTTTTTACAGTGCGGGAATGTTCCCGTACATATAAAAACATATGTGACAAGTAACTACAATCTTCAGACACGGGAAATCTAATTTTTTATCAAATCTGTACTATGCAACAATCGAGAAGTGCCACCTCTCATACCTGTACCATTTATTATTGGCCAGTATTTTTTTTCTGAATTCCTGGAGAGTTCTAGTACGCATACGAACAGATGTAAAAAGTGCCAAGAATATTGGGGCACACGGTATTTTGTTTTGCTTTGAAGTGTACATTACAACACTTGATTTGTTATCTATCTCCTTCTCTGCCTATTTATAGAGACTGATGGGTTTTTGTTCATCTACTAGCAACTTTTAGTACGCAACAGAAGAAACGTCGGACGCACGAAATAATATTTTTGATCGAAAGTATACCATACGACGTTACATCAGCCTGACCTCCCATCCATTGATGACTGGTTTTGTTCTGATGGTTTATTTGGCGTACTAGACAGTTTCACTACACATAACGACACATGGACGAAGTAGCCAGGAGCTTCAGGAATCACGAATTATTTTTTTCTGTAACGTGTTCCATAGAACAGTCAATCAGTGTCATTTCTCATCCCTCGCCGCTTTATTGTTGGCCATTATTGATTCTTGTAATACTGGCGAGTTCTCCTGCATATGAAGAGGCATATGAGATGTAGTCAAAAGCTTCAGACACACGAAATGTTATTTTTTATTCAAGCTCCACCACACGGTAATCGAGCAGTGGTACCTTTCCTCCCTTGATCATTTCTCGCTTCCTAGCACTTCTTTACAGTACTGGAGTGTTACAGTGTACACAGAAGGATGGCTGAGAAGTAGCCATAAGTTGGAGAGGCGCGATATACTTTTTTTCATGGAAGTTGTACGGTCGAGTAATCGAGCAGTGTCACCTGTCATCCCTTGACGACTTATTGTTGCCTTATATTTTTTTACCGTACGAGGAAGATCTCGTACATATAAATACATATGTGAGAATTAACTAGAAGCTTCAGACACGGGAAATCGTTTTTTTTTTTATTAAACCTGCACCATACAACATTCGATTTTTGTTCTATCTCCCTCTCAGCCGATTTCTTGAGACTAATATGGTTTTTCAACTACTAGAGACATTCAAAACACGAAAGAACCGATGTCAAATGGAGCCAAAGTCTAATGATTTATTTAGCGTACGAGAGAGTTCCAGTACACATGGCGACACATGGGAGAAATAACCAAAAGCTTCAGAAATAGAGAATGATTTTTTTCTAAAAAGTATTCGATACAACAGTCCGAGCAGGGTAATTTCTCATCCCTTGCCGATTCATTGTCGTCCAATTTGTTTTTGAAATACTGGCGAGTTCTCCTTCACATAAAGACGTATGTGAGAAGTAGCCAAAAGCTGCAGACACGCGAAACAATTTTTTTTATTCAAGCTCCACGACACAACAATCGAGCAGTGGTACCTCCCTTCCCTTGATCACTTCTCGTTGTTCAGCACCTCTGGACAGTACTGGAGAGTTCCGGTACGCACCGAAAGATCGTTCAGAGATAGCCATAAGCTTGAGAGGCGCGAAAGAATTTTTTTCATGGAAGTTGTACGGTACGACAATCGAGCAGTGTCACCTGTCATCCCTTGATGACCTACATTGTATATACATATATTTTTTTTTAACAGTACGAGGAAGGTCTCGCACATATAAACCCATATGCGCGAAGTAAATAGAAGCTTCAGACACGGGAAAGCGATTTTTTTTACTAAACCTGTACCATACAACATTCGAATCTTGTTCTATCTCCCTTTCTGCCGATTTATTGACACTGATATTTTTCTTCAACTACTAGAGAATTTCAGAACAGGAAAGAACAGATGTCAGAAGTGGCCAACAACTTCGGACGCACGATATAATTGTTTCGATCGGAAATGTATGACACGGTGGGACACCACTCTGACCTCTCATCCCCTGTTGACTGATTGTTGTCTAATCATTTATTTAGCGCACTAGAGAGTTTCAGTACACATGGGACATATGAAAAATATAGCTAGAAACTTCAGACACAGAGAATGATTTTTTTCTGCAAAGTATCCCATACAACAGTCGAGCAGTGTGATTTCTCATCTTTTGCCGATTCATTGTTGTCCAATATTTGTTCTTGAAATGCTGTCGCGTTCTCCTACACATAAAGACGTATGTGAGAAGTAGCCAAAAGCTTCAGACACACGAAATTATTTTCTTCCTCAAGCCCCACCACAAAACAATCGAGCAGAGGTATCTTTCCTCCCTTCATGACTTCTCGTTGTCAAGCACGTCTCTACAGTACTTGAGACTTACAGTACCCACAGAAAGATGACAGTGAACTGGCCGTAAGCTTGAGAGTCGCGAAATAATATTTTTTCAATAAAGTTGTACGGTAGAACCATCGATCCTGTCATCCCGTGATGACCTATTGTTGTCTTATGTTTTTTCACTGTACCGCAAATTTCTCGTCCATATAAAAACATATTGAGACGTAACTAGCAGCTTGAGACACGGGAAATCCTTTTTTTAAGATTAAACCTGTACCATGCAGCAATCGAGAAGTCTAGCCTCTCATGCCTGGACAATTCATTGTTGTCCAGTATTTTTTCTGAATTCCTGGAGAGTTGTGGTACTCATACAAATCTATCTAAATATTCGGCAGAATCTTCAGGCACCCGCTTTTTTTTGCTACAAGGTGTACAATAGAACATTTGATTTTTTATCTATCTCCTTCTCTGCCGATTTATTGAGACTCCTATTTTCTTTCAACTACTAGCGACTTTTATTACACGAGAGAACTAATGTCAGACGGAGCCAGAAACTTCGGACGCACGAAATAATATTTTTGTTCGAAACTGTATCATTCGACGTTACAGCAGCCTGACCTCTTATACTTTGTTTCTCGGTTCTGTTCTGATGGCTTATTTAGCATACTGTAGAGTTTCAGTGCACACAAAGGCACACGAAAGAAGTAGCCAGAAGCTTCAGAAATCGAGAATGATTTTTTTCTGGAAAGCTTTCCATAGAACAGTCGAGCAGTGTGATTTCTCATCCCTTGCGATTCATTGTTGTCCAATATTTGTTTTTGAACAACTGGCTAGTTCTCCTACACATAAAGACGTATGTGAGAAGTAGCCAAAACCTTCGGACACACGAAACAATTTTTTTTATTCAAGCCCCACAGTACAACAATCGAGCAGTGGTACCTTTCCTCCTTTGATGACTTCTCGTTGTCTAGCACGTCTTTACAGTACTAGAGAGTTACCGTACACGCAGAAAGATGGCTGAGAAGTTGCCATAAGCTCGAGAGGAGCGAAATATATTTTTTTCTTCATAGAAGTTGTATGGTTAAACAACTGAGCAGTGTCACCTGTCACCTCTTGATGACTTATTGTTGTCCAATATTTTCTTTACCGTTCGAGAAAGTTCTCGTACATATAACAACATATGTGAGAAGTAACTAGAAGCTTCAGACACGGGAAGTCAATTTTTTTTCTAAATTCCTCGAGAGTTCTAGTACACATACAAACCGATGTAAACAGTGGCCAGAATATTCGGGCACACGCAATTTTTTTTTTGGCTACGAGGTGGGCATTAGAACATTTGATTTTTTGTCCATCTTCTATTCTGTCGATTTATAGAGACGAATAATTTTTTTTTTCATCTACCAGCGACTCATAGTACACGAGAATTTATAGTCAGATAGAGCCAGAAACTTCGGACGCACGAAATAATATCTTCGATCGAAATTGTACCATCCGACGTTGCAGCAACTTGACCTCTCATCCCTTGATGACTGGTCGTTTTCTAATGATTTATTTAGCATCCTCGAGAGTTTTACTACACATACAGATACACGGAAGAAGTAGCCAAAAGGTTCAAAATGGAGAATGATTTTTTTCTGGAAAATGCTCCATAGAACACTGCTCGGCTGTTTTTCCGTACAACTTTCATGAGCGAAAAAATTTCGCGCCTCTCAAGCTTATGGCTACTTTTCTGTCATCCTTTTGTGTGTACTATTACTGTAAAGAAGTGCTAGGCAACGTAAAGCCATCAAGAGAGGATAGGTACCACTGCTTGATTGTTGTGAGGTGGAGCTTGAAAGAGAAAATTGTTTCGTTTGTCTGAAGCTTTTGGCTACTTCTCACGTACGTCTTTATGTGTAGAAGAACTGGCTAGTATTTCAAAAACATATATTGGACAACAATGAATCGGCAAGGGTCGAGAAATCACACTGCTCGACTGTCGTATGGAATACTTTCCAGAAAAAAATCATTCCGTATTTCTGACGCTTCTGGCTAATTCTTTCATTTGTCTCCACGTGTCCTGAAACTCTCCAGTATGCTGAATAAATCATTAGACAACAATCAGTGTACAAGGGATGAGAGGTCAGAACGCTGAACCGTCGTGTGATACACTTGGGATCAAAAAAATTATTCCGTGCGTCCGAAGTTTCTGGCTCCTTCCGACATCTGTTCTTTCGTGTTCTGAAAGTCTCTAGTAGATGAAAAAAAATATAAGTCTCATTAAATAGCCAGAGAAGGAGATGAGTCAAAAATCAACTGGTGCAATGTAAACCTCGTAGCAAACAAAAATTCCGTGTGTCTGAATATTCTGGCCACTTTGTGCATCTTTTTGTATGCTCACTAGAACACTCCAGGCATTCAGAAAAAATACTGGACAACAATAAATTGTCCAGGCATGAGAGTTTAATTTAACACAAATGATTCCCCGTGTCCGAAGCTTCTAATCACTGCTCACATACGTTTTCGTATGTACGAGAACTTTCTGGAACCGTAATAAAAATATTAGACAGCAATCGGTCATGAAGGGGTGACAGGTGACACTGCTCGATTGTTCTACGGTACAACTTCAATGACAAAAATTATTTGGCGCCACTCAAGCTCGTGGCTACTCCTTTGTCTTATATTTCTGTGCACTGCAACTTTCGTATACTGCAGAGAAGTGCTGGACAAGGAGGCGTCGTCAAAGGAGGAAAGGTACCACTGCTCGATTGTTGTGTTGTTGGGCTTGAATAAAAAAATTTGTTTCGTGTGTCTAAAGCCTTTGGCTACTTCTCACCTGCGTCTCGATGTAGAGAAGAACTCTCCAGGACTTCAAAAAACAATATTTGACAACAATAAATTGTCGAGGGATGAGAGGTGAAACTACTCTATCGTTGTATGGTACACGTTCGATCACGTTAATTATTTCGTGCGTACGGAGCTTCTGGCTTCTTCTCACACGCGTTTTTATGTGTACTAAGTATAAGTCTCTTCTCGTTAAACCAAATTATTAGACTCAATACACCAGCAGAGAGTGAGATAGAACCTCACTTAATTACTAGTTTTGTACACCTTCCACAAAAAAATAGCGTGTGCCGAAATCTTCTGGCTGCTTCTCAAGAACGATTTTGAGTCAATCATTTCAGTAATGTCCGATTGAGGCCCCAAAAACCATTCGGAGCAGCATTTCGACGACGCACCATGCCCTGATGAGCAATGCTTTGCTATATCGAATATATGATCGATGTCTGCTATGACGGGGATCGTCGAACGATGTTCAAAGTTGTGCGGTAACGTCGAGGGCAATGTCGATTTCATCTTTGGCGTTTCGTGCGAGCCAGTGGTCGCTCGAGCTGCGTTCAAACGACGCACCTTCCCCTTATTCGCAATCGTTTGCTTTATCGAAAATGAAATCGGCGACTGGTATGACGAGTATGGTCGAACAACATTCAATGTCGCGAGAAAATGGCCAGGGCAACGTTGATTGCAACTTTTCCACGTAACTAACGTTCCTGTTGTCGTAGTTGAGACTTGCAACACCGCACGACTTGTCCACTCGCTCGGATCGAAATAAGAAGAAATCGAGAACGATCTGGAGTAAAAGGTTTCAGGGTTGTCCTATTGACGCCCCAGACTCCATTTCGACCATCGCTTTCATCTTTGATCGCTTGGTGCGAGCCGGTAGTCGCTTCTCGGGAATCGTTTGCTATTTCGATGATGGAAGCAACGCCTGCGTTGCCAAGGACGGTCAAACGACATTGATACTCGCGCGGGAACATCGGACGCAACAATTATATTAAATTTATCTCGTAAATAGTGCCTCGCACTCTCAGCTGGCAGTACTGCCCGAATTGTCCGCTTGCTATGACCACAAATAAAATGAATGAGTTCTTTCAAAAAGTCGCGCAAATTTCGACGTTTTAAACGACGCAGGTATTCTCATATTCTTAAGAGGTACCACAAAAAACCGCCACCCGTTTGGATTTCCGGAATCCATCTGTATCGAAAAGGGAAAAAGCATGCTTCACGCGCGAGATCAAGATCTCATTTTTTTTTAAAGGACTCGTTTTCGTCTTTTATCGTTATTTATTTTAGGAGAAAAGTCCGAGTATTGTACTAGACGGAGTGCTCGAATGAGAAATGGAATCCGGAAAGCATCCAATTTTCGAAAATTTGGCGACAAATTATTGAGAGTTTGGCAATAAAATGACACCTTTTGTTTTTGCTTTTTTGCTTTTTCATTGCGCCAAAAAAATCGCTCGATCTTTAGAGATTTGAGGACCATTGTGTACTTGATGATTTTGTTAATTTTTAGTTATTCAAAAAACAAATCAGTCCTCGGCATGCTTCACTCTGATGGGTGGGTTCACCCCGTAAAACCGTTTTTCCGTTGATATAATAAAAAATACGGATCTGATAGTTTCAAATGCTCTACCATGCGAACAAGTTTCAACAAAATCGATGGCGGATTCTTGAAGTCATTTTCCTGGTAACAGTCGATGAGAGAGAATGGACGGACAAGTGAAAGAATTCGCAAATGTACGGAGGATGAGAGAGATGATAAGTATAATCGAGGAGAAATGAGGAACGAAAGAATATTGAACGACGCAGTAAGATAATAACGAAGGATGAAAGAGCGACGACTATCAGGTGAGGATACCCGAAAAGGCAATTCACGCTCATTCGCTTGTGTTTCGCGCGGCTTCAACCACGCTCTGAACTTGCGCACCCAAGAGTGACGGAAAGCATTAGCAGACGATACGCGAAACGTCATATCGCCCGCGCAAGCGAGACAAATGCCTATCTGCCTTGCTTGTCGTCTGCTACGTGCCCCACGCTCGGATTCGAGGGCCGAGTGGCGTCGTCGATCATGGCGGACTGTAGCCCTACAACAATCCTTCGAACGCCCAAATTATATTGCTTTCCATTCAAAAACTATTTGAAGGAAACAAAAAAGCCTCGACAATTACACGCGGGCTACCTCCCTGAACCCGCCAGTGCCGGGTGCGTCACCTATTATGAATCACCCTGTATATATATATATATATATATATATATATATATATATATATACATGCCATCGGTGTGTGAAGTTTAACACAATTACTAAATCGTCATATGTGCTAGACGAATTGAACAACAATCCATTATTTCGCAGGTGGCTGCATTACATTAGATTAATGGATAAACTGCAGTCACATGAGATCGATTATGGAGCAATAAAGCACTGCGCCATCCGACTATCAGATGATACCGATAAGTGGCTCCAAATCGTCAACTCCAATCGGAAAGCAACACATCCATTCACTGTAAATGCTTACTTGAAGTGTTTTTTTAAACTAATTATAGAGAGAAGATGAGAGCGTGCAAAGACTGATGAGAAGAACGTAGCAGAGGATATGTATGAATATCATGAAGTATTTACTATTGATTACCACATGTGTTTTTCATATGATGAATCGCTATCATAGTATCGATCACATCACAGCACCGATTTCATATCACAGTTTGTGACAGAACTGGAAAAAGTAGTGCTGCACATAAAATACATTTTTTTACGAAAATTAATGCTGGCCATGAGTTAATGGGAATACCTTCATGCTATGGCAATAATTGTGCATTCAGTCATCATCAACTACTAGAGGTAGAAGTTGAATTACTCAAGATACAATAGCGGATGCCCCACACAATATTAGATGAGATCAATAAATTATCATTACTTCGAACATTGGAAAGTGGGCGATACTTGGATGTGAGTTTTCGCTCTTCGGTCCATCGCTTCAAAGCATACGACTGTCCGTCGCTTCAAAGCACAACGAAACATTCATGGACCGTAAAAGCTGCTTCCCAACTAGAGAAACCAAAATATGTAATTGGTGCGGTGCAGACTGGTAAAAAAGATAATGTATGGCAAAGGACACTATATTATTCACCGACTGCAAACTCACAAGTGCTAAACTTTATCTCAATTCAGGATTCTTTTCTCAAGATGACTCGAATTTGGACTTCAAAAAAGTTTCGACATTTTGGTCAATAGGTACTCTCGATTTTGTAAATACCATTATGACTGCAATAGTGATCGTTCTTTACTGACCATCGCCAAGTCTTAATGTAACGGCCCTCTCACGGTTAATGATTGATCGCATCAGAACGAGCCTGTAAAAAAAATGCTACCGTAGATGTGTGAATAGAGTTCGAATGGAAAGAAGATTCACCACTGGATACAATTGCATATTGTTTTAATCTTAGATGATCGCGTCGTTGAATATTGTCCATTGACCGACATTATCTTTCGCTTGAGACGCTTGAGAGACTTTCAAAGACATTCACGAGGGGTTCGAAGACGTTCGAGAGACTTTCGACGGCGTACATAATATGTTTGAAGACATTCATAAGGGGTTCGAAGACGCTTAAGAGACTTTCAAAGACATTCACGAGAGGTGCGATGACGTTCAGTGACTTTCGAAGACATTCAAGAGATCTGTAACGATATTCATCATACGTTTGAAGACATCGATGAAGGGATCGACGATGTTTTAGAGACTTTCAAAGACATTCACGAGGGGTTTGAAGACGTTCAAGAAACTTTCGAATACGGTCAAGAGACTTTCGACGACATTTATCATACGTTTGAAGACATTCACGAGGGGTTCGAAGACGCTTGAGAGACTTTCAAAGACATTGACGAGAGGTTCGAAGACGTTCAAGAGACTTTCGACGACATTCATAATACGTTTGAAGATATTCATGTGGGGTTCGAAGACGCTTAAGAGACTTTCAGATACATTCACGGGAGGTTTGAAGACGATCAAGAGGCTTTCGAAGACGTTCAGAAATCTTCGACGACATGCATAATACGATCTTCGACGACATCCATAAACCGAAGACTTTCATAAAGTTTGAGTTTCGCTGGAATTGTTTGGGTTTGTTTGGGATTTTCACAGTTTTGGTAGAACGAGTTTGAGTTTGTTTGGGTGCGCACCCAAACACACCCAAACATTCAAATTCTTTGAAAGTCTCTCAGGCGTCTTCGAATCTCTCATGAATGTCGTCGAAAGTCTCTGGACCGTATTCGAAAGTTTCTTGAACGCCTTCAAACCCTTCGTGAATGTCTGTGAAAGTCTCTAAGACATCGTCGATCCCTTCATCGATGTCTTCAAACGTATTATGCACATTATCAAACAACTCTTGAAAGTCTTCGAAAGTTTGTGAATGTCTTTGCACCTCTCGTGAATGTCTTTGAAAGTCTCTTAAGCGTCTTCGAAACCCTCATGAATGTCTTCAAATATATTATGTACGCCGTCGAAAGTCTCTTGAACGCCTTCGAACCCCTCGTGAATGTCTTTGAAAGTCTCTCAAGCATCTTCGAACCCCTCATGAATGTCTTCAAACGTATTATGAATGTCGTAGAAAGTCTCTAGAATGTATTCGAAAGTTTCTCGAACGCCTTCAAACCTTTCGTGAATGTCTGTGAAAGTCTCTAAAACATCGTCGATCCCTTCATCGATGTCTTCAAACGTATTATGAATATTGTCAAAGAACTCTTGAATGTCTTCGAAAGTTTCTGAATGTCTTCGCACCTCTCGTGAATGTCTTTGAAAGTCTCTTAAGCGTCTACAAACCCCCCCATGAATGTCTTCAAACATATTCTGTCCGCCGTCGGAAATCTCTTGAATGCCTTCGAACCCCTCGTGAATGTCTTTGAAAGTCTCTCAAGCGTCTTCGAATCTCTCATGAATATCGTCGAAAGTCTCTTGAACGTATTCGAAAGTTTTTTAAACGTCTTCAAACCCCTCGTGAATGTCTTTGAAAGTCTCTAAAACGTCGTCGAACCCCTCATCCATGTCTTCAAACGTATTATGAATATCGTTAACGATCTCTTGAATGTCTTCGAAAGTCTCTGAAGGTCTTCGCACCTCTCATGAATGTCTTCAAACTTCTTATGAACGTTTTCGAAAGTCTCTTGAATGTCTCACGAACATCTTCAAACGTCTCATGATCGGCGTAGAAAGTCTCTTGAAACTTTTTGAACCCCTCATGCGTGTCTTCAAACGCCTTATGAATGTTTTCGAACGTCTCTTAAATGGCTTCGAACGTCTTATGAATGTCTTCGGAAGTCTCTGTAACGTTTCACGTACGACTATCGAAAATCTTCGAATGCCTCGCAAACTTCCAACAAACGGCTCACGAACATCTAACGAACGTATACTGATGAATGTCATCGATTATCATTGGGCGATTATATTAATTTATTTTCAATCAAATTCCATACAAAAAAAAATGTGTTTCACATTCGAAAGTAATATTGTTTTCAGTTGCACAATCCGACAGCTGGTGATGCTGACATAGCTAAGTACGGGGTGAGGAGAATAAAAAGTACATAATGTTACATTAATTTCATTTGCATGAATCTTTATGATTCAGTCAGCAATTACGTATTTTATATACATTTTGTAAGGCACAACCGTTTTATGCTTTTCACATCGTAGAGTAAAGGTTCCATCTAATTTACTTGAGACATCCATATCGTCAAAGTCTATATTCACCGACTCAATAAATAGCTCATTTTTCATATTTATTATATCAGCTAGCCATTCTCGTTTTTCATGACCCTTAACATATACGATAGGACACATGTCGTCGTCCGTTGAACCTTCAACTCCAGCTGTTATTGAACCCCTTCAGCCATGCTATATGGAACGTTTCCATATACCCACTTTAGACCATGATGATTGCGAATCAACCATGATGCTTCGTATCTCGCAGATTTTGCTTATCTATGCAATTTTTACGGATAATGTCGGTCAATGGACAATATTCAACGACGCGATCATCTAAGATTAAAACAATATGCAATTGTATTCGGTGGTGAATCGTCTTTCCATTCGAACTCTATTCACACATCTACGGTAGCATTTTTTTTTGCAGGCTCGTTCTGATGCGATCAATCATTAACCGTGAGAGGGCCGTTACATTAAGACTTGGCGATGGTCAATAAAGAACGATCACTATTGCAGTCATAATGGTATTTACAAAATCGAGAGTACCTATTGAACAAAATGTCGAAACTTTTTTGAAGTCCAAATTCGAGTCATCTTGAGAAAAGAATCCTGAATTGAGATAAAGTTTATCACTTGTGAGTTTGCAGTCGGTGAATAATATAATGTCCTTTGCCATACATTATCTTTTTTACCAGTCTGCACCGCACCAATTACATATTTTGGTTTCTCTAGTTGGGAAGCAGCTTTTACGGTCCATGAATGTTTCGTTGTGCTTTGAAGCGATGGACAGTCGTATGCTTTGAAGCGATGGACCCAAGAGCGAAAACTCACATCCAAGTATCGCCCACTTTCCAATGTTCGAAGTAATGATAATTTATTGATCTCATCTAATATTGTGTGGGGCATACGCCATTGTATCTTGAGTAATTCAACTTCTACCTCTAGTAGTTGATGATGACTGAATGCACAATTATTGCCATAGCATGAAGATATTAGCATTAACTCATGACCAGCATTAATTTTCGTAGAAAAATATATTTTATGTGCAGCACTAGTTTTTCCAGTTCTGTCACAAACTGTGATATGAAATCGGTGCTGTGATGTGATCGATACTATGATAGCGATTCATCATATGAAAAACACATGTGGTAATCAATAGTAAATACTTCATGATATTCATACATATCCTCTGCTACGTTCTTCTCATCAGTCTTTGCACGCTCTCATCTTCTCTCTATAATTAGTAAAAAAAAAAACACTCCAAGTAAGCATTTACAGTGAATGGATGTGTTGCTTTCCGATTGGAGTTGATGATTTGGAGCCACTTATTGGTATCGTTTGATAGTCGGATGGCGCAGTGCTTTATTGCTCCATAATCGATCTCATGTGACTGCAGTTTATCGATTGATCTAATGTAATGCAGCCACCTGCGAAATAATGGATTGTTGTTCAGTTCGTCTAGCACATATGACGATTTAGTAATTGTGTTAAACTTCACACACCGATGGCATGTATATATATATATATATATATATATATATATATATATATATATATATATATATAATAAGACGGATAGGTCGGTCTCACTAACCCGGGCATGAAGACCAAAAGGTCAACCGAGCTTAGGAGAGAGAGGAAAGAGTACAGATCAACATAAAAACAAGGTCGAATAGCTCGAACTAACAGAGGGACCGCCAAAACCCGGGGAAAACCCACTAATCAAATTAAGATGAAAAAGAAGGGGAGAGAAAAACCGGTAAATACCGGATAAACCAACTAATCAAATTAAGAGAGGTAGAAGAGAAGGGGATACGAAAAAGCAGCAAAATATGCGTATAAAAGGACGGGAAATTTTGGGGAAAGGGCGCTTCTTTTCTGGCTGGGAAGTCGATCGGTACCAAGCACATGAAAACTGACCCTCGGGGAAGGAAAGTGTGGAAAGAGGAAAATCGAAAGAACAGTTAAAAGGTGGAGTTGCTAGAGTCATAAAGTACTCTCAATTACCTAAAAACCTTGGCCGTACTCAGCCGTCGTGAATACTGACCGCAAGGGATGGAAAGCGTGGTGGATAGAGGGTCAAGGGGAAAGGAATTGAGACGGGTTGAAAGATTAACTTAAAAGCAACACAGCTAAAAGGTGGAGTTGCTAGAGTCATAAAGTACTCTCAATTACCTAAAAACCTGGGCCGTACTCAGCCGTCGTGAATACTGACCGCAAGGGAAGGAAAGCGTGGCGGATAGAGGGTCAAGGGGAAAGAAATTGAGAAGGGTTGAAAGATTAACGAAAAACAAAATATCAAAGCTTGAGAGTAAGAAGAGTAAGCTTGAGAGAAAAATGCTTGAGAGTAAGAATAAAACATAGGCATAAGAATAAATTAAGATTATAAACAAAAGAATGGCAGTTATTGAAAATCGAACACAAAAATCGCATTAGGCGACAATAAGAGTTGAGGAGGTAACTAAGTAAGCGAATAGATTCAGGCACACTGACACACACACACAAGGACACCATTATCAAGAGGAAAATCGAAATTGGTATCAGGAGCATAGAAAGGACGAGGAGATAGTTATCGAAATCCTGTAAACAAAAAAAAGGGGGTGCCGAAACTCGGAGAGTCTCGACACCGTAGACCGGTACGTGGCGACATCTCCCGTCGCGATAGATAAGCGAGCGATTATCGACGCGTGATAATCGATCGCGATCCAGTAGATTGATCGGGAGAACGCACCGATAGCGACGATACGGCGAGTAGGGAAGGGGCTGTAGTAGCGTCATAGGGCGACAGGGCACGCTGACCAAGCATCGCGACCCACCGCGCCACGAGCGGGAGCGCGTCATAACGCGATACAC
This sequence comes from Ophion ellenae, assembly GCA_963210295.1. Classification (NCBI taxonomy): domain Eukaryota; kingdom Metazoa; phylum Arthropoda; class Insecta; order Hymenoptera; family Ichneumonidae; genus Ophion; species Ophion ellenae. Next base: position 4,236,776 of record OY723395.1, on the reverse strand, counting down.
CCTAAGTGTCTCACGTATAGGGAGAAGGACAGCGCCGCGAGCGGGAGCGCGTCACAACTAAACGCGCCGTAGAGAAAGAGAGAGGGACAGCGCCGCGAGCGAGAGCACCGAACAACTAAACACTTTCAAAGCATAGAGAGAAGCAAGAAAGAGGGGGAACTTATATTAATCGATGATAAGCGTAGACACGAAGCACACTTACCAGGCGAGACAACAACGTTACCGACCGAGTTGGGCGTTGCCAGAAATACGAAACGGCATACTTATAGAAAGCGTTCTTTTATTGTATAACAACGAGAACTTACAAAGCGGTTTTTTCATTATTTTATTATTTTTATATCGAGCCAAAACTATTGAATAAATTTCGTTTGTTGCAAAATACCAAAACACCTGAGTCTCAATTAATTTCTTCCCTGTTCGAGTCCCGAACCGATAAATTTAAATGTAACGAACTTCGACCCGTTACAATATATATATATATATATATATATACATATATATATATATATATAGTGTGTGTGAAGTTTAACACAATTACTAAATCGTCATATGTGCTAGACGAATTGAACAACAATCCATTATTTCGCAGGTGGCTGCATTACATTAGATCAATGGATAAACTGCAGTCACATGAGATCGATTATGGAGCAATAAAGCACTGCGCCATCCGACTATCAAATGATACCAATAAGTGGCTCCAAATCATCAACTCCAATCGGAAAGCAACACATCCATTCACTGTAAATGCTTACTTGGAGTGTTTTTTTTTTACTAATTATAGAGAGAAGATGAGAGCGTGCAAAGACTGATGACAAGAACGTAGCAGAGGATATGTATGAATATCATGAAGTATTTAATATTGATTACCACATGTGTTTTTCATATGATGAATCGCTATCATAGTATCGATCACATCACAGCACCGATTTCATATCACAGTTTGTGACAGAACTGGAAAAACTAGTGCTGCACATAAAATACATTTTTCTACGAAAACTAATGCTGGTCATGAGTTAATGCTAATACCTTCATGCTATGGCAATAATTGTGCATTCAGTCATCATCAACTACTAGAGGTAGAAGTTGAATTACTCAAGATACAATAGCGTATGCCCCACACAATATAAGATGAGATCAATAAATTGTCATTACTTCGAACATTGGAAAGTGGGCGATACTTGGATGTGAGTTTTCGCTCTTCGGTCCATCGCTTCAAAGCACAACGAAACATTCATGGACCGTAAAAGCTGCTTCCCAACTAGAGAAACCAAAATATGTAATTGGTGCGGTGCAGACTGGTAAAAAAGATAATGTATGGCAAAGGACATTATATTATTCACCGACTGCAAACTCACAAGTGCTAAACTTTATCTCAATTCAGGATTCTTTTCTCAAGATGACTCGAATTTGGACTTCAAAAAAGTTTCGACATTTTGTTCAATAGGTACTCTCGATTTTGTAAATACAATTATGACTGCAATAGTGATCGTTCTTTACTGACCATCGCCAAGTCTTAATGTAACGGCCCTCTCACGGTTAATGATTGATCGCATCAGAACGAGCCTGTAAAAAAAATGCTACCGTAGATGTGTGAATAGAGTTCGAATGGAAAGAAGATTCACCACCGAATACAATTGCATATTGTTTTAATCTTAGATGATCGCGTCGTTGAATATTGTCCATTGACCGACATTATCCGTAAAAATTGCATAGATAAGCAAAATCTGCGAGATACGAAGCATCATGGTTGATTCGCAATCATCATGGTCTAAAGTGGGTATATGGAAACGTTCCATATAGCATGGCTGAAGGGGTTCAATAACAGCTGGAGTTGAAGGTTCAACGGAAGACGACATGTGTTCTATCGTATATGTTAAGGGTCGTGAAAAACGAGAATGGCTAGCTGATATAATAAATATGAAAAATGAGCTATTTATTGAGTCGGTGAATATAGACTTTGACGATATGGATGTCTCAAGTAAATTAGATGGAAATTAGATAAAACGGTTGTGCCTTACAAAATGTATTTAAAATACGTAATTGCTGACTAAATCATAAAGATTCATGCAAGTGAAATTAATGTAACATTATGTACTTTTTATTCTCCTCACCCCGTACTTAGCTATGTCAGCATCACCAGATATCGGATTGTGCAACTGAAAACAATATTACTTTCGAATGTGAAACACATTTTTTTTGTATGGAATTTGATTGAAAATAAATTAATATAATCGCTCAACGATAATCGATGACATTCATCAGTATACGTTCGTTAGATGTTCGTGAGCCATTTGTTGGAAGTTTGCGAGGCATTCGAAGATTTTCGATAGTCGTTCGTGAAACGCTGCAGAGACTTCCGAAGACATTCATAAGACGTTCGAAGCCATTTAAGAGACGTTCGAAAACATTCATAAGGCGTTTGAAGACACGCATGCGGGGTTCAAAAAGTTTCAAGAGACTTTCTACGCCGATCATGAGACGTTTGAAGATGTTCGTGAGACATTCAAGAGACTTTCGAAAACGTTCATGAGAAGTTTGAAGACATTCATGAGAGATGCCAAGACCTTCAGAGACTTTCGAAGACATTCAAGAGATCTTTGACAATATTCACAATATGTTTAAAGACATCGATGAGGGGTTTGAAGCCGCTTGAGAGACTTTCAAAGACATTCACGAGGGGGTTGGAGACGTTCAAGAAACTTTCAAATACGTTCAAGAGAATTTCGGCGACATTTATGATACGTTTGAAGACATTCATGGAGGGTTCGAAGACGTTGAAGAGACTTTCGACGACATTCATAAGACGTTTGAAGACGTGAATGAGGCCTTCAAAGAGTTTCAAGAGACTTCCTACAATGATCATGAGACGTTTGAAGATGTTCGTGTGACATCCTAAAAACTTTCGAAAACGTTCATAAGAAGTTTGAAGACATTCATGAGAGATGCGAAGACCTTCAATGACTTTCGAATACATTCAAGAGATCGTTAACGATATTCATAATACGTTTGAAGACATGGACGAGGGGTTCGACGACGTTTTAGAGACTTTCAAAGACATTCACGAGGGGTTTGAAGACGTTTAAAAAACTTTCGAATACGTTCAAGAGACTTTCGACGACATTCATGAGAGATTCGAAGACGCTTGAGAGACTTTCAAAGACATTCACGAGGGGTTCGAAGGCATTCAAGAGATTTCCGACGGCGTACATAATATGTTTGAAGACATTCATGAGGAGTTCGAAGACGCTTAAGAGACTTTTCAAGACATTCACGAGAGGTGCGAAGACATTCAGAAACTTTCGAAGACATTCAGAAACTTTCGAAGACATTCAAGAGTTCTTTGACAATATTCATAATACGTTTGAAGACATCGATGAAGGGATCGACGATGTTTTAGAGACTTTCACAGACATTCACGAAGGGTTTGAAGGCGTTCAAGAAACTTTCGAATACATTCTAGAGACTTTCGACGACATTCATAATACGTTTGAAGACATTCATGAGGGGTTCGAAGACGTTCGAGAGACTTTCGACGGCGTACATAATATGTTTGAAGACATTCATAAGGGGTTCGAAGACGCTTAAGAGACTTTCAAAGACATTCACGAGAGGTGCGATGACCTTCAGTGACTTTCGAAGACATTCAAGAGATCTGTAACGATATTCATAATACGTTTGAAGACATCGATGAAGGGATCGACGATGTTTTAGAGACTTTCAAAGACATTCACGAGGGGTTTGAAGACGTTCAAGAAAGTTTCGAATACGTTCAAGAGACTTTCGACGAAATTCATGAGAGATTCGAAGACGCTTGAGAGACTCAAAGACATTCACGAGGGTTTCGAAGACGTTCAAGACACTTTCGACGGCGTACATAATATGTTTGAAGACATTCATGAGGGGTTCGAAGACGTTTAAGAGACTTCCAAAGACATTCACGAGAGGTGCGAAGACATTCAGAAACTTTCGAAGACATTCAAGAGTTCTATGACAATATTCATAATACGTTTGAAGACATCCATGAAGGGATTGACGATGTCTTAGAGACTTTCACAGACCCTCACGAAGGGTTTGAAGGCGTTCAAGAAACTTTCGAATACGGTCCAGAGACTTTCGACGACATTTATCATACGTTTGAAGACATTCACGAGGGGTTCGAAGACGCTTGAGAGACTTTCAAAGACATTGACGAGAGGTTCGAAGACGTTCAAGAGACTTTCGACGACATTCATAATACATTTGAAGACATTCATGTGGGGTTTGAAGACGCTTAAGAGACTTTCAAATACATTCACGGGAGGTTTGAAGACGTTCAAGAGGCTTTCGAAGACGTTCAGAAATCTTCGACGACATGCATAATACGATCTTCGACGACATCCATAAACCGAAGTCTTTCATAAAGTTTGAGTTTCGCTGGAATTGTTGGGGTTTGTTTGGGATTTTCACAGTTTTGGTAGAACGTGTTTGAGTTTGTTTGGGTGCGCACCCAAACACACCCAAACATTCAAATTCTTTGAAAGTCTCTCAAGCGTCTTCGAATCTCTCATGAATGTCGTCGAAAGTCTCTGGACGGTATTCGAAAGTTTCTTGAACGCCTTCAAACCCTTCGTGAATGTCTGTGAAAGTCTCTAAGACATCGTCGATCCCTTCATCGATGTCTTCAAACGTATTATGCACATTATCAAAGAACTCTTGAAAGTCTTCGAAAGTTTGTGAATGTCTTCGCACCTCTCGTGAATGTCTTTGAAAGTCTCTTAAGCGTCTTCGAAACCCTCATGAATGTCTTCAAATATATTATGTACGCCGTCGAAAGACTCTTGAACGCCTTCGAACCCCTCGTGAATGTTTTTGAAAGTCTCTCAAGCATCTTCGAACCCCTCATGAATGTCTTCAACCGTATTATGAATGTCGTAGAAAGTCTCTAGAATGTATTCGAAAGTTTCTTGAACGCCTTCAAACCTTTCGTGAATGTCTGTGAAAGTCTCTAAAACATCGTCGATCCCTTCATCGATGTCTTCAAACGTATTATGAATATTGTCAAAGAACTCTTGAATGTCTTCGAAAGTTTCTGAATGTCTTCGCACCTCTCGTGAATGTCTTTGAAAGTGTCTTGAGCGTCTTCAAACCCCTCATGAATGTCTGCAAACATATTATGTCCGCCGTCGGAAATCTCTTGTCACGTCCTGAGGGGACGTGGGCATATGTTTTATCACGGTTCCCTCTTTTTAGCCTACGCCTAGCGCAATAGCTCGGGATGAGGCTGAAAAAGGGAAAGGTGCATGCAAAGATGGGAGCGACGCAGTGACTCGATTAAGAAATGAATTGATCTATACAAATAATGAACAATTTGGGATTTATTAAAATTAACCAATTTAGTTAATTCCGTCAACAAGAAAATACATAGAGGTTCGCTTACATTTATGGTGCGTCGTGGATACGATAATCGGTTTACAGCGGTTGGGTTCGGGCCTCCGCAGACAGGTCGGATCCCTCGGTTGCGCACGCTCCGTGACAATGTTGAGATTACACGTTGATACAAATTTTCACACACGCGAGTTTCATACGTACACATTCAACGTAGACAGTTAAATGATTTCTTACAGTTCGCGTTTTTATGAGGAACAATTTCGAAGTTCAAGTTTCGCGTTTGCTGTCAGGAGACAGATGTTCTACTTATTCCGATGAAAGTTGTTGGGAGACTAGCTCTGAACGAGTGGTGATGGAACACTGACTTCAAGATTGTTGTATCCTAGCTTGTAAGATATTTTGGATGCTGGGATGGTGGGGGAATGGCCCCCTGGGAGAGTGCACATTTGGGGGTGCATTCTTTTGGATTGGTGGAAAATGTGTATAATGTCGAAATGAGAGTGGGAGCGAGGGGTGGGTTGCGATAGCCACAACCGTCGCTCTATTTCCGGGAATTGGAGCTGCGCTTCCTTATCTGGAGCGCAGGAAAATACAGAGGAAAAAGGGGCCTTGTCGGCGCTAAGAACGCACGCTCGAGATAAGGCTTGTTGACCGAGGCCCGCGAGTCCGCATGGGATATACCAGCGCCGTTTTATGGCCGGGTCAACTTCCTGGGTCGGAGGATTTTCTCCTAGCGAGTGTGTATTTTAAGGATTTGGACATTTTTCCGCTCTTGGATGATCGTTGGCATTCGGCATCGTCGCGTCGTTATATATTTACGTCTTTAAGAATATCATTACGAATTTCTTGCGTGTCGCTTCACGTGTTCGTCATCCTTGTAATCCGAAGGTTTCCTTTGTGTATTTTTGGTCTTAAGGACACTCTGCGATGTACTCGGACTCTGTTCGGATTACAACGAGACTGTTCGAATTTTTCCCGCTTGTATATTTGTTCTCGATATCGTTAAGACCGCCACGCTTTCGCGTGGGAAGGTATGAGAAACGCTTAGTTATATTATCGTGGATAGGCTACATTTCCGCCGTGGTAGGCCTAACTCTAAAGAAAAATATTTAAATCCGTCGAAAAATGAAAATGCCGCTATCGCGCTATTAAGCTTAAAAATACATTGTACGCATTTGGTCACGACGTGACACCTCCCTCCTTTAGGATTGAGCGTCTCGCTCGATCGTAATCGTTGGGAGTGGTGATCAAACGTATAATGGCACGATAGTATGAATTGGCATTGTCATTGATCGACTTACAATGTGACTTAAAAACATTGGAAAGTAGGTATTACTTTTTACTGTATATATAAATATATAGACAGATCTTCAATGAGGTTTCCTTTTTCCCTTTTTAAAATTATAGTTATATGTCGATTTTTTTGTTGCTTAAAATGTATCATATTTTTCGGTTCCTTTATGCATCGATACTTATTTACTTGTTTAATCCTATTTTACTTGACAAGGTTAGAAGAACAAAATAATGAGAATAAAAGTAATTTAAAAAATGATCAATCATGATGATCTTTTTGTACCTGAATATGTCTTCTCGCGTAAACTCAACGGAAGGAACGCGATTTGGAGGATTCGTCGTATTTTGGACTAGTGGAAATGTTAAGGTGGACATCATGTGTTGCAGCGTTGGTCTTGGTATGACTCCTTGGTTCAGCTGAAGGGGCCGTCACGAGTTTATAAAGTTCTTGACCAATCTCTGCATCCGTTGAGGTTTTCTTCCTGCACCTGCATCGACGAGGTAGATCGGCCAGCCATACACAGTGTGTTAGCTGTATACATGGATTACCGTATGTATGAGGAGCTTGATTGGTCGCATGATGGGTAACATTCGGGTGAGACCAGCGCTTGCTGTACCGAATTGAATGAATTTTTCCCAGGTGCGATTCCAGATGGAGTCCGCTTGGCGTTATATATCGTTGTTATCCAGGAGATATAACAACTTCTCCTCTTGATTGACAGTGTTTTGGCCACTGATGCCGCGTGCCATATTGTTTAGGGCAGCGGGTTGCTCCACAGGAAACATGATATGTTTTCGTACGTTGTCGATGTTCTGCGGAATAGATCCCACAGGGTGATTCTGGGTTGGTGTATCGCCAAGTAGACTTCGTCGCCGGCTTCATGCTTGCAGGTAGTATGGCTTCGACAGGAGCAGCCATGAACTTGTACCAGATGTCTCCGTAAAGGTAATATGAAGGAAGTAAGGAATTACAGGTTGTTTGAGATGTTCTTTTGGTAGTATATGAGTTCGAGGAGTAAGGAGATATTTTTCGTTCCCACGAGTGACAGGTTGATCGTAATATTCTTATAACCTGATCAGATTTACTTCTATTACTATCTAATGAATAACGTGTACTATTTCGCCAGCAAGTACCACTATATAAATAGACTTCTTCATTGAATTGTATACAATTCGTCCGAGGCTTATACTACTAACAACAGCTATTTTGGAATATTTGGCGCTCTTTGCTACAATGTTGCGTATGCATATAGTAATGTAATGTCTTTCTAATATAACATAATAACTACGTATATAAATTTGAATTGACATAAGCGATTATATCTGGGTTCGTGTCAGGAAATCTCTCTCGAATTGCGAAACAGTTATTTCGGCGTGGTTTGAATATAAGTAGTTTCCGGTGTTCTGTACTGAGGATACTGTAATTAAAAAGTCAATATTTTTCGCTGGTTGCAAGTACAAAGGTGATATTGTTGATACTGAATAGGTTGATAACGGCCACCTGAAAAATAGGGTAATTATTATTATTATTTGTTTAATTAGGGTTAAAATCGGATTCGTCGACTCTCGTCGACTTGGTTTTTCTTTTCGGCTTTGTTTCGACGTTAATGTGCGAATACCGTAATCTATTCTCGTGAACAATACGTGCTTTTTTGTAATATTGGATTTTCACGTTACCCTTGTCCAGTTTTTCTAGCACCTTATGTGGTCCAGTATAATGGTCTCCAAGTTTACCTGGTTTGGGACCCTTTTGGAGATAGATAAAATCTCCAACCTTAAAACTCTTTGGATTAGCATTTTTATCATAATATTTTTTCGAACGATGTTTGGACGAGACTAGGTTTTCATAGGCGAGGTTCCTGATTCCATTTATTCTCGTAATTAATTCAATCAAATACCCGCGATAAGTGGGCAACTGATCGGATTCTCTAAGTGGTTCGCTTGATGGAACTCTCGCTAGTTTGCCAAAAACTACTTCATATGGAGTATATTTTGTACTCTCATGAACGCTGGTATTATATGAAAGGGTCGCGAATTCTAGCCATTGATCCCATTCATTATCCTTATCTGCATATTGTTTCAAAAATTCAGCCAATACATGATGAGATCTCTCAAGGGATCCGTTAGATTGAGGGTGAAATGCCGTTGTCCGACATCGCTTAATTCGAAATCGTTTAGCGATTCGTTTCATGAGGCCACTTAAAAAATTACTTCCTTGATCTGTTAATTGCGCCTTGGGTGCACCAAAAACGCATATAAATTTCTTTATCAATGCATCGGCGACCGTTGTCGCTAGTGCATTTGGGAGTGGAATAGCGACACAAAATTTTGAAAGGTTGTCTTGGATAGTCAGAATGTATTCGTTCTGATTGGACGTACGTTGCATTGGACCTACTATGTCCATCGATATTTTTTCAAAAACCGTGCCCGGTGTATCCGTTATGATCATTGGCTGTTTTGTTTTGACGCTAACTAGTTTCTTTAATTGACAATCTAGGCATTGCTGAATTCTTCTCTGAATATCCGATTTCAAATCTTCCCAAAAATACTCTCTTTTAATTCTGTTATATGTCTTGGAGACGCCTTTGTGTCCTCCTATAGGGGACTTGTGCATCTCGTAGAAAATGGAATCTCGTTTTTCGGTTGGCACGTAGCGTAGTGTCCCTAAGCAGATGATTACTCTTGTTTCACTGGACTTGAATGTTTCTTTTATTATGTTCAAGACGTCAGCCCATATTAGGCGCTCGACGTGGTTACTGTGGCAAATACTCACTGATTGGAGCTTGAGATTTTTGCAAAGATCTTTTAATTCCCTTACGCTTTCTTTAATATTTTCTGATACGAAGGATAATGAGCCAGAATACTCGCCTTTGATGACTAGGGCAATGTGATATTTTTTTCCAACCTGTTTACTATAAGCACGACCTTCTGTTAGATTCTTCCAGAGGGGAAGTTTATTTACTTCAAATAATTTTTGCGATCTAGGTTATCGTTCCGAAAATGGAACAATTCTTTGCTTGTTATGCAATTCGCGGTTTTAAATTCGGAGGTTTTGTCTTCCTGGATCGGAAGTCCTTCATCCTCAGAGGATAATGAGTCAACTGCGTTGGTGGAGTCGGAATCTAGGTCAGTGGAACTTTTAGGATTAGGAATTTGAGGTGCTTTGCGCAGGTTAGGCCTCTCAGCTGATTCGGGGTCAGTGCCCTTTCGGAGTCGCCTAACACGCGCGGGCCTTGTTATCTCGGCTTCTGTTTCCTCGCTGCTACTTTCCTCGTAGTTTATGGCCTTACGATTTCGGAGCGCAAGGCGCCGGGACTTGGAGCGCACGTCTATCCCCTTGGAGGCAGGTACGTCAACCATTTCCGATACATCGTCACCGAGTTTTTCTTCAACCTGTTGTTTTGTTTTCTTAGCTACCTGAGATACGTAGTTTTTCGCTTGCAAGCGAGTGACGACATTTATTCCTTCTATTTTTGGGGTTTCATGAATTTCTGCTTGAGTTGTAAAACGTATAGGGCCTTCGTTTTCGCTAACACTGTTTTCTGCTAATTCGCGGAGTGTGTCCTGTGCTATCTCATCTAGATTCTCGTCGTTTTTTTGTTCGTAATGAGGTATGGCTTTGACGTCCTCGAATTTTTCGATTGGGTTACGCGATAAGGCGTCGGCGTTTGAATTTAATTTCCCTGGCTTGTACACGACGTCGTAGTCGTATTCCGAAAGTTTAAGTCGCCATTTCAGGACGCGTGCGTTCGCGTCTTTGGCTGTTTTAAACCAGACCAGGGGTTTATGATCGGTCACAAGCGTGAATTTCCTACCGTAAATATACGGCCTGAAGGCTTTGACGCTATGAATAATTGCCATTGCCTCTTTTTCATACGTGTCGTACCGAAGGGCTGCCCCGCGTAGTACGCACGATGTATAAGCGATCGGTTTATCTTTCCCGATTTCACCTTGTGATAATACTCCGCCTAAGGCGTAGCCGGAAGCATCCGTTGTCATTATGAACGGTTTTTCAAAGTCTGGATACTGCAAGATGGGAGCTTCACAGAGTTTATTTTTGAGTACTTCGAAGGCTTTTTGTGTTTCCTCCGTCCATTCGAACTCGACCTTATCTTCCAAGAGTCGTGTTAATGGTTTTGCGATCTTCGAGAAATCCTTAATAAACCTACGGTAGTAACCTGTTAGGCCTAAAAATTGCCGAATATTTTTAACAGTTTTGGGAACTGGGAATTCCCTTATCGCTGACAATTTATTGGGATCCGGTCTTAAACCGTCTTTCCCGATTATATGCCCTAGGTAATTAACTTCTGGCCTGAGAAATTCACATTTATCCGGTTGCAACTGTAGATTGGCTTTACGCAACCTTTCCATCAGTTCCTCGATTTTCGTGCCGTGCTCCTCTAAATCCTTGGCGTAAACGACGATGTCGTCGAGATAAACGAAGAGGGACACTCCTTGGAGTCCACTCAACACGACGTCCATCAAGCGCTGGAAAGTCGCCGGGGCATTTTTCAGCCCAAAAGGCATTCTCGAAAATTCATAGTGCCCATATGGAGTAGAGAAAGCAGTTTTCGGCTTATCTTCGGGATTCATTTCTATCTGATGGAATCCGGACGCTAGATCGAATACGGAGAAATAATTCGCGTTGCCTAATTGATCCAGAATGTCTGTGATGTTAGGCAACGGATAAGAATCACCGATTGTCTTTTCGTTAAGGGCCCGAAAATCAATTACCATTCTCCAACGCTTATTGCCATTGGAGTCGGGTTTCTTTGGTACGATCCAAACAGGACTGTTGTTTGGGGATTGAGAATGGTTGATAATCCTCGAGTCCAGTAGCTCGTCTACCTGACGCTGGACTTCGCCCTTAAGAGCCTGAGGAAACCTGTATTGTTTTGTATTAATCGGGAGGTCATCGACCGTAGGGATCTTATGTCGCAGCACAGATGTAGACTCCAGAGGTTCGCCTTTTATGTGAAACCTATCTGGGTATTTTTCGATAATTTTTTCTACATGATCTAGCTCATCTTTGGCTAGATGATCGAGTCGCAGGAGCCCTCTTATTGTCTCCGTGCGCTCCGACAGAGTTTTTATGTTACGCGATCTTGGGTCAGACATGGAAACACAATTTACCGTTTGAATTTCCCTCAGATTTGAATTTTTATTCATTTTCAATTTTGAATTTTCTTCGTTCATTGGCTTTTCTTTTATTTTTACTCTTGATTTTCCAATTTTATTCGATTTTGATTCTTGGCCCGATATTTTATTATTATTTTTATTTGATTGATTGATCTCAGTTCCAGTTCTTTCCTCGCTACCGTAATTTTTTCTAAATTTTCCTTGATCATCGCTCTCTTTGGGGCGATGCCAGGTTTTTAATTCGACATTTTTCGTCGATTTTTTAAAATTGGCCTCCTTTGGACCCTGGATATACGCGATTGTCTTGCAATCGTCGCTTGAAATAGAAGAGTCACGAGGGATCGAACTGGAGTTAAAAATTGTCATGCAATCTTGATTTGTTTTATTTTCTGCTAAGTCTCCGATCGTGTCGAATTCTTGCAGTTTTACGACTGGCACGATCAGTCGAATGGCATCATTTGTGGTATTGTAAACCTTCAAATGAGCCTTACCGCGGATGTTTGTTACCAGACAGTCGCCGGCATATACACCATTGCGGATTTTTAAAGGCGAGAGATAACCCTCCTTTATCGTGCTATCCTCCACTTTTACGTGAAAGGAAGTTTCCGAACGCGCGGGGATTTCTATCACCTCGTCAGGTTCGCCTGATTTTTCAAATGGCCAAGATCTTGTTCCGAATTCAAAACGTTCTGTTTCATAATTAATTTTTGCTTTAGTTTCAAAAAAGAAATTCGACCCTAATAATCCAGGATAGGGGAGCAGTATCGAATCTGGAATTATATGAAATAGGGCATTAAACCCGAATACTTGAATTATTACGCTCCCCAACGCGTACACTGGTAGCTCTGATATACCTTTTAAATTTATAATGTCTGACTCATCGATACCGACCATATTCCTTGTATATTCTTTCTTTATGAGATTGGGAATGGCTCCAGTGTCTAATAGCATTATCGTGCGACCCTTTGCCGGTAGTGCTCCGATACACACTGAGGGTAGCTTATCGAAGTTTTCTGCGTTTACTGTGTAGGTCGGATATCGTCGGCTTGAGCCTCTTGCGTGGCCAAATTTGCTGGACGCATGGGGATCGGGGTTCCGCTCGGCGCGCCCGTCCGAAGGGTATTCCTCCCGTTTCCCGACAGGTTTTGCGACTTATTATATTCAAGTGTGCGGCAATTTTCTAATGTGTGACCTATCTTTTTGCAGTATCGGCAGGTAGGTATATTGTTTTGCGGCGAATTTTTCGGAATTTTAAAACATCTGTCCGCAGTGTGCCCATGATTGTGACAGTATTGGCACTGGGGAACAGATGAGGGGCGAGGACGATCATTGGAGAAATTTTGTGGCTCCTTACGCGATGTACACTCGCTGGCTGTGTGCCCTGGGTTTTTACACAATTGGCACGTAATTGTGTAGGATTTTTGATTGCGAAAACATTTGTCCGCGGTATGTCCTATTTTTTTACAAATTTGGCACGTGACAGACCCCTGATCATTAGCAGATTTTCGACATTCATTGGCGCTGTGGCCCTGGATTTTACAAATTTGGCAAATTACCGTTGCAAATCGACAAGCTTCGGACGGGTGATTGTCCTTTTTGCAAATGTTGGGATAAACTTCCGAAAAGCGCATACCGCCAATCGAGCTGTAATTTTGCACACTTGTATTTTTTGGCCTCCTGAGCACGAATATGACAATAAACATTGGCGCAAATGTGACCTTCATATTGAAAATTCAAAAAAATCGATTTTGAAGGGGTTTTTCTATGTTATTTCAAGAAATATTGATTGGAGACTAAATTGTTTCCTACAAAAGTTGTAGATTATGTAAAAATACACATTTTATGTTTCAGACATTTTTTTGCACAACCATTTGTTTTCAAGTAAAACGGGATAATGCCCAACTCGAAACCACAAGGCATCCCAAACCCAACTCGAACCCAACTCAAACCACAGAACATCCTAAACCCAACTAAAAACCGACACACACACACACACACACACACACACACACACACACACACACACACACACACACACACACACACCTTATCACATCTCACACACACACCTTATCACATCTCACACATCAATAGGGGACTAGAGCACAAACACACACACACACACACACATTTCATTATTTGAACTAAAATAACTGTTTTTTTTCATTTAAAAATCTCGTTCTCGTGCTGGGGGGGCTCCGCCCCCTCCACCCCCGCAGGGGCGCTGCCCCTTGACCCCGCGGGGGGGCTTCCCCCCCCCGGACCCCCCCTAGGTCCGAGTTGGAAGTCTTTCCAGTAGCCAACAGTGGTTCGAGTTGAGACTCGTTCCAGTAGCCAAACAGTTTGAGTTGGATTCGGGATTCACCGAGCTAACGTACTGGAGCGGAAAATCATCACAAAGTTCAAATGCTATAGCGGAAAATTTTCAGAGAATCGTCGAGAATTAATTTCGACGAATTGAATTTGTTGCGAACCATGCAGCTTATTGTACGTTCATAGAGTTGGGCCCTACGCTTTGAACGTCATTTATTGCGGGACCGTCCCAACATCTGCGTCGGCGGCGAGCAACCAAACCTTTATTGCCTTCATTACCTATTATTTTTCTCAGGACCATTTTGGACATTTGCGACGTGTAGCCAGATATGTTAGAAAGTTGTACGTTAGGTTACTCTGATTGATACTCGTGCAAGACACTCTGTCGAGCCGACATATACCGATTTCCAAATTTTCCGCATATTGATCAGCAATTCTGTCGAAATGAATATTACGTATAACATTTTTAAGTTATGCCCAATATTACAGGATCACGAAAGAACGTTGCAATGGTTACGCGACATAGAATTGATCCCTACGACGAGATATTGTGGCAAACACAAAAAACTTATGATTCTGAACGAGTCCCGATTGGGCTGCGGTCAATTTATTTGCCAAAAAAAAGGCAAATTTAACCACAATGCAACAGTAGCCGAAAATACTTGGTTCGAAAGGTGTCACACGTCTCCAGCAACCTGTATGCTAATCACATACAGTTTTGCGAGAAACTTGACTTTCGACCAGACTATTCACGAAAGCAGCATTGTTGATGGGCAAACAGTATCGACGGAAACGGTTGCGGATCGATTTTCTTTTTGCCGTGAAGTTTGCATGGTTGCTCTAGACAACCATTTCGAGGCAGAAGGTCAGATAGGTGGTCCAGGTGAGATCGTTGAAATCGATGAATGTAAAATCGGCCGTCGAAAATACGAAAGAGGACGAGTAGTCGATGGATCGTGGATTCTCGGAATGATCCACAGAGGACATTCTGAAAATTATCGGCTGGAGATTTGTCCAGAAAATAAAAGAGACGAAGCGACCTTGACTGCTCTAATAAAGAAGCATGTCGCTGCCGGTACCGAAATCCACACAGATTGCTGGAAAGGGTACATGAATTTGAATACGCATGGTTACGTTCACAAAACTGTGAATCATTCGGAGGAATTTGTAGATAGCGTCACCGGAGCGTGCACGCAAAATATTGAATCCTCCTGGCGGTGGATGCGTCGATCGTTATCTCGTGGTGGAGTTACGAAAGATACGATGTCAGACCATCTTTGCGAATTTTTGTGGCGGCGAAGGATAAGGAAGCTTAATGTCGATCCCTTCACCCAACTGATCGCGGATATTAAATGCTGCTATTCTGGAAAAGGTACATGATTCACACACACACACAGCGGAGAGGGTTTTGAGTTGTTAAAAATGTGGGAGTGACGCCCCACAGTTCCTGATCTCCGCTGGACACACACACACACACACACACACACACACACACACAACCACAGGGGGAGTCTGTAACCCCTACGTGGCGCGTCCCCGGGTGGCGGATAGGGGAATACCTGCTAGATATATGTAGCAGGTAGGAGGAATCTTTCTCCCGCGGACCAAACAGACACAGACCAGACACACACACACACACACACGCACGCACACACACACACACACACGCACATAGACTGCGGTTCTGTTGTTTTGCGTTGGGTTCGAGTTGGGTTTGAGTTGTTTTGTGATTTCGAGTTGGGCTCGAGTGGAGTATGGGAGGTTTTGTGGTTTCGAGTTCAGTTCGAGTTGGGCATTATCCTGTTTTGCTTGAAAAAAAATGGTTGTACAAAAAAATTTCCCAAACATAAAATGTCTATTTTTACACAATCTACAACTTTTGTTTGAAACATTTTAGTCTCCAATCAATAGTTCTTGAAATAACGTAGAAAAACCCTTTAAAAATCGATTTTTTTGAATTTTCAATATGAAGATCAAATTTGCGCCATTTTTCATCATCATATTCGTGCTCAGGAGGCCAAAAAACATAAGTGTACCAAATTTCAACTCGATCGGAGGTATGCGCTTTTCGGAAGTACACCCAAATACATTGTACGCATTTGGTCACGACGTGACACTCTTGAATGCCTTCAAACCCCTCGTAAATGTCTTTGAAAGTCTCTCAAGCGTCTTCGAATCTCTCATGAATATTGTCGAAAGTCTCTTGAACGTATTCGAAAGTTTTTTAAACGTCTTCAAACCCCTCGTGAATGTCTTCAAACGTATTATGAATATCGTTAACGATCTCTTGAATGTATTCGAAAGTCACTGAAGGTCTTCGCATCTCTCATGAATGTCTTCAAACTTCTTATGAACGTTTTCGAAAGTTTTTTGGATGTCACACGAACATCTTCAAACGTCTCATGATCGTTGTAGGAAGTCTCTTGAAACTCTTTGACGGCCTCATTCACGTCTTCAAACGTCTTGTGAATGTCGTCGAAAGTCTCTTCAACGTCTTCGAACCCTCCATGAATGTCTTCAAACGTATTATAAATGTCGTCGAAATTCTCTTGAACGTATTTGAAAGTTTCTTGAACGTCTTCAACCCCCACGTGAATGTCTTTGAAAGTCTCTCAAGCGTCTTCAAACCCCTCATCGATGTCTTTAAACGTATTATGAATATTGTCAAAGATCTCTTGAATGTCTTCGAAAGTCTCTGAAGGTCTTCGCACCTCTCATGAATGTCTTCAAACTTCTTATGAACGTTTTCGAAAGTCTCTTGAATGTCTCACGAACATCTTCAAACGTCTCATGATCGGCGTAGAAAGTCTCTTGAAACTTTTTGAACCCCTCATGCGTGTCTTCAAACGCCTTATGAATGTTTTCGAACGTCTCTTAAATGGCTTCGAACGTCTTATGAATGTCTTCGGAAGTCTCTGCAACGTTTCACGAAGGACTATCGAAAATCTTCGAATGCCTCGCAAACTTCCAACAAACGGCTCACGAACATCTAACGAACGTATACTGATGAATGTCATCGATTATCATTGGGCGATTATATTAATTTATTTTCAATCAAATTCCATACAAAAAAAAATGTGTTTCAGATTCGAAAGTAATATTGTTTTCAGTTGCACAATCCGACATCTGGTGATGCTGACATAGCTAAGTACGGGGTGAGGAGAATAAAAAGTACATAATGTTACATTAATTTCATTTGCATGAATCTTTATGATTCAGTCAGCAATTACGTATTTTAAATACATTTTGTAAGGCACAACCGTTTTATGCTTTTCACATCGTAGAGTAAAGGTTCCATCTAATTTACTTGAGACATCCATATCGTCAAAGTCTATATTCACCGACTCAATAAATATCTCATTTTTCATATTTATTATATCAGCTAGCGATTCTCGTTTTTCATGACCCTTAACATATACGATAGGACACATGTCGTCGTCCGTTCAACCTTCAATTCCAGCTGTTATTGAACTCCTTCAGCCATGCTATATGGAACGTTTCCATATACCCACTTTAGACCATGATGATTGCGAATCAACCATGATGCTTCGTATCTCGCAGATTTTGCTTATCTATGCAATTTTTACGGATAATGTCGGTCAATGGACAATATTCAACGACGCGATCATCTAAGATTAAAACAATATGCAATTGTATTCGGTGGTGAATCGTCTCTCCATTCGAACTCTATTCACACATCTACGGTAGCATTTTTTTTTTACAGGCTCGTTCTGATGCGATCAATCATTAACCGTGAGAGGGCCGTTACATTAAGACTTGGCGATGGTCAGTAAAGAACGATCACTATTGCAGTCATAATGGTATTTACAAAATCGAGAGTACCTATTGTACAAAATGTCGAAACTTTTTTGAAGTCCAAATTCGAGTGATCTTGAGAAAAGAATCCTGAATTGAGATAAAGTTTAGCACTTGTGAGTTTCCAGTCGGTGAATAATATAATGTCCTTTGCCATACATTATCTTTTTTACCAGTCTGCACCGCACCAATTACATATTTTGGTTTCTCTAGTTGGGAAGCAGCTTTTACGGTCCATGAATGTTTCGTTGTGCTTTGAAGCGATGGACAGTCGTATGCTTTGAAGCGATGGACCCAAGAGCAAAAACTCACATCCAAGTATCGCTCACTTTCCAATGTTCGAAGTAATGATAATTTATTGATCTCATCTAATATTGTGTGGGGCATACGCCATTGTATCTTGAGTAATTCAACTTCTACCTCTAGTAGTTGATGATGACTGAATGCACAACTATTGCCATAGCATGAAGATATTAGCATTAACTCATGACCAGCATTAATTTTCGTAGAAAAATGTATTTTATGTGCAGCACTAGTTTTTCCAGTTCTGTCACAAACTGTGATATGAAATCGGTGCTGTGATGTGATCGATACTATGATAGCGATTCATCATATGAAAAACACATGTGGTAATCAATAGTAAATACTTCATGATATTCATACATATCCTCTGCTACGTTCTTCTCATCAGTCTTTGCACGCTCTCATCTTCTCTCTATAATTAGTTAAAAAAAACACTCCAAGTAAGCATTTACAGTGAATGGATGTGTTGCTTTCCGATTGGAGTTGATGATTTGGAGCCACTTATTGGTATCATTTGATAGTCGGATGGCGCAGTGCTTTATTGCTCCATAATCGATCTCATGTGACTGCAGTTTATCCATTGATCTAATGTAATGCAGCCACCAGCAAAATAATGGATTGTTGTTCAATCCGTCTAGCACATATGACGATTTAGTAATTGTGTTAAACTTCACACACATATATATATATATATATATATATATATATATATATATATATATATATATATATATATATATATATAGGCATATATATATATATATATATATATATATATATATATATAGGCATATATATATATATATATATATATATATATATATATATATATATATATAATATTGTAACGTTTCGGCTATATAGGTAAGCCACCGTCACACCGAATACGATAGCGTCAAACCTTTCACTAGACACCTGCGTATTCTGGCCAGCGTTCGGCGCAACCAGCCATGCCGCCGGCCGGGCGGGTCTCCTACGTTAAGAGATCGGGGCGAGCCCGTGACACCTCGCAAGGGGCTCCGCCCACCGCGAGGAGCGAGACCACCGAGGACTCGCGAAAAAACGCCGCCTTTATTCGTACATCTCGCGTTCGGCGCCTTGACCACTCCTATCAGATCGAGAGCGTGACCCAAATTCATCGCGACGCCTCTTCGCATGGCATGAGCACCTAATATCCGAAGAGGAACAATCGGGTATATTTTATCCCTCGATTTGAGTATAGTCTGCGAACGTCCTCAAAATCACCAACGCTGTCAACCCCACCGACGGAGTGTTCGTCGGCGGTGTGATTTCCCACCTTATTCTCCGGATCCTCGGGAGAAATGGAACTTCTCCTGACGGGCCTCAGGCTATTTAAGGGCGCGCACGAGTCGGAACGGCACTCTGTCGCAAATTAATCATCATATTACGTGGAGTGACCGTCATCCGAGACCTCGGATCACAGGATGGAAGCCTTGCTGCCGTAGCCCTGGTCCTATCCTAGAACGACCTCAGCTTCGGGTTAGATACTCTATTTCCTTGGGAAGCCCCAGCATTGCGCTGGAAGTCCGACCTCGGAAATAGAGTCGTCGTGGTGATTGCCAGTCAGGGAATACTAACGAACATCCGGTTGATGGTCATTCGGACAATCAATCGCCTACCTACGCTTTTCACACACACAAAACTCGGAGTGTGCAGTCTGTGAAGTGCCAATCGCGTTTCGCTGCACACGAGGAAATTCTACAACCAGCTTCACTGGTTCTTGGTCCTCCTCGTCTGGCACCGAGGAGGTCAGCCGTCCCTTCCGGACGGCCCCGCTATGCGCTCTCGGGGAGAATAATTCTACCTCGAGCTCGCGCATTATTTCAACGCTAGCTTACCTAGCGCGTGAGCGACACGGCGTGGCACCCGTGCGCTTTGTTGCATTTGGCAACTGTGCCAACCGATAGCATCGCCACTTTTATCAATGTCTGTGAATTCCCGGGCTATCGCATTCTGTTACAGAAGCGACCCCAGAATCCGGCGTAACGCGTACACGACGACGCTCGCGGCCTGTGCGAGCGCGAGCGAGAGGGCGAACGAACGAGAGAGAGAGAGCGCTTTCGAGAATCACGGGCGCGCGACACCTCACCCGACTCTTCCTATCTTTGTCACTCTAACACAACTGCGCTTCTCGCCAACCGCTCCATATCCCGGTAAACGTCGCTACACCGAACTAACATATTTAGAATCTCGAAACTAACACACTAACAAAATAATTGTTCTTCCACCCATCCATATCAAATACGACAATCCGAAACATCAAATGCCGATGATGACGGATTGAGACAGGCGTCTCTGAGACCCTCTTACCACTGAGGCATCTCCAAAAAAACCTCTCAAAATCCCGATCATCAACTTCGGCATACGCAACGTACATCACCCTTCAGGAGGCTACGGGAACCAAAAAATTCATCCTTCGGCAGAACTGTCGCCGTACTAGCTCGTTTTCCTCTAATCCTCGCAAACGATCCGGAATTGCGAATAAAAGCTTTCGCTCAGAATTGCGAAACGTTTCAATATATATATATATATATATATATATATATATATTTTTTTTTAATGGTTGCCTCTGTTCTGCGCTCATGAGGCTTGACAGATTCTTTACCTATGTAACATGTCATACATTGTTATCTACGGTATCTTGTATGTATAGCAAATTGGTATGCTTTTCTTCTTCTTATGTTGAGCCACGCGTATCGGAGCAATGTCTTCATCGGTGGTACACACATTAATGGATAAATTGTTTTGAAGCACAATTTTTTCATTTTTAATTTGACCTATAGTTGTTGGGAATCCAATATTCGATAGATTCAATACCGTTGAATAATGCATTTAAGGGGATCCGTGGTCACTGTTTCGTTCAGCTGGGTATAAAGCTTTGACTGTCACCCATGCGAAACGTGTATTACCTCTGGATTGCACATTAATCGCAGCCCTCATATTCATCATTTCCCGTGGCAATGAGATATAACATTCAACGCATATTGATTTATACTTATTTACATTTATTGTAAGATTACGTATTTTCCGTGAAGCTTCCACGTTGTTGAAATTCATCGAGCAGAGGTTAAAGTATAGACCATCACGCGTTCAAGTCGAGTTCTCGCCACATTAACCCATCACCGCTGTGTCCTGCACCGATGCATATAAAATGCCTGTACATGGAATACTTCAATCCTTCCAGATGCGGTATTTGGCCTATCAATGACGATTGATGTTTAGTTGATAATCGTTGGTGCTTAATTCGGCTTTGCGTTTTCAGTACTTCGATGAACTCGACGATCTGTATCTCCCACACAGCAAAGTCGTCGATCGAACTTAAGAGCGTGGCTTGGTTGTGCAAGATTTCTTCTGATGGATCATTGTTGTTCTCCATATTAACGAGTTGAAAAGTCTTGCTAGAGAGATATGTGAACTCACTCCTTTATTCAAAGTGTGGCCACTTTTGAGCGCTGCTCATGATTAAAAATGGTCTCCCATCAGAAAATATTTTTGTCGTTCCCTTCTAGCTCGGAAAATGTAATAGAATCACCTTGACCAGGGTTTTTTAATATCACGTTGATATATTTTATCGTGGAAAGCATGAAAAATAAATACATCCACAGAACGAGCCGGTTGGGGTTCAACGGGGCAAAAAAGAAAAGTATTTTTGTGAGTATTCCAGACCGCGAGTGCATCTATGCTCAAATGGTGCATGCAGTGGAATCAGCGGTCGAAGCCTAAAAAAAAATGCTGCGGCCATAGATCCACAAAGTTGATCGTTTTGTAATAAATACCTCGTTTTCGTATGTGTTTTGGATAGCCAAGACATTACTTGAGCGGAATGTTATTTTTTCAAAAGGTTCCCTATGCTCGGAGGCTGGCTTCGAACGTCGACGAAAAAAATGCCTTAAGAATATGGCTGCTTTGGTAAGAACTGTATAGCCTCAAGTGTCAGTTGAATAGGTTTGATGTTGCTCTGCGAAGAGCCCTATGATTCGTGACAGGCTGGACTTCATACATACTGGAACACGTGGCAATATATGTTAAAAACTCTGAGATGCTCTTTATAATACGCCGGTTCAGTCTCCATGACCTAGACGCTGTTCTGTACAGATCGCCAAAGTCAACGATTGGCGAGCCTGGCCAGCTTGCACCTCCACGAGAGCACACTTTTCTGGACAGCAGATGCCTACCCCCACAGGGAGAGTTAAAGAAAAAAAAAACTTTTCGTTCATTCCCTGGCCAGGATGCACCATCTTGCAAGGTTTTTTTTTCTACAAGTCCCAACTAATGTCAAAAACTATTTACACATCCTGTTGGTCATCCCCCACCCTACTATAAGCCTATGAGGATCCAAAAATCGAAATCCGAAGAAGGATCGGAACAGCAGTTTTCGCCATTCTAGTCTTCAACCTCCGAGGTGTCATTGTGGAAGAGTCGGAAAACGGAAAATCCGTTAAGAAAAATGTCGAACCAAATTGAAGTGATCGATCTCGTCGATGATGAGATGGAGGTTGTCGTTAATATCGCCGATGACGACGAAGTGGAAGTTGGGGTAGACGAAGACGTTATTGATATCGCCGATGATGACGATGATGAGTGCGCGGACATTGAAGTGCTTGCATATGATGACATGGAACTGGCCGAAATGGACAGTGATACGGAATCATTTGATAGTGAATTGGGTGATGCCTCAGATAGGGGAGTCCATTATGTGCGTGAAATCATAGTGGGCCAGCAGCAAATAAATCGGTTGAACCGGAGCGTCATGGGCTGTGTGAACTACGAATATCTCACCGAAAATGATCGGGCGAAATTTTGCATGCTGTGACACTTTGATATGCGGGCGCGCGGTTGATCGACTAATTGATAGACGTGGCCACTTCAGCGAACGGTTTCACAACATCCAGGGGATATTTTGTACCAACTGCGGCGGGCCGACTCACCAAGTTCCAATGCGCGACACGTGCCCCACCTGCCTGAACTTATACTTGTTCGATGGTTCGTATTATCTTTAGTATTATTCAAAATATTGTTATGTTTGATACGTTAATAAGATGCATGATTTGTTATGTTCCAGGATAACGGATCCGCTGCGGATATTCAAAATAAAATAATTGAAAACAATGAAAAACAGGCAAACACACACACACACCAAAGATTTTATGTATAATATATACTATGCAAGGTCATTGTTCAATTTAGTTATTAATAAACTATTGTTTTATTGTCATTTAATTCGAAGCGATCTTTTTACCCCCCTCCCCGTTCGTTCCACACACACACACACACACACACACACACACACACACACACACACACACACACACACACACACACACACACACACACACACACACACACACACACACACACACACACACACACACACACACACACACACACACACACACACACACACACACACACACACACACGCACGCACGCACGCACGCACGCACGCACGCACGCACGACGTCAAAAACGCTTTCAACTCGGCGATATGGAAGTGTATCATGGATGCCCTAAAAACATTAGGTGTACCATGGTACCTACGGAGAATATTGGCGAGTTACCTATGTAATAGGTGGCTCATGTACGACACAAAGGATGGACCAAAGACGTATAGGGTGACTGGAGGAGTTTCTCAGGGCTCTGTACTTGGACCGCTTCTGTGGATCATCATGTACAATGATTTGCTGCTATTAAAATTGCCGAAAGGAGTGCCCATCGTAGCGTTCGCAGATGACGCGGCGCTGATTGTCATCGCCAAATTCCTGGAGCAAATCACCACACTCTTCGGCGAAGCTTTCGCCACGATAAAGGAATGGATGTCTTCTGTTGGACTGCATCTTGCAGCCCACAAAACAGAAGTACTCCTCGTATCCAGCAGGAAGGTGATGGAAACGGTGACGCTCAGGGTTGGAAACTCCGAAATCACATCCCAACCGTTCATTCGGTACCTGGGTGTGATTCTCGACGCGAGGCTGAACTTCAAAGAGCAAACCGAGCAGATCAGCAGAAAGGCCGCTGGGGTGGCTACCACACTGGCGCGACTCATGCCTAATGTAGGTGGCCCCAGACAGAAGAGGAGGAAACTGCTGTCATCAGTGACGACCTCAGTGCTCACCTATGGCATACCCATATAGGCTGATGCACTGAAAATCCAGGAGTACCGCAGGAAGGCTGCAGCAACGTATCGCGTCAGTGCCTTAAGGGTAGCCTGTGCGTTTCGCACTGTCTTCGAGGACGCTATCAACGTTATCGCGGGAATGCTGCCCATTGAGGTGCTTGCCGAGGAGCGTCGATCGATGTACCAGCAGAAGGGAGCTAGAAACCCCAGTTATGCAAGGATATGGGTGAACCGTCTACACGGGGAGCTCAACTATTATCTCACTCAAGTGATCTCAGGACACGGCTGTTTTCGGGCTTATCTCGATAAGTTTAATTATGGAGATTCTCCGGACTGCCCAGCATGTGTAGCAGTCGAGGAGAACGCTGAACATGCATTGTTCCAATGCCCACGTTTTAGTGCCTCCCGCGCGATAGTCGAGGATCAGCTGGAGACACGCATCACCCCGGACAACCTGGTTGAGTTGATGCTGAAGTCAGCAGACGCATGGACAGCGGTATCGGCTTATGCTGCCGCAGTGATGAAGGAGTTGCGATGTGCAGAACGTGCAAGGAAGAAGACGACGCCGGAAAACCAGGCAGTCATAGATTGAATCAGCGACACAAACCCCTAAACCACTCATAACATCTAGAGTGGAACGGCGGATGTAAGGTCGTCTGACAACACTGCAGGAACAGCTACGGCTAAGGCCTCTCCCGCGATGTAATACCTAGCGGTCGTCCCGCGGGAGAATTTGTAAGGCCACAGAGGAATGGGGGTCTTTAGTCGGTGCAAGCCCGACACACGGCAATTATTTGCTACGGTGCGGAGGCATTGTCCCGCTAAACCTCTTAAAAAAAACACACACACACACACACGCACGCACGCACACACACACACGCGCACACACACACACACGCACACACACAGCCACGCACGCACGCAAAACACTCATCGCCCCGGCTTCTCCCTCACACCAGTCGCTTCACGGACCACATGGCCCCCTCCACAGCGGCCCCTCTGTGACGTCACACGCGCCCGGCGACCCCTCCCCCTGCGCCGTACCGCCGCACTTGGTTTCCCCGCGCTGGAGCCCCCCGCCCCGCTCCCCCTGAGATCCCTGGGTTAGAATCAGTCCTGTTATACTACTGACATGGTTTACATGTTCATCCCAATTCTTCGTTGATCACAAGATTCATCATCTGGGTCACTGTGATATCCAGCTTCATCGCTATCACGATCCATTTCCTCCTCGTTGTCGAAGTCCATCTCCTCCTCGTAGTCGTCGTCGCTATCACGATTCATTACAGCAAAATCCATCTCCTCCTCCTCGTTGTCGTCATCGTCGCTGTCATCGTCGGCGATGTCTATCACCTCGATTTCTGCATCGTTGCGGTTGACTGCCAAAATCTCCACCCACTTGATCATTTATGATCATATCACCGTCGATGATTTCATTCACTTCGTCGTCAGATATTTCAATAACTTCGTACACTCGGTCAGCCATTATTGCACACTTTTCTTTGAGTAGTTTTAAATTTTCTCCTGCGAAAATTTCACACCGGAGGATGAAAAGTGGAATGACGGAAACTGTCGTCCGAAGCCCTTTTCAATGTCTGCACTCCATTGAATTGTAGTATGGTGGCGATGGTCTGTAGGATGTGTAAATGGGTTTTTTCCCTTCAACATTAGTCGGAGCATGTAGAAAAAATTGACCTTCCAAGATGTTGCATCCTGGCCAGAGATTAACGAAAAGTTTTTTTCTTGACTATTCCGTTAGGAGCAGGCATGTACTATCCAGAAAAGGGACACTTCATCGTGAAGGTGGAAGATGGTCAAACTCATTACGCTTCGACTTTTATGATCTCTGCACAAGAGTCTAGGTCATGGAGACTTAACCGGCTTATTACAACGAGCATTCTAGTGTCTTCACTATGGAAGGAAACAGTGCTCCAAAAAAAAATTAGCTCGTCGAGGTCTTCGTTCCCATTCCGAAAGATCATGTTAAGATGTCGCATTTAAATCCACCAGATCTCGCCGACTCTTGACACAGGTTTTAACAAGTCAGGGTTAAAGCTTTTTTTTCATTCACAGCCACTCACGATGGGAATTTTTTTTTATAGCTGGAATATTCGAAACATAGATGAAAACAACGTATTTCTTGGACAAACTATCAACTTTAGAGATCTATCGTCTTTAGCCTCGATGGACCACTTGAGCAGAGCTACAGGGCCTTGTAAAATAAATCTTTTCACTCGATGCATCCCGACTCGTTATTTTTATCTCGTTTCCCTCGGTCAATATATACCAGCGCGTTATCGGAAAATCTATAGGGGTTTGCTGTCCAGAAAAGGGGTATTCCATGGTCGAGGTGAAATCTAGCCAGACTCATCAAGCATTGATTTTTATGATCTTCACACATTTTCGGATTACCATGTATGCGCAACTTACCTCCAAAACATAGATGAATACGACGTATTTTCTTGGGGAAAAAAAAAGATTAACTCTAGGGGTCTATCGTCGAAGGCCTTTGATGCCAATGGACCACTTGATCACAGCTGCAGGATCCATAAAATACATCTTTTAACCCGATGCATCCCGACTTGTTTTCTATGTCGTTTCTTCCTCGGGCAATCTACACCAACACAATATCGGAAAAAAGTCCGGTTTTTCCCCGAGATGTGGGGAAAGCTGAAATTTTTCTTCCGAACGGGGAGCCATTTTTTTATTATCTGCTGCGCTCCAAACTGGCCACACTTTGAACGGAGCAGTCAGTCAGCTAACATCGCGGAAGTCGTCTCCAACTTACTACTATGGATAACAACATTGAACAAAGCTTGCACGATCAAGCCGCGCTTTTAAGTTCGTTCGAAGATTTTACTGCGTGGGAGCAACGGTGTGTCGAGTTCATCGAAGTGTTAGAAACGCAAAGCCGAACTAAGCGCCCGCGCTTGGTAATTGGACATCAACAGTCACTGATAGCCCAAATAGTGCGTCTGGAAGGATTGAAGAATTCTGTATGCAGCCGTTTTATCCACACGGGCGTAGGGCATGGTGATCGTGGATTAATCTGGCGTGAGATTGACACATCATTCAAGAGTCGAATATTGACTGGTTCTGTAATCAATCGCAGTCACATCGAGCCAAAACAATTTCTTAATGATGCTCGGGACCTAGTGCTTCAGCATGTACGAAATATTATCTGCAAGCACAACAGTATCAAAGTTAATACGGTGTTCAATGGTGAATTCGAGAGTGGAGATAAACATGCTAATAAAAGTGTCAACACGCGAAACTGTGAACTCTTTAACACGAGCGATTTGAATGAGTGGTATCAGCAGCGTGTTATTGAGCCCACTTTAACCTCACTCGACGAATTTCAAGAACGAGACAGTGGCTGGGCTCTACGGAAAATACTTAACCTCACGATAAATGTGAATAAGTATAATCCGTGAATAAGTATAATCTGGGTGCTCCATATCATTACCGCGGGAAATAATATTGAAGAGGGCTGTGGTTAACATCAAATCCAACGATAATGCATGTTTCGCGTGGGCAGTTGTCGCTGCTCTATACCTAGCCGAACGAGACAGTGCCCGTCCATCTTCTTATCCGCATTATTCGACTGTACTGAATCTCCAGGATATCGAATTCCCGGTGACGATACATCAAATTAAAAAATTTGAATTTAATAACAATGTATCGATCATCGTATATACCACCACCACCAAAAAGGACATTGTTCCAATACGAGTTACTCAACACAAGAAGGAAAAGCACATCAATTTGCTGTACATGCAAGATACTGGGACAACAATGTGGGGCACTTCGCATGGATCAAGAATCTGTCGAGACTCGTGAGGGCGCAACTGACCAAAAAGGAGCATAAAAAATATATCTGTGATGGGTATGAAGTTACCATAATATATATATATATATATATATATATATATATATATATATATATATATATATATATATATATATGTAATTATATATGCTTGACGAATTAAACAAAACAATATTTTTTTATTTTGCAGGTGTTTGCACTACTTCGGTTCCGAGGAAAATTGCAATCGCACGAGGTCGATTGTGGGGCGATAAACGACTGTGCAATTCGACTACCAACCGACACCAATAAGTGGCTCCAGTTCAGCAACTTTAGCCGAAAAGAGCGACATCCTTTCATCGTGTATGCTGATTTGGGGTGTGTGCTGGCAAAAACCGATGAGAAGACCCAAGCAAAAGATATGTATCAACACCATGAAGTGTTTAGTATAGAATATTATGTGCGTTAACGGGTCTTAATTCGTTACACTTAAATTTATAGGTTCGGGGACTCGAACAGGGAAGAAATTAATAGAAACTCAGGTGTTTTGGGTAATTTTAACAAAAATATGTTTTATTTAGTTTTTACGGCTCTATATAATAATAATAATAATAATAATAATACTAACGCTATGTATGAGTGTACTGTGTTGTTTGTGTTGTTTTCTAGTGTGTTTCGCAATATTTTTCTCGGTCGGTCAACTACTCATTACTCGTATGGTACAATGATGGATCGATATCGATTACGCCCTCTCTTTCAATTCGGTGGCTTCTGTCGTCCTGAGTTTGCGACGAGCTTTCGCTGGTGGCGCGATAGGTCTCGGTGCTTGGCCTATAGTGACGCGGCACTTTCTTTTGTAAATTTCCCTTAGGGCGCGTCGCGATACGGCGCTCTCTCACCCGTGGCGCTAGAAATCGTGATCTACGGGCCGCCGGTGCGCGCTCTCTCTCGTCTCGCGTCGAGATCTATTCCTCTACCCTAGCACGGCCCGTCGCGTAGCGGTGATCGATGCTCTCTCTCGATCAATTATCGCGCGTCGATAATTGCTCGCCCGGTCCTTGATCTTGACGTACGATGTCGCCACCTACCTGTCTACGATAGTCTAATCGAGCGATGTGCCGCGGGCACTCGAATGACCCTTTTTTGCATAAGTTTCGGTACTCCCGTGATTTCGGAATACCTCCTTGAACTTTCTGTGATCCTGATCCGTATTAATCGATGGTCCCGGTGTGTGTGCGTGCGTGCGTGCGTGCGTGCGTGCGTGCGTGCGTGCGTGCGTGCGTGCGTGCGTGCGTGCGTGCGTGCGTGCGTGCGTGCGTGCGTGCGTGCGTGCGTGCGTGCGTGCGTGCGTGCGTGCGTGCGTGCGTGCGTGCGTGCGTGCGTGCGTGCGTGCGTGCGTGCGTGCGTGCGTGCGTGCGTGCGTGCGTGCGTGCGTGCGTGCGTGCGTGCGTGCGTGCGTGCGTGCGTGCGTGCGTGCGTGCGTGCGTGCGTGCGTGCGTGCGTGCGTGCGTGCGTGCGTGCGTGCGTGCGTGCGTGCGTGCGTGCGTGCGTGCGTGCGTGCGTGCGTGCGTGCGTGCGTGCGTGCGTGCGTGCGTGCGTGCGTGCGTGCGTGCGTGCGTGCGTGCGTGCGTGCGTGCGTGCGTGCGTGCGTGCGTGCGTGCGTGCGTGCGTGCGTGCGTGCGTGCGTGCGTGCGTGCGTGCGTGCGTGCGTGCGTGCGTGCGTGCGTGCGTGCGTGCGTGCGTGCGTGCGTGCGTGCGTGCGTGCGTGCGTGCGTGCGTGCGTGCGTGCGTGCGTGCGTGCGTGCGTGCGTGCGTGCGTGCGTGCGTGCGTGCGTGCGTGCGTGCGTGCGTGCGTGCGTGCGTGCGTGCGTGCGTGCGTGCGTGCGTGCGTGCGTGCGTGCGTGCGTGCGTGCGTGCGTGCGTGCGTGCGTGCGTGCGTGCGTGCGTGCGTGCGTGCGTGCGTGCGTGCGTGCGTGCGTGCGTGTGTGTGTGTGTGTGTGTGTGTGTGTGTGTGTGTGTGTGTGTGTGTGTTTCGTATGACTGTAGCGTATGTTTTCTTATCTCCTAATATAATATTTCTTGTATTTTCTAAATTAAATATTTTCCCTTGTATTTATTCGTATCGCTCGCTCGTCATGATACCTTCTCGCTTCCTATTTTCTCCTGCTACACTTTTCCTACCTATTTAACGCTAATTGTTTGCTTTCTTTAATTTATTAACTTTCCTTATTGCTCTTTTTATTATTCTTTGATATTTCGTTTTTAGTTAATCCTTTATCCCCTTTTAAATTTCTTTTACCTTGACGCTCGGGGACCTTTGCATGTGTACTGTGTGTGTGTGTGTTCGCGAATTCCCAAAATTCTGCGTTGGCTTTGCTCGGCCACCGCCTCATTTGTTTTGTTTGTCTCTCGCTTGCTCTCTTTAAGTGCTTCGATTCGTTCTCTCTCTCGGTGACGGTTACCGTCACAATTTAAAGACCGAGGAAGGCGTGCGCGCAGCTGGGCGGTCCTCGTACCTGTTATTACAATTAATTTCTGTTTCTTTATTTGATTCCTGATTTAAAACTTTCTTTGCCTCATCCTATTTCTATGAGATGCCCACTGTCATTTCTCTTTTTATCTTGAGCATTTTCCTTATTCGGGAGCACCCGCTCATTCCTTTTCACTACTTGTGTTCTCTGGCACTTTCCTTAGTCGGGAGTCCTTCTCGGCTCCTTTTCACTACTTATGCCAACCGACGCTTTCCTTAATCGGGAAATAATCAAGTGCGTCCTTTTCACTACTTATGCTCCGATAATCAAAGACAATGATCCGGGGACTGTCTCCAATTCCTCTCGTTATTCTCGACAGTTTCCCTTGGTGGTTGTTTTCCTCGCCTTTGCGGCTTGTACTTACGCCCATTCACTACTAATGTCCTTAATAATCGAGAGAAGTCCCTACGTTTTGCTCCTTTTCTTATTCTTTATGCTGGCGCTTTCCTTACTCCGATACTTTCCTTGCTTTTTCGGCTTGTACTGGTATCTTTTTCTCTACTTGCGCCAGCCAGAGTTCGAAAGAGGAGACCTTTTTCGGTCCGAGGACGTCCCTTTTATACTGTTATTTTGCCGTTTTTTTGCTTCCCCTTCTCCAGCGCCTTGGTCGTTCCTCGATTTTTCTAGAGTCTTTTTCTCCCCCCACTTGACTCTTCTCGAATTTCAATATCCCCACCGAGATCGCCCCCACTTTCTCCTTTTTCAATTTTCCTCCTAATAGCCGCGTTTAGAGGCGTTGACCGAGCGTGTCAACAATCTTGGCCTTCGCGTTTTCGGGAGGAGCTCGCACCTGAGACGTACCTATACGTCTCATTGTCCCCCGAAATTATCGAAATTCTCGTGAGATTCCTTGAAATTTCACAAGGTTTTCGATGATTTCCTTTCCGTTTATTTGTTTTATTTACATATATGTATCTTTCATGTGCTGAAAACTTCTTTTTTTTTATTTATAATAACCAGGGCTTATAAACGGGTGCTATTTGTTATAGTTTGCGTTCGTATATCAGACTCTAGAGCGCGCCACCGATAAACGTCTCGGGCAGCTCTAGGGGTTTTTCGTTTCTAGTAGTAGTTAAGACTAAGATGGCCGTCAGTAACCACCCGCAAAAAATTCGTTGTGCTCAAATAAACGGTTATTGTTGAAAAACCAAAGATTTCTATCGTTTTCTACCCCTCCCAAATCGCGTTCTAACATTGTGGCGACCGTGACAGGACTAAGAGTTGCGCGTTTTGGGTTAAATTGATGGCATAAGTGAAGCCGGGGTGAGAACAATGGACCGTGTGAAAAAGGCGCGAGGGACGACACGTTCCGCGTTTACGCGCGTGCTTACAGCGCTGACCACCGAGCTCGCCAAAGAAGTTCCTGAGAGGATAGAACTACAGAGTCTTTTCGCTCTGCTCAAGGACAAGGCGAGTGAGCTCGAGGATTTCAACACGAAAATGATCGATCTCATGGTCGATTCAGACGCGACGCAGAGCGAGCTGGAAATGGAGGTGTTGACTGCGGACGAGTACCGAGTAAAATATCACAGGGCGAAGGTGGACGTCGCGAGAATTGTCGAGACGGCTCAATATCATAATGCGTCGTTCGCGCAACAGGGCATGCCCGCGGCACTGCCGCATAATAATGAGCCATTTGACAATCGACGGGGATTAAAACTGCCGAAGATCGAGCTCAAGAAATTCAACGGCGATGTTCGTGAGTGGCTGCAGTTCTGGAGCCAGTTTAAAAATATTCACGAAGACGAGTCCATCAAGAGAGCGGATAAATTCCAGTACCTCATCCAAGCTATGGTGACCGGCTCGCGGGCCAGTGAACTCGTGAACAGCTACCCACCGACGGCGGAAAATTACGACAAGGTGATCAAGAGTCTAAAAAGTCGGTTCGGAAAAAACGAATTGTTAGTAGAGGTGTACGTGCGCGAGCTGTTAAAATTGGTGCTCAACAACGCGTTGGCGGCAAAAGAGTCGGTCTCGTTAGCTAGCGTCTACGACAAATTAGAGACGCATATACGATCGCTCGAGTCGTTGGGCGTAACAACAGACACGTGCGCGGCCATGCTGTATCCCCTCGTGGAGTCGTCGTTGCCGGAAGAATTGCTACGGACCTGGCAGAGACAGACGAGTAGCGCCATCCAGTTTGCCGCGAGAGAACCAGGGAACAACGTGCCGGTAGTCCCTAACCCCAAAGAGCGTCTCGCGAATCTAATGACGTTGTTGCAAGTCGAGGTGGAGAATGAGGAAAGGATTGCGATGGCAGTGAGTGGTTTCGGTCTCGGTAAGGAACAAGGATAAGAGAAAAGTAAAAGGAAAACGAAGAGCGAGTCGAGCAACGAAACAGCGACGGCCGCCGCGCTTTTAACCACAAAACAGGGTAAATCACCCCAGTGCATATTTTGTAGCGAGGCTCACGAGAGTTCGCAGTGTGAAAAGGCGAGGAGAATGTCGATGGAGGAGAGACAGGAGGGCGTGAAACAGAAAAACGCCTGTTTCAATTGTCTGAAGACAGGTCATGGCCGAAGGTTCTGCAAATACAAGCAAAAGTGCGCATGGTGCGGTAGAAACCACGCGTTACTCATGTGCCGAGGAATGACGTCCGAAAAAACAACGACAACGAAGAAATACGGAGACGGATCGCCGAATAGTCAAACGGAGAGTAGTCTGGCGAATCTCTCATGTAATAACGAAATATTTTTGCAGACCGTGAGGGTTAAAGTGTACAATGACGGAGAAGAGCGTATCGTGAGAGCAGTGTTGGATACGGGCTCACATCGTTCGTACGTTTTGCGTCAAACCGTCGAGGAACTGGGATACGAGAAAGTAGGGAGGCAGAGCATAATCCACTTACTGTTCGGAGGCGCGAAGACCGAAGCACAGGAACACAAAGCGTATCGTATACGACTCCGTAGCCTGGACGACTCGTACGCGTGCAATTTTGTTGCGCTGGACCAAGAAACGATTTGTCACAGTATCTCTGGCATCACGAGAGGTCCTTGGATTCAAGAGTTGGCGCAAGACGGTATACGGCTGACTGATGTTGGCCAGACAAATGAGCCCATCGCGATACTCATAGGAGCGGATATCGTGGGTAAATTGTTGACCGGACGACTGCAAAATCTCAAGTGCGGCACGACAGCGATAGAGACTCACCTGGGATGGACGATGTTGGGGAAAACTGCACAGAGAGACGTTCCGCGAGTCGACGCGGCATTGTTTTCAGTCTCCATGATAACACAGACCGCCAGTGTCTCAGATCTGTGGAGCCTCGACACGCTGGGAATCACCGATCCCATCGAGACTAAAACCAGAGAAGCTCATCAAGAACAAGTGAAAAATCATTTTCGACAAACGGTCAAGGTAAATGAAAAGGGACGTTACGAAGTTCTCCTACCTTGGAAAGAAAATCATCCACCGCTCTCGGACAACAAAGACGTCGCGTTCAAGAGATTGGAGATAAACACGAAAAGGTTGAAGTCTGAAAATCTTTTCGAAGATTACGGTCGAATAATTCGAGATTGGACGGCGGACGGAATTATAGAACGCGTCCCACCGACGGAAGAGGACAAACGCGGTTACTATCTACCACAACGACACGTGATCAAACAGAACAGCACCACGCCCTTGAGACCCGTCTTCGACGCCTCAGCGAAGAGCAAGGATTCGCCCTCTCTGAATCAGTGTCTCGAAGTCGGTCCAAACCTTATAGAGCTGATTCCGTCGATGTTACTGCGATTCCGAGAGAAAAGAATTGGAATTATTTCCGACGTAAAACGAGCTTTTCTCCAGATCAGTGTAACGCCAACAGACCGAGACGTGCTCCGGTTCCTGTGGTGGAACGAGGACGAGCCGACGAAAGTTGACATTTACCGACATTGTCGAGTCGTATTCGGAGTGACGAGCAGTCCGTTTTTACTGGGGGCTACAATCGAAATGCACTTGGAGAAAGAGCTTCGAGAGATCGAAGATGAACAACAGCGTTCGATGATCGAGAAACTGAAGAGATCCTTTTACGTGGACAACTGTGTGACCAGCGTTGACACGGAGGAAGAGAAAGATTCCTTCGAGAGAGTTGCTACCAAGGCAATGATGAGCGGTGGCTTTCTACTTCGAGGATGGGAGTATTCCGATCCCCTGTTGTCGCAATGCACCGCGTCGGTACTCGGACTCACTTGGGACAAGGGAAAAGACACGCTGGCACTGACGAAGGCGGCGGTGGATGGACCTCTACCAGAAAAGGTGACGAAACGAAATATTCTTTCAATCACGCAAAAGATATTTGACCCGATAGGTTTTGCGTGCCCGGTACTGCTGCGTCCGAAATTACTGTTACAGAAACTATGGTCTACGGATCTGGATTGGGACACAGAGGTCGATAAAGAAAGCGAGGACACGTTCAGAGATTGGCATAGAGAGTTGAACCTTCTGCAAGAGTTACGACTTCTGCGATGGGCGTTCGGAGAAGAATCGAGGGGAGACGTGACATCTTTTCACGTTTTCGTCGACGCCAGTCGAGAGGCGTATGCGGCTGTATTATACGCACGTACAGAGACCGCGGACGGAGTTAAAGTCCAACTCATTGAAGCGAAATCGAGAGTAGCACCGATGGGTAAAACATCTACACCGAGATTGGAGCTTCTTGCCGCAACGATAGGAGCGAGATTGATGGCTTTCACGCTAGACGCGTTAGGCAAGTCACAGGCAGAGAAACGCTTCTGGAGCGACTCGTCAACCGTTCTGTCGTGGATGAAGCGCGAGAATCAGTGGGCGACGTTCGTGTGGAATAGAGTACAAGAGATAAGACGATTGACACATCACGTGCAGTGGTATCACGTACCCGGTTCAGTCAACCCGGCCGATCTCCGAGAATGGCTCAAGAAAACTCGCGATCAATGGCCGTCAGCTGAATATGAAGTCGACGAGAACGAGGTGAGCCACGAGATCAAGAAAACGTCGTCGAGAACGAAGAAAAACGATGTGTCGATACAAAGCACTGTTGCGATGACCAACGTGGGTTTAACGAACACTGATCAAGATATTTATTGGTACATGCGAGGGCTCTCGAAATATTCGAGGATATTACGGACGTTGGCGCGGGTACTACGGTTCGTAGCAAGGTACCGCAAAGATCATTCTCGACGTCGATGCGGGGAATTGACGGCCAAAGAAATCGTCGAGGCCGAGCTGAAACTAATGCGCTTGGTCCAGAAAGAGTCGTTCGACGGCGTCGCCGACTCGAGAATCAAGAGTCTGAGTCCGTACGAAGATAAGTTAGGACTGATACGTCTAAAAACTCCGATATCAAACCGAGGCGATCGACTGGGATTCCGTTTCCCGATAGTTTTGGATCCTCAACACCCTTTGGTGACGAAGCTGATACAATACCGCCATGAGAAACTGAATCACGCGGGGATACAAATTATGATGAGCGATCTGCGAGAACAAGTGTGGATTCTCACCAGTCGACGAGCTATACGTTCTGTGCTCGCGAGATGCATCACCTGCCGACGCTACAAGGCCACGAGAATAGAAACTTCGCCAGCGACTCTACCGGAGGAACGTGTACGAGATGCAGCGGTGTTCGAGGTATCTGGAGTCGATTTCGCAGGACCAGTTTACTTGAAAGGCGGTGAGAAGGCCTGGATCTGTCTTTTCACATGTGCGGTGTACAGAGCTGTTCACCTCAAACTCGTCACGTCACTGTCGACCGAGCTCTTTATTGGGGCTTTCCGAAGGTTTATCGCACGACGAGGACGATCTGCTATCGTATACAGCGACAACGGCACTAATTTCACCGGGGCCAGTAATCTACTGCGGGGAGTCAACTGGAACAGAATTGCGGAATACAGTACGGTCGAGAAAATCGAGTGGCGATTTAATCCCCCTGCAGCAGCCTGGTGGGGAGGATGGTGGGAACGTCTGGTGAGGTCGGTAAAAGAGTTACTCAAGAAAGTCTTGGGACGAGCCTGTCTGACGTTCGAGGATCTTACCACGACGTTGTGTGATTGCGAGGCGATCATAAATTCGCGCCCGATCACTTATGTATCCGAGAATCCCGAGGAGTTGGTTCCGTTGACGCCAGCGATGTTTCTACAAGACATTCGAGAAGTAGGAGTGCCAGATCTCGACGATATCGAAGAGAACCACTTGAGCAGAAGACGTCGTTACCGCCAGAGACTACAAGAGGATTTGCGTCGCCGTTTTCGCTCCGAATATTTGGGACAATTGTCTCGAGCGAAAAGTACCAAAGCAAAAATAATAAGTTTGCAAGTGGGAGATGTCGTCTTCGTGGGTCACGACAATCAAAAGCGTCTAGATTGGCCCCTGGCTCGAGTAATCGAAGTTTTTCCGCGTCGAGACGGAATCGTAAGAGTGGCTCGACTGAAAACAGCGCCCGGAGAGCTCGTGCGTCCCGTTCAGCGGTTGTATCCACTAGAGATGACGTCGCCTATCGAGATCGAGACTTTAAAAAGGTCAGTCGTCGATAAAGGGTCTCCTCCGAACACAACTCGAACGCCGGAGATCGAAGAAAAAGAAGAGACACCGTCCAACGAGAATTCCGAACTTCCTATCGATAAAGAAGAGACACCGTCCAACGAGAATTCCGAACTTCCTATCGATGAAGAAGGAGAGACACCGTCCAACGAGAATTCCGAGCTTCCTATCGAAAATGCGACGTCGCCAGAGAAAAACTCATATTCAGCGACACGTACGAGAAGTGGGCGTCAAGTTAACGTTCCAAAAAGACTCGATCTCTAGATTTTTTTATGAGCAATGTTTGGCTCTATTTCGTTTTTATTCTGATCATTTTATATTTTGTTTTAATTTTGAGTTGCAAAATCTTTCCCAACTCAAGATGGGAGGATGTTATAGTTTGAGTTCGTATATCAGACTCTAGAGCGCGCCACCGATAAACGTCTCGGGCAGCTCTAGGGGTTTTTCGTTTCTAGTAGTAGTTAAGACTAAGATGGCCGTCAGTAACCACCCGCAAAAAATTCGTTGTGCTCAAATAAACGGTTATTGTTGAAAAACCAAAGACTTCTATCGTTTTCTACCCCTCCCAAATCGCGTTCTAACACTATTTACAGTAAAAGAAGAACCTTTTCACTGATCATCACGTTTGGTTTTTTTTTTATTAATAACAAAAAAAAACGACTTTTCTCTTGTTGCCACAATAAATAATATAACAATTTTTCGCCCAAAAAAAAAACCTTTTCGCTTATCGTAACATTTCTTTTTTTTTAAATATAACAACTTTTCAAAAATTAACAAAAAAAAACTTTTTCGTTCATCGCAAAAATTCTTTCATTCTTCACTCTTTTTACAATAAAAAAAAATAACTTTTTCGTTCATCGCAAAAATTCTTTCATTCTTCACTCTTTTACAAACAAAAAAAAACTTTTACGTTCAAAAAAAAAAGTACTTTTTCGCCAAATTCGTTCATGCTTCACTCCTTTTACAAACAAAAAAAAACTTTTTCGTTCAAAACAAAACGCTTGTACTCTTTCGCAAAATTCGTTCATTCTTTACTCCTTTAAAAAAAAAAAAAAAAAAAAAAACGTACTTTTTCGCAAAATTCTTTCACTTTTTTTTTTTTATATTGATGATATCGATCGTTGGTCTTCCTCATCCTCGATCTCCTCCTCGACCAGGGCCCCTGACCCCCAGTCCCACCGATTTCGTTCCTCGTCGATCTCTGCCTCGGATCCGTTCGACTCCTCTGCTTCCGCGCCATACCTCGCGTCTGCCGTGCAATCGTTTTCCTCTAACGTCCGGTTTTCTGGCTCCGTCTCCCGACCCGAAGTTCTCGTCCGTATGTATTTCGCCTCGTATGTCCTGTGGATCCGTGGTTCTCCGAATCTCTCCCCGTCGTGGCTCCATCCAAATGTGTGATTCTCGTCCGCTGGTGTTGCCCATCCTTGGCTCAGAGCGATTGTGCTGAGCTTCTTCCCTCGGAGAATTGATTCTCCTTCGAGAGTCAGGCTCATCCATGCTCCGTTACGTTCCCGTTCGGTGTTTATTACCTCCATGGTCCATCGGGTATCGTCAATCAGTCTTATTATTTGCTGTTGTTGTTCTCCGTTTCCGCCTCCTTTGGCTTCCTGAATATCTGGTAGGGCTATGGCGATTGCCTGGTAGGCCACGCTCCTTAAGGCTGTTGGTGGCGTGAAGCATTGCTCCTGACTCACCAGGGTCGCCATTCCCCAATCACCAAGCCATACCTCATAACGTCGCCCGTGTTCCTTTACGACCGTGGCGCGGGTGAAACCGTCCGTTTGCCGGAGTAGGATGCTCGCTCCCTCGTATAATTCCTCCTCTATTACCGGGTGAATTTCTGGATGTTCACTTTGGATCTCTTTGATCGCCTTTATTATATTTTCTGCTCCCGGCAGGTGCACATGGAAATGTGCTATATCTCTTATAGCGATTATTTCAATGTTTGCATATCTTCCCCTTAAACCTCTCACCGGATGATTCGCGAACGGATGAGCCATGTTGCTACTTTGGTGTTTTGACTTCGACTAGCTTGTCTTTCTTATCCAAGCAGGGTCTTCACTCGAATTTCGTTTTGTTTTTATAGCCCCAACGCTTTGCCCGGGTACCAGCCGCCGATGTTTTCATTTGTCACCTTGTAGAGTTGGTCGGTTTCTTCATTTTCCGCTGCTTTTCTCACTTTTATTTGTTTCTTAATATGTTTCTTCCAAACTCTCCTGAGTGATTTATACTATGTTGTATCGATCTTTATTAGTTTTCATGCTGCTGATTTTACCTCGCTCTCCTTTTGTTTTGTTTCCGGGGTATTCTCGACTCTTCCCATCGTGACTTTCTTTTGGAGTTGGTGCGTGCCGCGCTTTTATTCCCTTCTTCCCTCTCTCTCGCTCTCTTCTCTCTCTCTTTTTTTTTTTTTTTTTTCACGGCTGGCGTTTCCTTATACTCCTCCCCTATCAGTCCCTTTCCATCTTCTATGTGCAAATTGTTTCCTCCCTCTGTTTGTATTTTTTGAATAGGCTACCGTGAAATTTCCCACGGTCTCGCTTTGTCGTTGGATCTATTAGCAAATACGTTGCTATCCCCACGCATTTTTTTATTTTGTATGGTCCTTCGTAGAGTGGTAGAAATTTTGCCGTTATCTGCTTTGTTGGATCCGAAACATTTAATGCCCGTACTAATACCAATTCTCCTTCTTCGAATTTGTATGTTTTGTGCGTCTGGTTAAATTTTTCTGCTCGTGCCCATCCTTTCTTCTTAATCCTTTCACGCACCAGTTTAATTTTTTCTTCGTATGAGATCTCTTTATCTTCTTTATTCTCTTTTATTCCTAAGATCAGTTCCCGCCAAAGTCGATATGGTTTCTTCCTTTGATGTATTTCTTGCGGTGTGACTTCTGTCGTTTCGTGATGAGTTTGATTGATACACTCTTGAATAATGGGAACCCACTTAAACCATCCCGAGTGTTTGTCTTCCAGAAATGTGTGAAAGAATCGGCCCAATTCTCGATTCGCTCTTTCAACTATATTCCCCTGAGGATGTCTTATTGATGAAAATATAGCCTGGATACCTTCCGATTCCAATTTCTCTAACCATTGTCTGGAGGTGAACTGTGTGCCATGGTCGAATTGCATCCTGTTTGGTTTTCCGTATTTTGGGATATAATCTCCAAATATCTTCCGTATTGTTGATGCTGCATCAGCCTTTTTTAGTGGGTAGAGAACTACGTATTTAGTGAAGGCGTCTATTGTCACTAAGATGTGTTTAGTTCCTCCGAATGAGGTTGGTAGTGGCCCATAAAAGTCGATTGAGAGTAGATCTCGCGGCCCCTCTGGGATAATCGTCTGCATTTCTGCGTGTGTTGTTTGTCCCGGCACCTTATTCCGTTGACAGTTATCGCATGTCGCCAGGGTCTGTCGCACACGCTTCGCTAAATGAGGGTAGGAAAAGTCCTCGTTTAGCATCCGAAAGATTTTCCTCGCCCCTTGATGACCATACATTTCGTGGCTTTCCTTGATCAGGGTTTCTGCCAGTGCTTCTGGTAGCATTACTTTCCATAACCCATTTCTGGTCCTTTTCTGAAGACACCCTTTTTGTACCCTATATCTTGAATCTTCCTTTTTATCTTTACATCCTATCCATATCTTTTCTAAATTCTCTTGCTTTTTTTGCAGGTCCCTCACTGCCATAAATTTAAATTCTCTTGCTTTTTTTGCAGGTCCCTCACTGCCTCCAAATCCTTTATTAATTCTTTCGAAGGCTCTTTTGCCAGGACGGTTGCCAATGTGCTGTTTCCTGCAGGGCTTAAATCCATCCCTTCCGGTGGTCGGCTTAGTGCGTCGGCTACCCTATTTTTCTCTCCAGGACGATGCTTTATTTCGAGATCGTAGTCCTGCAAGAGCAATGCCCATCTCAGTAACCTATCCCCTGCGAACCGGCATGTTTTTAGGAAAGTGAGGGCTTTATGATCAGTTATCACTTGGACCCTGGCTCCGAGTAAATATGTCCGGAACCTTTGTATGGCCCATACAATTGCTAATAATTCTTTTTCGGTTGTCATGTATCCAATTTCTGCGCCTTTCAGGGTCCGGCTTGCGAAGGTAATAACTCCTTCCAATCCCTGTTCATCGCTCTGGCTCAGGGTTGCACCCAGGGCGTAGTCGCTTGCATCTGTCGTTAAAATGTATAGTTTTCTGGGGTCCGGGTGCCCCAACATGACAGAGTCTATGAATAATTTCTTGACCCTGTCGAAAGCTATCTCTTCTTCCTTCCCCCATTTCCAACCTTGTCCTTTTTTTAACAGTCCCAACAGCGGCACTGTCTCCTTTGCGTGTTGACTCGTGAACTTCGCATAAAAGTTTATTAGGCCCAAAAATCCTCGGCGTTGTTTCGCGCTTTTTGGCCTTGGAAAATCTTGAATTGCCCTTATTTTTTCTGGGTGTGGCCTAAGGCCTTTGGTGGTCAGAATGTGCCACAGGAAGGTCACCTCTATTCTAAAAAAATTCGACTTTTGAAAATTTAGCGTCATCTTATGTTGCTCCATTCTTTGAAATTTTTTTGCTAGATGCCTTAAATGCTCCCAGTAGTTCTTTGACATACATAACAGGTCATCCACGAAGTTTACTATTGATTCGCCTATTCCCTGAAGCACCACGTCTAACCCTCGAATTAGGCTGGCCGCACTAGTTGTTAATCCAAATGGGGTTACCGTGAACTGATAACATTTCCCTTCGTGGAGAAATGCCGTATATTTTCTGGATTCTTCGTGAAGGGGAATTTGCCAGAAGCTGCTGGTCATGTCGAGGCTCGACATGACCCTTACTCCTCCGCATTTCTGAAAAATTTCTTCTGTTGGTGGCGCTGTGTCGTGGTCTTCGATCAGATATTTGTTCAGTTGTCTTGCATCAAGACATCATCGAACCGACCCGTCTTTTTTTATCACAGTAACCAGTGGATTGATGTACCGGCTTGTGGTGCGTTCGATTACCCCATTTTTTAGCATTTGTTTTATTTCCTTGTTTACTTTATCCCGATACTGCATTGGAACCGGGTATGATCTATGGACATATGGTTCTGGATCGTGTAGTTCCAGCTTATGCGTATATTCTGTCATCCGGCCAGGTCGTTTCTCGAAAATATGCACATAATTCCTGATCAATTCTTTGAAATTTCCCTGGATTTCCGGTGGGATTTCTGCGCATTCTTGGAGCTTTTCGTCTACTTCTTCTTCCGTTAGCTGAGACTGTGGCTCTTCTGACTCTTCTGACATTAGATTCACTTGTCGTTGATCCGTTTTTTTGATGACCGCCCACACTCCTTCCTCGTAGACTGATGCTATTTTATCTCCGACGCGGATTTCTCCAATCATCGTATCCACGACGATTTTTAATTCCAGCATCCCGTCTATTCCCAGGATTGCTTCCCGCTGCAGGGTGGGTATCACCAAGGCTTGAAGAGTTCCTTTTTGCCCCAGTATCTCTGCCTCTATCATAATTTGTTGTCGTATTCTTCCTGACTTGCCGCCAAACGCCCCATTTAAATTTGTATTTATGGTGGGTAAGGCTGGGCAATCCTTGAACTTTTCCTTGTACTGCTCGTATGTACGTCCAGAAATGCACGTTACCTCGCTCCCACTGTCTATGAGGGTTTTGATTGCTATTCCTTCCATTCTAATAGGCAATTCGGCACATTTCGGATGTAGGGTTTCGTTCCTTGTGCTTGTTCTGCTTTCTTCTTGCAAAAATTCTCTGGGCTTTCGAAAATGTTGTTATTGATATTTTTTTTACTTGTTCTTTTTTTTGTTCTCCTTTTTCTTTCTCCGTATTTGTTCCGTTTTCTGTTGATCCATTTTCGTTGCTTATTTTCAGCTGGTTTGTGACGGTGGTAGCTTCCTGAATCCATTTCCGAGCCGTTATCATTAGCTGGGGGTCTTCCTCCTTCCAGCCTTTAGCTTTTGTTTCTTGATTGCTGGTGGTTCCCAATTGTTTGATTTTTCCTTTTCGATTGGGCTGTTCAGCTTCCATCGTCCCGATGTGTACCTCCGTTGTTTGTTTCTTTTTTTTCTTCCTTTTTCTCTTTTTTCTTTTGGTGCCTGTGCAACCTTTTTCTTGCTTCTTCGAGGGCTTCCTTGACTCCCTCCTCATCGTCGCTGGTTGCGCCTCGTGGTGAAGCTTCTAATACGTTCACCGATACGGGCGCAACCGTTAGTCGTTTCCCGAAGCTGAGATTTCCGGGCCATGTTGCCCTTGTGAGGATTTCTTTTCGGGTCGATTTCCGGGCCTTCCCCACGTCCTATCTCTTTCAGTCCCTGTATTTTTCCATTCAGGGGCGCTCGGGTTTAGTGGAGCATTGTTTTGGTACACCTGGTTTTGCCATTGAGGTGGCCCTTGCCACCTCGGCTGCGGCCACCCACTTGCCCTTTCCCAGGGTCTTCCTTGCGGTGTTTGTCGCCTGTCTCCGTTGAGTTTATTCTGGTCCCACCCTTGATTGTTCACGTGGAAACGTCCCATCGGTGCCCCCCCCCCCCGGTTTTTAGTGGCCCTCTCCTGCCATTGAGGGGCCCATCTCCATCCGTTCCTTCCAACAGCTCCAGGAATTCCTCAATTTTTTTTGTTCCACTGACTCTGACCGCCATCCGAATTTGCTCGTCGAAGTGTTTTGCCAGTTTCCGGATGATTTGTTCACCTTCGAGTTTTTCGTTCAGATCGTTAGCATTTCCAAAGATTCTTGTTGCATATTCTGCTCGGGTCTTTTTGTGACCGTGGTACTCGTAGGCTCCGAATTCCAGGTTTCGCCGAACCTTATCCTGGATTTCCTGGCTCCAATATCGTCCCCTAAATTTGTCTGCAAATTCTTCTATCGTCTGGATCCTTTCTCCCATCACACACCACCAGTCTTTTGCTGCCTCTCGCAGGGAC
The DNA here is from genome assembly GCA_963210295.1 of Ophion ellenae. Classification (NCBI taxonomy): domain Eukaryota; kingdom Metazoa; phylum Arthropoda; class Insecta; order Hymenoptera; family Ichneumonidae; genus Ophion; species Ophion ellenae. Next base: position 4,192,667 of record OY723395.1, on the reverse strand, counting down.
TGACTGATCATGTAGTGTAGGTCTCCTCCTCCAGTGAATCTCCAGAATTCCTCAAATTCTTTGAGAAATCTTATTGGCCTTTCTCGTCCATCTCCCGTAAACGTCGGTGGTTTTTTTTCGCTGCATACATTTGGCTAGTATTTAAGCCGCCACTTCATGTGATATTTTGAATGGAGTCGTTCGCTCGTCGTTTGAGAGCGTCTCCACATTGATTAATCCGTCTCGAATTTTCAGCGATCGTGTCCCCCATACCTTGAGACGTCTGCGCGAATTGGCTCAGACCATACATGGCCCGTCTGAATCTATCGTCGATTTTTTTCCACTCCTCATCACTTTTTTTTAAAACTCGTTGTGGCTCGCCTCCATTAGTTTGTGGGTGATGACGATTTTCCTCTCGGTTCTTGCTTCTGCCTCCTTCATTTCTTCCTGTAACGTTTTTTTTATTTCTTCTTGAGTCCGAAGATTTCTGCCAGCACACACATCGTCGTGTGCTTTGATTTCTTCTTGTGTTGTGGATCTCTCCTGCCGTTGCTCATCCCTTAATTTATTGATTCCGATAATAATGGATTTTAGCGTGGCATTTACATCCTCCATCCTATTTGTTGTATTCTGTCTAATGTTGAAAGTACTACTGTGATGGGCGTCATTTTCTGCGATCGGGGCTATTTCTGATAATCGCCCGATATTTCGACGATCACTGACTCTTCCGTTTCCCAGTAATCCGTCCGCCGTTGTCGATTCCCATTGAAGTGAAATTTCTTCTTCTGGTTGCGACATTTTTGCGATCAGTCTTTCTTTACTATAATCGAGGCCCACGTTGGGCGCCAAATGTAACGGGTTGCCCCTGATTTACATTAAATTTATTCGGGTTCGGGACTCGATTAGGGAGTAAATTAATAACGACCTTTTTCGCATAAAATAATCGTAGATTTATTGATGAGTTTGTTCCTAATGTTCGTACAATTCGGTGTGAATCGACCTATACATTTAAAGTTCGTCGCTGGTCGCTTCGCTTGCCCGATATTCTATTTGTGTGTGTGTGTGTGTGTGTCTGTGTCGGATCTCGCTCGATCCACGCGGCATTATATGTGTGATTGTGTATTTTCGCTCTGTGTATATGTGTGTGTCATCGCTTCGTCGCCGGTATGTGCAGGTATGTGTTTATCTCTTAGGTGCGCTCGCCGTGCTTACCTATGTGTTTGTGTATGTGTACCTTCGCTTCGTGTGTACGGAAATGTGTATGTGTGTGTGTTTGAGTGTAGTGGGCCGCAGTGTTTAAATGTTCGTTAATGTGTGTGTGTGGAGTCTCGCTTAACTCGCGCTGCAGTGTCTTTGTGTACGCGTATGTTTGAATGTGTGAGTGTGTCATCGCATTGTGGCAGGTGAGTATTGTTTGTGTGCGTGCAGTTTCGCTCGTGTATTTAAATATGGGTGGTGTGTACGTTTGAATGTCTGTGTTGTATGTGTGCCGCAGTGTTTACATGTGTTTTCAAATGTGTGCTTGTATTTGTGCGTTTTCTTATGTGTATGTGTGGTGTTGCTTTTATTCCGCCTTACAAATTTTGAATATTCGTGTATATTTGTGTGTACGTGGGTCGCTCGGGGACCTTTGCATGTGTACTGTGTGTGTGTGTTCGCGAATTCCCAAATTTCTGCGTTGGCTTTGCTCGGCCACCGCCTCGTTTGTTTTGTTTGTCTCTCGCTTGCTCTCTTTAAGTGCTTCGATTCGTTCTCTCTCTCGGTGACGGTTACCGTCACAATTTAAAGACCGAGGATGGCGTGCGCGCAGCTGGGCGGTCCTCGTACCTTTTATTACAATTAATTTCTGTTTCTTTATTTGATTCCTGATTTAAAACTTTCTTTGCCTCATCCTATGTCTATGAGATGCCCACTGTCATTTCTCTTTTTATCTTGAGCATTTTCCTTATTCGGGAGCACCCGATCATTCCTTTTCACTACTTGCGTTCTCTGGCACTTTCCTTAGTCGGGAGTCCTTCTCGGCTCCTTTTCACTACTTGTGCCAACCGACGCTTTCCTTAATCGGGAAATAATCAAGTGCGTCCTTTTCACTACTTATGCTCCGATAACCAAAGACAATGATCCGGGGACTGTCTCCAATTCCTCTCGTTATTCTGGACAGTTTCCCTTGGTGGTTGTTTTCCTCGCCTTTGCGGCTTGTACTTACGCCCATTCACTACTAATGTCCTTAATAATCGAGAGAAGTCCCTACGTTTTGCTCCTTTTCTTATTCTTTATGCTGGCGCTTTCCTTACTCCGATACTTTCCTTGCTTTTTCGGCTTGTACTGGTATCTTTTTCTCTACTTGCGCCAGCCAGAGTTCGAAAGAGAAGACCTTTTTCGGTCCGAGGACGTCCCTTTTATACTGTCATTTTGCCGTTTTTTTTTGCTTCCCCTTCTCCAGCGCCTTGGTCGTTCCTCGATTTTTCTAGAGTCTTTTTCTCCCCCCACTTGCCTCTTCTCGAATTTCAATATCCCCACCGAGAGATCGCCCCCACTTTCTCCTTTTTCAATTTTCCTCCTAATAGCCGCGTTTAGAGGCGTTGACCGAGCGTGTCAACAATCTTGGCCTTCGCGTTTTCGGGAGGAGCTCGCACCTGAGACGTACCTATACGTCTCAGGCTATAGAGATCGGTGGTTTCTCTTGGAGTTTTTCCTGCTGCCAGATCCACCTTCCTTCATCTAACTCGGCGACTATCTCATTTTTTATCGTTATGGTTCCATCCATCGCGTCTACCTTTACTTGTAGCTCGAGCATCCCGTCAATACCCAATATGGCATTTCTGCTCATCCTTGGGATGATTAACATTTGTATGCTGCCCTTCGCCTTATATAGTTCTGCCTAAACCATGATTTGTTGCTTAATGCGCCCGGACTTGCCCCCGAATGCTCCAATAGCCTCGGTGCTTGTTACGGGTATTCTGGGACATTCCTTGAACACCTCTTTCCTTTGTAAAAAGAATTCCTCTGATACGCAGGAGACCTCGCTCCCGCTGTCTATCAGTATCTCGACAGTGACTCCTTCTAAATTGATCGGTAGAGTTGGGCATCGTGGATGCATTCTTTTTGTCCGTCCTGGATTTTCCATGAGGAAATCCCTCGGGAGCTCATATGTGTTCGTTCCTGTTCTTTTTCTTATCTTGTCGTTTTTTGTCTTTTTTCGGATGATTTCTGCTGCATTTCTGCTGCAGTGATTTCCTCCATCTCTTTGTTGCTGTTTCGCTCCTTCTGTTGCTCAGCTATTGTTGCTATTGTTCGTTCGTTCGAGATGCTAGGGGACGTGCGTCCTGTATTTCTGATCCGTTTTGTTTCTTCCTTTTCCGCTCTTTTTTCTTCAAATTTCTTTTCATTCGTTGTCTTGCTTTCTCCATGGCCTCTTGTAATTCTTCGTTGTCCGTTGCGCCTCGTGATGCCTCATTTACATTGATGATTGCCATTGATTCGGGCGCAACTTCTACTCGTTTCCCTGGTCCTGTTTTTCGCCGGCCGGGTATACACTTTGTGGTTGAGAATTCCGTGTCTCTGGATTAACCCGAGGCAGTTCATTTACTGTTGCGGATCCTCCTTGTTGACTAGGATTCCATGTGGGTGCCGCTGGATTTAGAGGGGGTCTTACATTCCCATACCCGTATTGCCATGGTTGCTGTCTCGTGAACGGTGCCGGCATCGCGTTGTGGTTTCCCATTGCTCTATTTTCTCTTTGATGATTTTGGAATGGTGGTGGTGGTCCATGATAACCTGGATTCCCTGGCCGCCATGGCTGATTAAATCCTATCGGTCGTGGTCCCCCAAACGTTCCAGATTTTTGGCCCTTCCATGGGTTGTTTTGCTGCCACGTTGCCCCCGTGGGTTCGTGTCGGTGCGGCAATGTTCTTCTAGCATTGAGTGGTCCTGCCCCGTCCATGCTTTCCAGTAGTTCGAGAAATGTCTCGATGGTTTTTATCCCGCTTACGCGGACTGCCATTCTGATTGATTCATCAAAATGCTTCGCCAGTTTTCTTATGATTTGCTCCTCGACTGGTCCTTCGCTCAAGTCCTTGGCGTTTCCGAACATTTGGGTTGCATACTCGGTACGAGTCATCCGGTGTCCATCCCACTCGTACGCTCCGAACTCGAGGTTTCGACGGACCTTGTCCTGGATTTCCTGGTTCCAGTAACGCCCGCAAAATTTGTTCTCGAAGTCGTTGACAGTTTGTACTCTGTCCTCGACTATCCTCCACCAATCTTTTGCCGTGTCTTTTAACGACTGGCTGATGAGGTAGTGGAGATCCGTATTTCCGGTAATTCTCCAAAATTCTTTGAAGTCCTTCAAAAAGCGCATGGGGCGTTCCCTTCCGTCGCCATTAAATACCGGTGGCTTTTGCTTTGCTGCGTATGCTTGGCTTACGTTCCCCATGTTGTATTACACATCGTATTCGAATTTTGTGCTCGGATGTTTTTTTCACACTCCGTTATGCGTTTCGAGTGTTCGGTGACGACTTCCCCAACGTCTTTCGACGAATGAAGGAGTTGAGATATCGTTCGCCGGATTGCTTCCATTCGGGTGTCAAAATTCTCAATCTTTTCATCATTTTCTTTTCGTATTTGGCTGTGGCTCTGTTCAATGATTTTCTGCGCAATGACAATTTTTCGTTCAGTGCGTTCTTCGATTTTCTGGACTTCATTTCCTATTTTTTTGTTGATTTCTTCGCGTAGCTGACGCGACCGTGTAACGTGCGAATTTGAATTTGTATGCCAATGGAAGAGTGGGAGATCCGAGAGAGACTACACTGCGAGAGTAGGCGGGTAGTCCGTCGAGGTCCACCGAAACTATCGGTCGAAAAGCAAGAGTGTATCATTAAATATACACGTATTAACGGGATGTGTGACTCGGGTTTCATTTAACCAGACATTATCCCTCCCCTAACAGCTTCAGAAGTGGGATAGAACCGTAGTTTTGCGTGGACACAAGTTTTTACGCCCGCAAAAACGATGGAAGCGTGACGGACGATAAGTTTGCATTGAGACCGTCGACGTGCGTTAAATTGTCGCGAATGGGTCTGCGCTCGGAAATGGACGCCCTGCGATACGTCGATGGCATGGAACTGAGCGCGTAAGCGGCGACGATAGCTGCGTGTTTTTGTGTGGCGAGAACTGTGTGTTCTCGTGTAGAAGGAACTGTGTGCTCCTTTGCGTCGAAAGCTGTGTGCTTTTGAGATGGGTTGTTGCGGCTGCTAGATTCTGCGTAAGGCGGAATTCGTTGTGCACTAGCGTGTCGCGAAAACCTACCCAACCGTGGTGGATAACGTTTCGAGGATACTCCTCACCTTAAGATTGTTCGCGAATAACCGTCGCGTGTGAAAACGATTCAAATCGACATTATCGTGGTATATGTGAATTTGAACGTTGCGCGTCGCTATCCGAAACGAGTCATGAACGGTCTGTTATATGTCGACGATGTGTAGGTGTGAGTACATTCGTCAGGTATAGAGACGGTCTTGTTTACAAGTTTCGCGATCGGTTGGTTCGCGGTGTGCGAGAGAGAGAGAGGCAGTGATTCAATCGACACCTCGTTTACTGTCGCTGGCCGGTGATATTGGTTTGTACGCGTAATTACGAGATTTCGCCGAAACCATGTCGGTGAATACAAGTAAGATCCCAATGCGTGTGTTGAAAGACGTGTTACTTCAGAATGATTTGAAAACTACTGGCTCGAAGGCCGAGTTGTTGTCTCGGCTCTCCGAATTCGACCCTGAGGATTCTTGGGCTAAGCATCTCAATCCCGGTAAGGACCACATTGCTACGAGCGATAACGAAAACGATGAGACAAGCGGGGATGAGGGAATACGTGTTCGCGGCAAACGTCGAGAGAAAAGAGTGACGACCGAAGAGGTAGAAATTCTGCGTAAACAACTAGAGCTCGCACGAAAGGAAGCAGAGCTCTCGGCCCGAGAAGCCGATGTTATGAGACGTGAGAATACGTTAATGAGAAATTTATTGATGCCCGAGCCTTCGGCCTCGACCATTCGACATCTCGAGCCCTCAAACGTTATCAGCGAAAATGCACCCCCTCCTCTGCTCCACGCGTTGCGAGTGCTGTATCAGAACATCAGCGCGAATTCAGCGTGTGAAAGGTGCGAGATCTGGTTCCGGATTTTGACGGGGCGACCGACGTTTTCAGAAATTGGGAAAAACAAATCAGGCTTCTTCAAAGAACGTACTTCCTGGACGATAATTCGACAAGAATTTTAATCGCGTCGAAGCTCAAGGGGAAGGCTCAGCGATGGTTTCAGTCGCAGCCAGAACACATAGACATGAGCGTGAGTGATCTACTCCAGGAACTCAAGACGATGTTTGATGTTCCCGTCGATCGGGTGACTCGTCGAAGACAGTTCGAGGCAAGGACCTGGAAATTTAATGAGACGTTTAGCGACTACATGCACGATAAAATTATCCTGGCCAAGCAAGTACCGATTGATGACGAGGAGATGGTCGAACACTTGATCGAGGGGATACCAAACGTAAACATACAAAACCAGGCGCGTATGCAGACTTTCGATACAAAGGAGTCGCTCTTGAAGGCATTCGAAAAGATCTCTTTACGCGCTGAGTCGAAGGACTCTTCGATGAGACGAGGAAAACGTGACGCAATAGAGGGCGAGTCAACCAAATCCGAGGAGGATCGGTTGAAAGCAAGGGCGCGTTGCTATAACTGCCGCAAGAAGGGCCACGTCGCCGTCGACTGCAAACACCCCGTGCGAGAAAGAGGATCGTGTTTTAAATGCGGTCGAATGGGCCATTTCTCGAAAGATTGCTCGTCAAGGACCAAAGCCTCCGAAGCAGCGACCCACGAAGTTCATAATATTGACGAGAAGCAAGAAGATGGATTTTGGAAGATCGTCACCTACGGATTCGGCTGCTCACTCATCGAGTGTCGTGTTAGCTTAGAGACATTATTCGACACTGGTAGCCCGATTAGTTTCATAAAGAAGTCGTTGGTCCCAAGTTTGGTAACGTATGACACTCCGGAACAATTTAACGAATATTGCGGCATAAACAAATCAAAACTGAATGTGTTGGGCGTAGTAGCGGTCGCGGCTTCGACCGACGGGGTCTCGGTTTCTAATTTGGAGCTTTGCGTCGTGTCGGACGACACGATGCGAAGTTCCGCTGTTTTCGGCCGGGACGCGTTGAGAAAGTTTGGATTTAAGCTCACGGCGCCGGTACCGGAATGTGCAGAAACCGAGACAATCCGCCAAATTTTAAACATTGACGATATTCAATCGAACGACGGAACGACATACACGTTGAACATAAACTTAAATTTACCCGATGACACGCGGAAACCTTTGAAGCACTTATTCGAGGAGGCTTATCTTCGACCAGAACGACCGGAAGTCCCAAACGTTAAGGCAGAATTAAATCTAGTCGTAAAAGACGCAAGCCCCTTTCACTATGCACCGCGACGCTTGTCTTACGAAGAAAAGGAGCAGCTACGAATAATCCTCGATAAGCTCCTCGCGAAGGGCGTTATTCGTGTTAGTGACTCCGAGTACGCGTCTCCAATCGTGCTGATCAAAAAGAAAAATCGAGAGTTTAGGCTGTGTGTCGACTATCGCACGTTGAACAAAGAAATATCGCGCGATAACTACCCGCTGCCGTTGATCGAGGACCTAATAAACGTTTTAGCCGCCAAACGATACTTTACCTTGCTAGATTTGAGGGACGGTTTCCATCACATCGACGTGGCCGAAAATTCAACGAAGTTTACCGCGTTTATAACGCCCCTTGGCCAATTCGAGTACCGCAAAATGCCTTTCGGCCTAAAAACCGCCCCTTCGAGGTTTCAGCGGTATGTTAACGACGTGCTAAAGGGCCCAATTCGATCAGGGCAGGTCGTGGCTTACATGGACGACTTTCTAGTCGCAACGAAAACAGTGGACGCTCATTTAAAAGCGCTCGAAGAAGTCTTCCGGTTGTTGGTTGAAAATAAACTGGAACTTCGAATTAATAAATGTACCTTTTTGCAAACAGAGATCAATTATCTCGGGTATCGCATTTCAGAACGAGGGGTGAGCCCAACGACTGAAGGGGTAGAGGCTATTGCGAGATTTCCAGTACCGCAGAGCGTACGCAGTGTGCAGGCGTTTATCGGAATGTGCTCGTACTTTCGCAAATTCGTGCCGGGCTTCTCAGTAATTGCAGCATCCCTATACAGTCTGTTGAAAAAGGCGGTCGAGTTTAGATTCGCTAAAAACGAACTTGAGGCGTTTGAAAAACTAAAGTCAAAGCTAATGGAAACTCCGGTGGTCGCAATTTATAATCCGAAAGACGACACGGAGCTCCATACGGACGCAAGCTCGTTGGGTTTCGGGGCGATCTTACTCCAACGGAAGGACGACAAACTGTAACACCCTGTATTGTACTTCTCAAAACGGACTACCGAAACGGAGGCGAAGTATCATAGCTTCGAGCTCGAAACGCTTGCCATTGTGTACGCCCTGCGTCGCTTTAGTCTATCTCCAGGGCATAAAGTTCAAAATAGTCACAGACTGTAACTCTGTCACGATGACGCTCAAAAAAAGAGATATCAATCCTCGAATAGCGAGATGGGCCCTGGAGATCGAAAATTACGATTACCAAATAGAACATCGGTGCGGGGAGCGTATGAAACACGTGGAAGCGCTTAGTCGAGAGCACAACTTGATCCACGTCATTGAGGATAACTCATTGGAGCTGAATCTTGCTCTCAGTCAGAGCCGAGATCCGAAAATAATGCAGTTAAAAAACGACCTCGAAAACACCGGAAACGCTCTCTTCGAAATGAGAAACGGAATAGTGTATCGCAAAAAGGCTAACGGAATATTGTTCTATGTACCGGAGTCGATGCAAGATCACGTTATTCGGCGTTACCATGACGACATGGGTCACATGGGACCTGAGAAGGTGTGCGAAACGATAAAGCAAAATTACTGGTTCTCAAAAATGCATGACGAGGTGAAGACGTATATCGAAAATTGTTTGAAGTGTATAGCTTTTACACCGAAGTCGGGAAAGGTCGCGGGCACGTTGCATGTTGTCCCGAAGGGCGACACACCCTTTCTCACGGTACATGTGGACCATTGCGGCCCTATCGAGAAACATCGACTCAGGCAGCATGTCTTGGTAGTCGTCGATGCGTTTACGAAATTTACGAAGTTGTACGGTACAAAGTCTACATCAAGCGGCGAAACGATACGCTGCTTGGAACGATATTTCTCTGATTACAGTAGACCCCGAGTACTTATATCAGATAGGGGTAGCTGTTTCACTTCGAACGAGTTTCAGGAGTTTGTGCGAGCAAATAATATACGACACATTCTTGTAGCGACGGGATCACCAAAGGCCAATGGCCAAGTCGAACGGGTAAACCGTGTTTTAGGGCCAATATTGGCAAAATTAACGGACAATTCTTCGGGAAAGCATTGGTATCACGCGCTCGATGAAATAGAATATGCTCTCAACAATACTGTTCATAAGAGTACGGGCGAAACTCCCAGCACTCTGTTATTCGGCGTGAAACAGCGGGGTAAAATCGTGGACAGTGTCGAGGAGTTTTTGGACGAGAATGCGTTATGGGGAAGAGAACGAGATTTGGAACTCCTACGGGCAAAAGCGGCAAAAAAATAGCGATCGGTCAAGAAAGCTCTAAACGGGCCTACGATAAAAAAACACAAAGAGCCGCATAAGTATGAGGTGGGCGACTACGTCATGGTAAAGAATTTCGAGAATACGCCGAACGTGTCAAAAAAATTAATCCCGGGGTTTAAAGGGCCCTACGAGGTAAAAAGGGTCCTTAGATACGACAGATACGTACTCCAAGACGTAGAAAACTGTCAGATAACGCAACGACCGTATGAAGGAGTTTGGGAGGCCGCAAACATGAAGCCTTGGCGCTCGTTTGACTCACATGCCGGCACCAGGGACAATCTTGTCCCCCGCGTTTAGTCCCATAAGTTTAGGTTAAGAGATGCGAACACGTTAACATTGTATAGTTTCACTAATTCCTTGTAAAAAAAAAAGGAGGATTATCTAAGATATGTTATTCGAGGGCGAACAACTGGTCAGGGCTGGCCGATCTGTAACGTGCGAATTTGAATTTATATGCCAATTCAAGAGTGGGAGATCCGAGAGAGACTACACTGCGAGAGTAGGCGGGTAGTCCGTCGAGGTCCACCGAAACTATCGGTCGAAAAGCAAGAGTGTATCATTAAATATACGCGTATTAACGGGATGTGTGACTCGGGTTTCATTTAACCAGACATTATCCCTCCCCTAACAACCGCACAACGCATTTATCCTCCTGCTGCTTAATTTCCGCTTGAGTGATGATCCGTTCTCTTCGCTGTTCGTTACGGATCTTATTCATCGCTCTGATGAGAGTTTTTATGAGCTCGCTATCCTCAGATCCTATCCCTTCAAGATCGACTGTCCCTTGGCTGATGTCAAACGTTGCTTCATTTGTAATTGCTTCCTCCCTGGGTCCGATTGCTGATAATCTTTCAATGTTTCGTCGATCCCTTTGACGGGCCTCCTCTAACAATCCATCTGCTGTGGTTGATTCCCAATGAAGGGAGTTTTCATTGTTTTGTTGCGCCATTTTATTCTATTTTGTTTTGCTCTTTCCTATTGGATTTTGTCTTATTTTATTTTATTTATTTATTCTATTTTTGTTTGATTAATTTTAACACCTTTTTACGAGTTTTTCTTTCTTTTGTTCGAGCCCCACGTTGGGCGCCAAAATGTAACGGGTCTTAATTCGTTACACTTAAATTTATAGGTTCGGGGACTCGAACAGGGAAGAAATTAATAGAAACTCAGGTGTTTTGGGTAATTTTAACAAAAATATTATTTATTCAGTTTTTACGGCTCTATATAATAAAAATAATAATAATAATAATAATACTAACGCTATGTATGAGTGTACTGCGTTGTTTGTGTTGTTTTCTAGTGTGTTTCGCAATATTTTTCTCGGTCGGTCAACTACACATTACTCGGATGGTACAATGATGGATCGATATCGATTACCCCCTCTCTTTCAATTCGGTGGCTTCTGTCGTCCTGAGTTTGCGACGAGCTTTCGCTGGCGGCGCGATAGGTCTCGGTGCTTGGCCTATAGCGACGCGGCACTTTCTTCTGTAAATTTCCCTTAGGGCGCGTCGCGATACGGCGCTCTCTCACCCGTGGCGCTAGAAATCGTGATCTACGGGCCGCCGGTGCGCACTCTCTCTCGTCTCGCGTCGAGATCTATTCCCCTACCCTAGCACGGCCCGTAGCGTAGCGGTGATCGATGCTCTCTCTCGATCAATTATCGCGCGTCGATAATTGCTCGCCCGGTCCTTGATCTTGACGTACGATGTCGCCACCTACCTGTCTACGATAGTCTAATCGAGCGATGTGCCGTAAGCACTCGAATGACCCTTTTTTGCATAAGTTTCGGTACTCCCGTGATTTCGGAATACCTCCTTGCCCTTTCTGTGATCCTGATCCGTATTAATCGATGGTCCCGGTGTTTGTGCGTGTGTGTGTGCATGTGTGTGTGTGTGTGTGTGTGTGTTTTGTATGACTGTAGCGTATGTTTTCTTATCTCCTAATAAAATATTTCTTGTATTTTCCAAATTTAATATTTGCCCTTGTATTTATTCGTATCGCTCGCTCGTCATGATACCTTCTCGCTTCCTATTTTCTCCTGCTACACTTTTCCTACCTATTTAACGCTAATTGTTTGCTGTCTTTAATTTATTAACTTTCCTCATTGCTCTTTTTATTTTTCTTTGATATTTTGTTTTTAGTTAATCCTTTACCCCCTTTTCAATTTCTTTTACCTTGACCCTCCATCCACCACGCGTTCCTTCCCGTGCGGTCAGTATTAGCGACGGCTGAGTACCGGCCAAGGTTTTTAGATAATTGAGAGTATTCTTTTTACTCTCGCGCCTCCACTTTTGAGTGGGGTTGCTTCAAATAATCTTTCGTCCCTTCTCAATTTCTTTCACCTTGACCCTCCATCCACCACGCGTTCCTTCCCTTGCGGTCAGTATTAACGACGGCTGAGTACCGGCCAAGGTTTTTAGATAATTGAGAGTACTTTATGACTCTAGTGACTCCACCTTTCAACTGCTCTTTCGATTTTCCGCCTTCCACACTTTCCTTCCCCGAGGGTCAGTAGTAATGTGCTTGGTACCGATCGACTTCCCAGCCAAAGAAGGAGTATTTTTCCCCAAAAATCCCCGTCCTTTTATACGCATATTTTGCCCTGTTTTTTGTTCCCCTTCTCTACTATTTCCCTTAATTTGATTAGTTGGTTTTATCCGGTATTTTCCGGTTTTCCTTTCCCTCTCCTTCTTCCCTTAATTTAATTAGTGGGTTACTGGTTTTTTTTGTTGGTCTGAGCTATTTGACCTTGTTTTTTGTCATGATCGGTATGCTTTCCTCTCTCTCCTAAACTCGGCTGACCTTCTGCCCGGGTTCGTGATACGGACCTATACGTCTCAGTTCGTATGACGATTCATTATCTTTATATCACTCGCGTCGCAGTGCTGATTGTATATCGTGGTTTGTCGAAGAACTAAAAAATCTAGCACTGCGGATAAAAGAAATTTTCTGCGACAACGTGCCAATGGCATATTTAACACCGAGTGAGTGGGCTAGTTTTCGAGCCGCGACTCAATGTCACATATGTAAGAAACCATTTGCGCAAGAAGATGTACGCGTTCGAGATCATTGCCATCTGACTGGACGCTATAGAGGCCCTGCCCATTCCAACTGCAACTTGAATTACAAGCAGTCATTTTTAATTCCTGTAGTTTTCCACAATTTATCCGGCTATGATGCGCATTTTATAATAAAGGAAGTAGCCACAGCGTTCGAAGGAAGAACCAATGTGCTTCCAATTACAAAGGAGAAATACATTTCCTTCACGAAACATGTTGAAATTAAAGGCGATTCAAAACATAGGATCCAATTGCGCTTTATCGACTCATACAAATTCCTCAACACCAGTCTCGACAAATTAGCCTCATTTTTGACCGAGGACAAACTCAAAATTTTACGCATGCAATTCCCAACTCTCTCGACAGACGATTTCAATTTGCTGACGCGAAAAGGGGTCTTCCCTTATGAATATATTGATGGGTCTAGATCCCGCGTATTACTACACATTGCCGGGGTATACCTGGGATGCAATGTTAAAACACTCGAATGTCAAGTTTGAGTTACTAACTGACATCGACATGGTTTTATTCGTTGAGCGGGGTATACGCGGTGGTCTCGGTTAATGCTCAAACCGATATGCTCGCGCTAATAATAAGTACATGGAGTCGTTTGATCCATCGAAAGCATCATCATACTTGATGTATTTTGACGTCAACAATTTGTATGGATGGGCAATGTGTCAACCCTTGCTATATGCAGATTTTCGATGGGTCAACGACGTGTCCAAGTTTGATCCATTATCCATCGCGCTAGACTCATCTACAGGCTACATCCTTGAGGTCGACTTGGAATATTCCCAATCTCTACATGATGCGCACAAAGACCTACCGTTTTGCCCAATACACGAAAAATCCCCGGGTAAGCAGCAGGAAAAGCTACTAGCAACCGTCAGCAATAAAAAAACGCTACATCATACACTACAGAAATGTACTACAATGTTTACGTCATGAACTTTGCCTCACGAAAATCCATAGGGTATTACAATTCACGCAATCCCCATGGCTACGTTCATATATCGAGTTAAATACTCAGTTTCGAACGCTGGCCAAAAACGATTTTGAAAAGAATTTATTCAAATTGATGAATAATGCGGTGTTTGGCAAAACGATGGAGAATGTGCGCAATCATGTAGATGTAAAGCTTTTGACAAAATGGGAGGGCAGGTATGGCGCGGAGGCAATGATTGCGATGCCAAACTTCTACAGCCGAAGCGTTTTTTCCGAAAACCTCGTTGCCGTAGAATTGCGCAATCTCGAGGTGAAGTTCAACAAGCCGATATATGTGGGTATGTGCATACTCGACATATCGAAAACGTGCTTGTATGGATTTCATCACGAGTATATGGTACCATTGTATCGGAATAAATGTAAAGTGATGTATACCGATACAGATAGCGTCATATATGCCATTGAGAGCGAAGATGTATATGCAGACATGAAGTGTGACATTGAAAAATTTGATACGAGCGACTATTCAGCGGACAATAGGTATGATATGCCGCTTGTCAATAAGAAGGTACGCGGTCTCGTGAAAGACGAAAGCACCGGTGCAATTATGACCGAGTTCATTGGACTTCGATCGAAAATGTATGCGACACGTATTGAGGGTAAGAAGGATACTAAAAAAGTTAAAGGTGTCAAGAGCAGTGTTGTGGCTAGGACAATCACGTTTGACGATTATGGCCGATGCTTGAAGGAAGACATTGAAATGATGCGTAGTCAAACGTGTATTCGATCGAAGTTGCACAAGGTCTACACCATTCGTGAGACAAAAATCGCACTAAGTCCTCACGATAATAAGCGGTATATCATACCAGGGACCTCTGATACCCTACCATGGGGGCATTACAGGATACCGTCGTGATCATTTTTACCGTCGATTTGTATTTTTTTTCCCCCACATCCTTGATGTAAAATTGTGTATACTTTGTGAATATTGATGTATAAAACTCGTGAAAATCATGTATATATTTTGTTCACTCGATGTTAAAATTATGTTTGTTGTATATATTTAATTGTGCAAGAATGTATTTATTATTTTCCGTAAATAAAGAAGCGGACTTTTTATAATCACATGTGTTGATTCACCCTATCCATCTCCTCACGTTCTACGAAAAAGGGCGACGGCGAGAAGGGGGGAAGCAAGCCTGCTGTGGAGTCGGTCGGAGACCTTGGAGGGATGCGGGGACGACCAGCAGGTCAAGAGTCATAAATGCGTCCCTTAACGAGTATCGACTTCATTGCGGCTGCTGCATCTTTGCCATTCTTACTCAGCATTGGCATGGCCAAGGCGAATTTTGAGAATGTATCGTTGACGGTGAGAAGAAATTTGTGTTTGGAGTTTTGACGCGCGTATGATAACATATCGACGAGATCGGCTTGCCACGTTTCGTCCCAGCCACGGATGTCCACATGCCGACGCGGATAGTTTCGTCGAGCAGGCTTATGTAGCTCCAGCACGAGAGCGCCCCTTTTTCGTTCATTTTCCAGTCCACTCAGTCGTGCATCCAATTCAGCAATGACGTTTGAATTACGAATCACCAAATCTTGTAGAGTTTTGACATCGGCCTCGAGAATCTTTGCAATGTCCCGTATCGTAGCTTCAAGTCCATGAACCAACAACTGACTACTCTCATTCATTTCTTTGCGTATGTTCTTAAGGATAGTTCGAGATTTCTTTTGTAACGCACTTAGAGTGATGGCGTCATCTTCTCCTTCCGGATTTGCAATGTTACACAATCGTTTCTGCCCCAAGTCATAATGACCATCTGCGGTAATTCTAAAGCCAATCCCAGGTCGACCTGGAGGACCTTGCTTACTGTGGAGTACACTCCTACTTGAATGACGTCCAAACACATCGACACTCATGATGAGAATGCGTAAATTCTCCGATGTTGAGATAATAAATGATTTCAGCTTCACGCAATTCCTCGATAATCGATATAATTTCATTCGCATGGGCCGAATTTCCGACTGCTTGTGATGCCAAGAGTAAACGAAGACGGTCTACTAGCTCGTTTGGATTGTCCCAATAAATATAGTCCGATTGTGTGTTTTTTCTAGCTAGCTTATACTTTGACATACCCTGTCCCACATGATGATCAACTATATTTGCAATATATGTGTTAAATTTGTGGCTGGTGTTACGTCGTATAGTCTCACTAGGCTTATAAAATTTTTTGTGCGCATTCGTCGAGATTACAATCTTTTCATAGTTTTTCAAATCGCCCGGTGTGAGAGTTTCGACATTGGGCACTTTTTTAAACAACAGCTCTGTTAATCCAACAGTTTTCGCAGAACTCGCATCTCCCACGCGAATATGTTGAGAGTCGAAAATTATCGGAGAATTACCAATAATTAATTTGTTGCTTGCAAGATTCCGTACACCATATAATACATCCAAGCTTGCCTTTCTATTTGTTTGTGATAGCAGAACATATTCACGGATCAATTCATCGACATTTTGCGAGCCATCATCATCATCATCCTCATATATTAATTTAAACGAATCTTGGGTTTCACTCTTGAAGGAATCTTGTGCCTCGTTCTTCAATTGATGTTTCGCACTAATTAACGCATCTCCTTCTTCAACATCATCACTTACTTTTTCATTCTTAATTTCCTCCTTCACCACCTCACCGTTTTTATATGACACCAATTTCTCCAATGGTCTCACGATAGGCTTAAAGACATCTTGCATTCTCTGCTCATCGCTATCTTTTCCAATTTTCATCATCCGATGCTTTCGTCTGATTGCATCGCTCGCCTTGGCAATTTCATGCAATACATCTTTTTCTCGCAACAGTTGTTCGCTCTTCATGTTGTCACTGCCACGGCATGCACAATACTGTCTTTTCAACTACCAGCGATGAGTCATTCACAATGGTTAGAAAATAATCAAAACCCTGTCTATATCGACCTTCGTTAATATCGCTATCCTTATCAATCGTGACAAATGCATACTTGTCGGAATTCCAGCATATCACGCACTTGTTTTTAAAGCACGTATAAGTCATATCCGTATTAACATGATCGTTGTAGACGTGTTTGAGATTCATATCGTCCTGCTTGAAAAGCACCACGAAATTTGCATTATCTCTCACGAGATGTTTGGGGATACGAGTGTACGTCTGACAAAGATAAAAACTGTCAACAATCTCGTGTCTTCCCATGGAAGAGAAGGCCGGAACATTATCCTGCTTTTCGCATGCTATATCATCAAAGATGAATATAGAGTTGGATCGTGCATCACTTGGTGCTATCACTTGTTCATGCGCCTCGAATGGATGATATTCAACTCCACTCACAGGTTCCAGTAATTGTTCGAGCAACTTATACTTTGGCTGCTTCAACGATTTGGAATACAAGTAAATGTTCTCAAATCTCAAACCATTCGGATGGATGATAAGAGTGAGCAAAGAGTTGGTTTTCCCACAATTCGATGGACCGCAAAACAGTGCACGTATGCCCATCCGGCAATAAATTCCCATGACGTTTTTGTTTCTTCTTCCTCCCTCCGTCTTCGACAAACTCGTCGAAATTTATCACGGGGAGTCCACCTCCGACAGTTTGCTTCTTGGACGTCATCTCACACACGACTAACGATGAAATCATATAAATAGGATTCTTATAGGGATTATCAATCAGTCGCATATTGTCGTTAGACATGATCGTGCATGGCAAGAGCGGTAAAGGTTTAGTCGACCGCCTAATCAACAAACTCCCCGTTGAACTACATCTACCTGGGTATCAGTATTGTGAACCAGGCACAAAGTTGGTCAAGCACCTTGCTCGTGGTGATCCGGGCATTAACCCATTGGATACGGCTTGCAAACAGTTGCAGCATACTCTCGATGATGCAGTCAGCCGTTCGACGATGGTGTTCCAACGAATTTCGTATTTTTCCACCATGTGTTCTCAGACTTGGAAAAATTCTATGCTGTTGTATTTTCCACCTTTGTATGTCATGCCGCATTCGCTCGAACGTTTCCAAATCTTCATCGAAGGCCTTCACAAGTCGCGCTGGTAAGAAGACAGTGAACTCATCCGCGATGTCCGCGAGGTAGCGTCTCCCAAACTTGGTTTGTACGGCCCTCATGTCGGAGATTCGATCATCCGAGTGAACGCGGAGTTCTGACAGCTTCTTCGTTGGAAGGAATTCCGCCATCAGGCTGACTTTGTTAATACTCGAGAGATCCATTTTCCCCGCACTTTCAAAGTTCTTTTTGGAGAGATGTTGATGTCGCGGTGGAATGGTGCAGTCTGAGCTTGGACTACGAAATTATAAGCTCCCTCATAACCCTCCCACTTAAATTTTCAAACTTCTCCCCACTTTTCCAATCATGAAAAACAGGTTCAAAAACTTTTGAAGAACCTCGTACGTGGAGAATTTCCCCCGACATTCTTTCACACTCCCAAAAAACGGGTTCAAACACGTTTGAAGAACCCCGTACGTGGAGAATTTCCACAGCATTTTTCACATTCCCGACGTTGAGGTGGGGGGCCATCGGTGTGATCTTTCATCTGTGGTGTATTATAATGCTCCATGCATGGAAGATATTATATCACTTCACTATCGTTCAGATGATGTTCTGGCAACCGATCCCACAATAAGCCAACATATTCACCCCAATATTTTAGGAGCAAGACCTTTGGAACCTGTTCGAGCTCGTTTTTGGTCAAGTCCAGGGGGTGCTTGGCCGGATGCACCGCGTACATACTCGCACATCTAAACATCTCGACGTTATATTTCGCATTGAAAACGAGTCCTCTATACATCGAAACATTTTTTTTCCCGAGTGCAGCTGTGCTCCGGTGGCCCATCTGGGGTCAAAAACCCTTTGACGATAGGTCTCTAAAGTTTATAGTTTTTCCGAGAAATCCCGACTTGTCAAGACCTGTCTCGGGTGTCGGCGAGAGTCGTGACAGGAGTGGACACGCATACAAACATTTTAAAGATTTCGGAAACGAAACCAAGCGCATCACACCTGCATCACATAAATAAACGGCTTTGAAAAGCCGTCTCCTTCATGTATCGCTTCAAATTAACGAAATTTTCCTACCCATATATGGCCATTTCATACACATATCGTGTGTGTGAGTTTTATTTTTACACGGACTAAATAGTGTAGAAAGAAAAACACTGCATCGATGCTAATCTTTTTGATGTCTATAATAAATTAGGAGATTTATGGGTTTTCAACGTTCACTCACCACTACCTGACCCCCGCCCCCACAAAACACTCGTCGACAGCGGCTTCCCCCTCCCGACAGTCGCTCTTCGGACCACATGGCTACCCCCTCCACAGACACCCATGGCATGACGTCACGTCCCCGCGCTGGACCCCCCTCCCCCGCCGCCAGGCACTTGGCTTCCCCGCGCTGCACCCCGCCGCCCCGCTCTCCCCTGAGATCCTGGCGTTAGAACTGCCCTAGTACATCTACTCTCAAAAAAGGGCCAACACCAGGGAAACTCGGAGATCATTACACGGGACCTCATAAGGTCCAGAAAAAAATGGACAAGGATAACGTAAAGATCCAATACCAAGGCAAGTCATAAGTTGTGGATGAAAATAGATTGCGATATTCGCACATCAATGCCGAAGTAAAGCCTAAAAGAAAACCCAAACTGACCGGAGTCGACGACTCCGAATTTTTAATGAATAAGTAACCGATTAATCATAATTATTCCCTTATTTCCAGATGATCGTTACTCACGTGATATGGCTCATTTATTTAACCAACTCTGTCGTCAGCATAGCGGGATATGGCTGTGGATCGAGCTCATCGAACATTACTGCCTTATCATTGCTGGAAGTCTTTGATTAATAAATAATCATAATAATTACCCTGTTTTTCAGATGGCCGTAATCAACCTTTTTAGTAACATCTAACGATATCACCCTTGCACTCGCAATGAGATCAAATTTTTAGCTACAGTATCTTCAGTACAGAACATTCGAACTTGTGTATATCCAAAACTCGCCGAACTAACTGTTTCACAATTCGACTAAGATTTCCAGTCACGAACCTAGATATAATCGCTTATGTCAATTCGAAATTCATATACGTAATCAGTATATTATATTAGAAAATCATTATGTTACGATATGCCTACGCAACAGTGTTAAAAGGTGCGCCGAATGCTCCAAATAGTTTATTATTAGCGATCAGACCTCAGACAAATTGTACACAATTTAGTAAAGAAGCCGAGTTAGATGGCGGTACTTGCTGGCGAAAGAGTACACGTTATTCAATGTATAAGGATACAAGAAAATCTGATAAGGTTAAAAGAATTTTACGATCAATTGCCTGTCACTCGTGGGAACGAAATATATCTCCTTATTCCTCGACCGCATGAATTACCAAAAAAAAACTCAAACAACCTGCAATTCCTTACTTCCCTCCCCTAACCTCTTCGGAGACACCTGGTACAAGCTCATCCCTGTTCCGGGCGAAGCCACGCCACCTGCAATCACGAAATCGACGACGGAGCCTAGGCGGCGGTACACCAACCCAGAATCACCAGCATCATGTGGGATCCATTTCACAGAAGATATCGACAACGTACAACAACGCATAATATTTCCCGTAGAGAAACCCGCTGTCGTAATCAGTATGGCACGGGGCATCAGTGGTCAAAACACTGTCAATCAAGGAGAAAAATTGTTAAATCTCGTGAATAACAACAATCTATCAACTAAAAGTTGTTAAATCTCGTGAATAATAACAATCAACCAAGCCCACTCCATCTGGAATCGCACGAAAAAAAAATTGAATTCGGTACAGCAAGCGCTGGTCTCACCCGAACCTCACTCGTTGTACGAGCGATCAAGGTCCTCATAGATACGGTGATCTATGCAAACAGCCGACACGTTGTGTACGGCTGGTCGATCTATCTCATCGGTACAGTACAAGAATCAAACAAAAAGGAAACGTCAACGGATGCAGTGACTGGTCAAGAACTTCATCATCTCGTGTCGGCCCCTCCAGCTGAACCAGAGGGCCAGGACCAACGCTGCAACACATGATCGGTACCCCGAAATCTCCGATCATTCAGAAAGCAACCAATCCTCGAAACCGCGTTCCTGCCCTTAAGTTCGCACGAGGAGACTTACCATAATACTGATCATGCTAATCATTTCTTTCTTTTTGTCATCATTCTTTTAGCCTTGTCCAGTAAGAGATAAGGTAAAATAAGTAAATAAGCACCTATGCATAAGGAAAAAGAAAGCGGAGAAAAAGCATATATATGCATCTCAGAGTATATATCATTATATTTTTAAAAACACACGAAAATCTATAGAAAAACACACACACACACACACTTTCTTGTAAGATGGTAATCAAATTCATACGTATCGCGTAAGAGTAGGAAAACCATAAGTTATGCAACCATATTACAAACCAATCTTCGAATAAGTTTAAGTCACATTGTAAGTAGACTAATAGCGATGCCAATTCCTGCTGTCGTGCCAGTATTTTTTTTTATCGCAACCCCCGATAAATCTGATCGAGCGAGACGCTCGATCCAAAAGGGGGGAGGTGTCACGTCTTCTGCTCAAGATGAGAAGAGTGATCTCGATACATATTCCTAAGCCAAACCAGACTAAACATTCCACATTTCCCCTTACACAAAAAATTATTGAAACAGAGAGTTCCAGATTCCAAGACTGCCCAACACATTGCGACCATGCACGAAGAGTGTATAACCCAGCCAAAGATCGTGGTCGTAAAAATTTGAAACTACGCGACTTCACGGCACAAGATTCGGTCGAACGAACCGGCCTAATCCTATGCATGCACAAAAAAATATATCCTTCCAAAACAAGGGGCTCTGACTCTTGCAGTAATAAAATTATATGACTAAGGCACGCGCTTTCCCAGGCTGGCCAACTAGCTCCTTCTCTCTCGCGTGACGCATTCCGTCATGAACAAGGCCCTATTTGTCTCTACTCGGTTTCCCCATATACTCGATAAGAGAAGCTGCGCTGTGCTCGCGGAAATGCAGCGCTGATCTCGATTATATGCGCCCTTACCCAATAATACACTGACAACTCGTTGTCGCTTCCTTCTTTCGGCCAACCACACGAACCAGGCCATGTTTTATGTCCGGACCACCAATCCAAAAAAACTTCGTCACCTAAGTTTCACTCTCCCAAAGATTTCGTCCTCCAAAAATTTATCCCACCCTGATTTCTGGTACTCCGAAAGAGTTCTTCTCGCATCAGTCTCCGATTAGAATCCAACGAGCTCAGACCTAGAGTTCTCTTACCGATATCCATCGCGTAAAACCTTTGTTCTCTTTTTGTCACGCGAACGTTGTCATACGATTTAAACTTATAACATTTTGTACTTCGGAACTTCTGCAACAGTTACGCGATAATAATAAGAACCTTGGCGTTGTATTCGTTACGCGATAACCATAAGGACCTTGGCGTTGTATTCCGCGCATACTTTATTGTACATTCCATTCTCGATCCGTGAAACTCATAAATATTAGAATCTGTGTCGTCGAACATCTGTATCCGTCTTACTCACACACATACCATCTGCGAGCGCTTCTGGCCCTCCGGCGCAGGGCTCTTAGTTTTACGACCGCTACCTGACACCCAAGCGACTGGGTCATCACCGAGGCGCACCAATGTAAGCGAACATACTCTTATATTTTGTTTCCGATTTGTATCCGAAAGAAATAATAGAATTAACCCATACGGTTAATTCTAATAAATTATGAGTCAATCGAACACAAGTGTCACAACCATTATTTCAATAATTGGATAATCCACGGAATCCCTTAAAATTCCCCCTTACACCAGCACGTCCCCTTTTTAACCCTCATCCCGTGCTATTGCGCTAGGCGTAGGCAAGAAAGAGGGATACCACACATATATATGCCCACGTCCCCTCAGGACGTGACACGTCTACACTGGGAGACGAAATTTTTCTTGCGCTCGCACTTGCGTTGTTTATTTCACTTCCGTTTTCGTCCTCTTCAAGTGACTTCTTATTTCCATAAAATTTCCGTTTCGGAGGTCTCGAACATCGGATCGTTTCGTATTTCGTTCGTTTTGGATAAGACGCCATATTAGAATATTTTTTCACAGCTCAGAAAGTTCCGTAGCACTGTACATTTTGGAGTACTCCAATTTTCGAAACAAAACAAAGCTCAACAGTATGTACGAAAACAGCACGAAACGCTCCGAAAAGACCGTGGACACTTTCAGAAGCAGTCGAGTACGTAGACTCGTCGGTACACGCGACTGTGCATGCAGCGCGCCCGACCGTCGGTACGCTATTTCACGTTTACGGCTGTAACTACCGAACAGCTCCGAATTTTCATTCAAAATTTTAACACGATATTTTCGAGACGTTGCACAAACATTTAATGATAAAAAAAATCGATTTTTCGAAATTTGTAAAGGTACCTCGAGCCTTAACAAATAACGGTCTTAAAAAAAATTGAACAATTTTAGTCACATGCTCAGCAATCACTCAAAAATCAATATTTCTAAAGTCCCCTACGTGGTTCACTAGCTACACTCAACTAGATTTAATTAAAAAAAAAGTATTTTGTCCAGATTAAACTGGCACAAGTTATACTGCGTGCCGCAGAGCACCTTAAGTTCAACATGTCTCGGAAGAATTTGCTGCCATTTTGTAATATTTTCCCATAACATTTTTTTGCAATATACTTCAATATATGGTTAATAATTACCCCAAGTATTATTTGTCTAAAACGCTTTGTGGCAGGCCGTTACAGTGGTGTTACCCCTTAAGGAAAATATTGTTTACAAACATTTGGGAGAATCATTATTTCTCAGAATTATGAGGGATCAAAAAATGTTAAAAGTTTTTTTTGCAAAAGTCTCATTTTTTTCATCTATAACTTTTCTCCGAATATCTCCGCAGCCTCAGGTCATAGGAAAAAGAGAAATTTCCAGTGACAAAAAATGAGAAGTCATGAATTTTCAGTAAAAAAAATGTGTTTTTGGGAAATAGACCAGTACTTGAATCTGTTTTAAATCATTCTTTCTCCGAAAATCTCAAATATGACTAAAATATGAGAAATTATGAAAAATTTGGATAAAAATGTGCACTAGGGGCCCCTGCGGACCGAATCCAGGAACTCTACCAACGGGTCCATCTCATCGCTTGTAGAATATGTGCACTTTCTGGTACTTACGATTCGTGGCCGGATGGATGGTTGGCTTGTTTTTGGGGTTAATGCTTTATCGCTTGATGAAAGTATGAGAATTAATATAATAATACGAATATAAATATATTTCCGCTTAATTTTATGAATTATAATTTATTTGGCATAAGGACGGGTGTGAGTAAAGCGTAAATAATTTTTTAGAAGATAAATAAGTTGTAATTTAGATTTACAGTAGAACCTCGATATCCGAACCAATTGGGACCGAGACTAGTTCGGATAATCAAACGTTCGGATAATCGAAACGTGGGTTTTTTGGAAGGAGATTATAAACAACACATTTTTACATAGAAACAGTACATACATATAAATTAAAATTTGACATACCAATTAACGTTGAAATATATATATGTGTGTGTGTGCGCGTGTGCGTGCGTGTGTGTGTGTGTGTTTTAAATACTTGAAAAAAGTCGAATGCCTTTCTTATATTAAAAAAAATAAAATCTACCATTTTTAATTGACGAACGGCTTTAACACGTTTTTGAGTGGCTAAGACTCGGAGCCGTTTGAGAAGGAGAAGTTGCGTTAGGTTGCTCATTGTTGCTCACAGCCGTGGCAGCGAGCATCAATGTGTATTTCGCGCCAACGTTCGAATAATTGAGCGTTCGGATAAACTAAGTCATCGTTCGGATCATTGAGGGTTCGGATAATCGAGGTTCTACTGTATCATTATATTTAAATTAACGTATAAACTAAAAAAATAAGCGATCAGAGTGCGCGATACATTTTTTTTGTATACATTGATAACGCAGAGAATCAAGAGCTAAATAAGCATTGAAATCATCTAAAAGCCTCGCGCGTGCCGTTGGGTGACGTCACGCGCGAGTCGTGCTCAGATTGATTTTTCCCTCGGAGCCTTCGTTTCGGCTTGGCCGCACATGAACGTGCTCAGCGGCCATGTGTAGGTGCCGAAGGCGCAGTCGGGAAACTTCGACCCCGCTCGGCTCTTGCCGAAGATGTCCGAGCGTCGCTCGCTCACGGACAAGCGCTACTATGATTGTGTGATGGGCGCGTAAGAGACTAGAGAGGAGGTAACTTTTACGCGCGATCTGGCTGCACTGATCCCACATCGTCTGCCACTGGTTGTAACTGTTTGCTCTCGCTCCTGTTCTTGCATAACTGGGGTTTCTAGGTCCCTTCTGCTGGTACATCGATCTACGCTCCTCGGCGAGCACCCCAATGGGCAGCATTCCCGCAATAACGTTGATAGCGTCCTCGGAGACAGTGCGAAATGCTACCCTCAAGGCGCTGACGTGATACGTTGCCGCAGCCTTCCTGCGGTACTCCTGAATTTTTTGTACATCAGCCCATATGGGTTTGTCATATATGAGCACCGAGGTCGTCACTGATGACAGCAGTTTTCTCCTCTTTCGGCGATTTCGGCGTTTCCAACCCTGACCTTCACCGTTTCCATCACCTTCCTGCTGGATACGAGGAATACTTCTGTTTTGTGGGCTGCAACGTGCAGTCCAACAGCATACGTCCATTCCCTTATCTTGAATAAAGCTTCGCCGAAGAGTGCGGTGATTTGCTCCAGGAATTTGGCGATGACAATTAGCGCCGCGTCATCTGCGCACGCAACGATAGACACTCCTTTCGGCAATTGTAATAGCAGCAGATCATTGTATATGATGATCCACAGAAGCGGTCCAAGTACAGAGTCCTGAGGGACTCCTCCAGTCACCCTATACGTCTTCGGTCAATCCTCATGAGCCACCTATTACATAGGTAACTCACCACTATTCTCCGTAGGTACCCTGGTACACCTAATGTTTTGAGGGCATCCATGATACATTTCCATATCAGTAGTAAAGGAGGTTTATGGAGAGACGCCTGATGACGTCATCGTGGGGGAGGTGTATAGGTGATGTCTCGCGAGTCAGACGGTCTCGATGGGGCCGTATGGGGAATGGGTGGTGGTGGGGGCGCAGTTGTGGAGAATCGGTGGTGGGGATAGCGGTGGGTAGGTATGTGAGGTTACAACCATACCGATGGTGATCGCAGCGTTGATTGTCAGGCGATTCGATTTCGCAGATATCGTGGGTAAAATAGGTTTCGGTGCGCTGCGCATGGTAAGGATGGTCTCATACCGCGGGTGGGTTAGGGCGATGGTTGAACAAAAAAGAAATTATTTTCGACAAGACATAAAAAGGTTTTTTATCCACCAGCATACGGCCTGGTACATGCGTTGGTAAGTGGCATAACAAATTATTACATGGAATACATTTCAAAAGGTTTATTATCGTGAGGGAAGTATACATTTTCGCGCTCTCCCCCCCTCCCTCTCTCCCCTCTCACCCTCCCTCTCCCTCTCTCCGTCTCTCCCCCTCCCCCTCCCCCTCTCCCTCTTCCTCTCGCTCTCCCGATCCCTCTCCCTCTCCCACTCCCTCTCCCTCTCCCTGTCCCTCTCCCTGTCCCTCTCCCTCTCCCTGTCCCGCTCCCTCGCCCTCTCTCTCTCTCTCTCTCTCTCTCTCTCTCTCTCTAAATTTCTAAATTATTTTCTTTCTAAATTATTTGAAAGGTTAGTCCATGATCAGCTGACAGCCTACCTGCAACGAAATAATATTCAAGATGGAAGACAATCAGCCTACAGAAAGAACTTTAGCACCCAGACATTATTATTAAGATTATGTCATGATATTAGGAAATCCGTCGATGCAAAGTGTATCACCATCTTAGTTTTATTTGACTTTAACAAAGCGTTTGACACAGTAGTGCATAAAGTTCTGCTTTCCAAACTTCGTCACATCGGAATGTCAAGCACTGTCACAGACTGGTTGAATTCCTACTTAACTGGTAGATCACAAGCAGTTCTGGATAACAACGCTTGTCATTCAGATTGGTTGCACACAACTTCCGGTATACCACAAGGCTCTGTGTTAGGGCCACTTCTATTTTCACTATACATAAATGACATCGGTACGAACCTAAAATATACGCAACATCTAGTATTTGCAGACGATACACAAATTTATTTAAGCTGCCCGCCGACGGAACTAGAAAGTGGGATTCGAAAAATCACTCATGATGTCAATGTGATTGCTAAATTTGCGTCATCAAATGGACTCAAATTAAATCTTTCGAAGTCCAAAGTGATGGTTTTGGGAAACAACAGATTCACCGGCCAAATTGACATTGCCACCTTAACCCCGATATCATTAAACGACGTTATACTACCATATGTACATGAGGCTCGTAACTTAGGTGTAATTTTCAAATCCGACCTCTCATGGCGTGCTCATGTTATAGCTATTTCCAGAAAAGTTAATTTTGCACTCCATAAATTGAAGTTTCACAGATCCGCTCTCACTTGCGAACTGCGAGCGTCACTGGTAGTTGCTCTAATTT
Organism: Ophion ellenae; assembly: GCA_963210295.1. NCBI lineage: Eukaryota > Metazoa > Arthropoda > Insecta > Hymenoptera > Ichneumonidae > Ophion > Ophion ellenae. Next base: position 4,165,358 of record OY723395.1, on the reverse strand, counting down.
TTCCATTACTCGACTATTGCTGTCTTGTCCTCATAGACATAACGGCAGAAATGAATGGCGTGCTAGAACGACTCGTAAATACTTGTATAAGATTCATCTTCAATCTTCGCCGCGACGAGCACATAACTCCGTACAGGAGAAGACTTGGCTGGCTAACTGTGAGGTCACGCAGAATGTATTTCTTTGGCACATTATTATTTAAAATCCGGAAAAAGTCAGCACCTGAATACCTGAGTGAATTGTTCGATCATCCTGCCCCCTCTATTCATTTCACTCGGGCGTCATTGCAGCAAAGTGAATTTTATATTCCTCATTGCCGCGCTGCAACATATCAAAATTCTTTCTATGTCAAAGCCATATATTTTTGGAACTCACTGCCGTCTAAAATCAAGGTGTTGCAGGATGCGCGTGTGTTCAAGGAACAACTTTTCTCTTATCTTTTTGAAGTTGACGCGCAACAAAATGCATTATGCGAAATATGACACGTCGTTTAGCTTAGTTAGGCTTAGTAGTTTAAAATGGCTAGTCTAGCACAAAATGTGTGGAAAATTAAAATTGTCCTCCGAATCATTTACGATTAGCTGTAAATGGAATGCTCAGTATTAGTTGTAAGAACATATTGTAATAGACATAATGAATCTTGTAGTCATCTGTTCTCTTCAGCTGATGTAAGGAGAAAGCAGGTTACTTTACTCCATTGTTACTTTGCCCCATAGTTGGTAAGCAGGGCATAATAAAATCAAATCAAATGAAATCAAAGCAAATCAAATCTCTCTCTCTCTCTCTCTCTCTCTCACTCTCACTCTCACTCTCACTCTCACTCTCACTCTCACTCTCACTCTCTCTCTCTCTCTTTCTCTCTCTCTCTCTCTGTGAGTACAGCCTGTCATACTGCTCAATCGCTTCGTGTATTTTCGAGAATTCTTTCTGCCGAGGCCTGCCTTCGGGCGTTTTTGTTGTAGAGTCAAAGCACGCTGAGTTTTGCTTTTCGCCGGTGCATTGCGATTCTCTCCTCGCTCTAGGATTCTGCAAGTCTTCCCGGTGAAAAGCCGTCTATTTTCATAACCTCACTTTCTGCTTGGCTCCCCGGCTCCCCGCACGCCGCTGGCTCGAACACCTGTCGCGTGAACCTGTTTCCACGCATGCGCCGACGCTCTTCATCTAACGACAGCGACGTGGTAACTAGAGTGTCCCATTGGCTGGTCATTTGACGGTCACTTGATTCCTCGACCGAGCAAAGCAAGCTCAACCATCCTATCGCGGTGCTCTTCTTTATCGACTGCCGGTACACTGGTGTGATTTACCGATCGGGACTCGTTATCTTTCGCTCTTGCGACAGAATCCTGGGATACTAGGACGCAGCCATAAAGATCGGTACTAACATGTCTGAGACTCCATCACCGGCTTCTTCTCGACCCGGGTCGCCTTCTGGCTCCGAGGGCTCCGTCTCCTCTCGTGGTTCCACACGCAAACGAGACCGGGATGGAGATGCCACCAAGCTACAACCGCCGCCGAAAAAAAACCATGCCGCCGCCGCCCACAACGCGACAAGCACATGCACACACACTGGATAATGTCATGGAGGGACTTACGGCAATTAACCAGATACTTGCTAGCTATAAAATTTTACTGGACGACATCCCTGGGATTCGCTCGGCTATCAGTTCGATTAGTGCCGATCTGGCCTCTCAGAAGGCTACCACCGATCGGCTCACTGGTGTCACAGACTCCTTGACTGCTCTGACAGCTGACCTCGTCAAAGAAAATCAAGAACTGAAGGAGTCTCTTCACAAGCTTGAAAGCCGAGTCGAACAGCTCGAACAGCTCACTCCACCTGCTGCTTCATCCTCGTCCAACACTAGTGTAGCACAAGAGCTTTCAAGACTCGCAGCTGCCACCAACTCGACGGCCGTGCAACTACAACGGGCCCTCTCTAATCAGGGGACCCTCAAGGAGCTCACCGTGTCTGGCTTTACTTTTGGGACGGTTGAGGAGTCCGTCCTCCTTAAACTGTCCTCAGTTATAGCTGCCGCGCTGAAGGTCGACATCAAACCGGGGGATTTTGTGAGTGCACGGCTACTTAGAAAAAGGCCCACTGCAGCAAGCAATTCCCCTCGTGATCAACCGGTAGCCGAAGCCACCAGGACTTCCTTCGTAGTAGTTTGTAGCTGTTCCACCTTGGCTCAGCGTTTCCTCTCGGCCAAGCGCAAACAGGGAGCCCTGAGTTTTTCTATGCTCAACAGGGAGCTGCTTACTGGTGTCAACTTTATTCCGCCACCAGCCGAATCCGTCATCAACATCAATGAACTGCTGCCGACCAAAGTCATGCAGGTCCTATCATCTGCGAAAAAGTCGCTCAAACCTGCAGGCTTTAAGCACGTGTGGTGCAAGAACCGCACAGTTCTCGCCAAAAAAACCGATGATGGGATCACACACACCGTTAACACACTTGCCGACGTCACGAAACTGCTGAGCCTTTACCCAGTTAATGAAGCACAGCATACTGCGCCCGCACAGCCATCTTCTCCTGAAGGCGCTTGGGTCGTCAAGCGGCCTTGTAGATCCTGAGCGTATCTATTACATTTTCTCTGTGCAGGCACTCTACTAAGTTCTCTTAATTTTTTATTCTATATCTATCGTATCGCTATTTGTGTACTTTATACTCTACTGCATATATTTACGTTTATCGAGAGAGTGAGCACCTCATCAACTTAGATTTATATAATTGAGCGGCACCGCGCAATTTAGATCTAAGTAACTAAACGCTAACCTGTACACCCACATTACGATTCATCGCTCGATTTATATTCTTGCTCAACGACCTACTATGCTGGTGTTGGCTAGCTACAATATTTCTCTGATAGCTTGCTATCAGTTTTTTGTTCAATTCTGAGTAATAAAAATCAGTATCTATCTATCTATCTATCTATCTATCTATCTATCTCTATCTATCTATCTCTATCCATCTATCTCTATCTATCTATCTCTATCTATCTATCTCTATCTATCTATCTCTATCTATCTATCTCTATCTATATATCTCTATCTATCTATCTCTATCTATCTATCTCTATCTATCTATCTCTATCTATCTATCTATCTCTATCTATCTCTATCTATCTATCTATCTCTATCTATCTATCTCTATCTATCTATCTCTCTCTATCTATCTCTATCTATCTATCTCTATCTATCTATCTCTATCTATCTATCTCTATCTATCTCTCTCTATCTATCTATCTCTATCTATCTATCTCTATCTATCTATCTTTTTTTTTTTTTTTTTTTTGAGGAGGGGAAATCTTCGACAAGACGCCCAGATGTTTTGGGTAGTGTCGGATTTGTACCGACTAAAACCCCTCCTCTTTCTCCCCACTCCGCATCGGTACCGCTTTCGCATTACTTCGATGTGGTGTGTTTTGGTCCTCTCCGCCATTTTCCTACGCTTCATTCGTCCTCTGCGCTTGCTTAGGCTGTTCCCGCGTCGCGGTTTGCTTGTCCTTCCGCCCGAGCCCTCTCTTCGGTTTCCAGCTCTCTTTTCTTCTGCATCGTTCTTTTTATGAAGAACGCTGTCGCCGTCCATACCTCTTCTGCGCTGAGCATTAGAGGGATCAGACTACTTTCGTCGATCGTTTTGTTTCCTATTTGGACTTCCAGGTGTCTCCGTTCTACTTCTGTGGCCGGGCACTCGAAGACTGCGTGCTGTGCGTCGTCCGGACTAAATCCGCATTGGAGGCATGCTTCGTTTTCTCGTTTTTTAAAACGCGTCAGGTATTCGTTAAAGCAGCCGTGTCCTGTTAACGCCTGCGTCAGCTCATAGTTCATCTGTCCATGGGGTCTCCCGATCCACTCTGTTATGCTAGGGATGAGCCGGTGGGTCCATCTACCTTTGACGTCCGCGTCCCAGCGTTCTTGCCAACGCATTAGTAGCCTTTGGTGGGCCCTCTGTTTTGCCGCTACCCTTTCTTCGTCCGTAATTGGAGTCCCGTCATGTTGGTGGGTATCCTGGTAGATCTCGCTTCTTTCCTGTGCCAGTAGGTCGATCGGCGGTACACTAGCAAGCACGAGTGCGGCGTTTTCGGAGACTGTCCGATACGCTGATATTATTCGTATGGCGCTGCGTCTCTGCACTGCGGCTAGCTTTCGCCGCACCCCGACTTTCTTCATGGCGTCTACCCATACCTCAGCACCATATAGGATTTTTGAGTGGATAGTGCTATTTAACAGTCTCCTTTTCAGCTCGCTGGGCCCGTCGACATTTGGCATGAGCCTTGCTAGGGCCGCAGCAGCAGAGGCCGCCTTCTCGCTTATGATGTTTACGTGCTCCGTAAACCTCAGTCCGACATCCATCTGCACTCCTAGGTACCTGAGGGATTTTCCCCAGCTTATGTTTTGGCCATCTAACTTCAGCTTTGGCGTTGTGAAGACCCTTCTGTCTGTGATCAGAACTGCCTCGGTTTTATGGACCGCTAGTTGGAGCCCGCTCTCTTTCAGCCATTTACTGGCACGACGGAGGTTTTCGTTTACCACCACCTCCAGCAGTTTCGTCGTCTTCGCCGTCACCACCAAGCCCACGTCATCCGCAAAGCCTACCATTTCAGCCTGGCCCACGAGCTTCAGTTTGAGGAGGTCATCGTACATGATGTTCCACAGGAACGGTCCAAGAACCGATCCCTGCGGTACCCCGGCCGTCACCTCATATTCCACCGGTCCCTCTTCCGTGTCGTAGATAAGCTTCCTGTCGCTGAGGTAGCTGTCTATCATCTGCAGTAGATATGTTGGTAATCTCCGATCTGCCAGCGCCTCCGTGATCTTGTCCCACCTAGCTGTGTTGAACGCGTTCTGGATATCAAGGGTTATCACCGCGCAGAAGCCTTTGCTCTGCCACGGGCCCTGCTTTACCTTAAACGCTGCTTCGGTTACCCGCACTATGGCATCTACCGTCGATCTCCCTTTCCGGAAGCCGAATTGCCTCGGTGACAGCCCACCGTTTTCTTCTATGTGCTCTTCCAGTCGTCGGAGCAGGAGTCGTTCCAACAACTTCCCTGTTGTGTCGATAAGGCTAATCGGACGATACGACGACGGCTGTTCCAGTGGCTTTTCTCCTTTCCTCAGCAAGACTAGTGTCTGTCTCTTCCATCTTGCATGGAAGACCCCTTTCTGTAGGCATTTGTTGTAGACTTCCAACAGAACCTCTGGCCATGCTTCGACTGTTACTCTAAGTACCTCGTTAGGTATGCAGTCTGGTCCAGGAGCCTTCCCTGTCTGCAAACGTTTTGCCGCTGTCTGTCGTTCTTCGATGCGAAACGGGGTAAAGGCTACATCCCGGGCATGTCTCCGAACTCTTTTTTCGTGCGTTGGGAATAGCGCTCCGACTATTTGGCTCATGCGTACAGGGCAGGCCAGGCCGGGGATCTGTTTCCTACCTACTAGCTTTTTGGCTACGATCTTGTACGGCAGGCCCCAGGGATCCTCGTCCACCGATTTGCAGAGCTCCTTCCAGCATCTTCGCTTGCTGGTCTTTATTTCATTTCGTAGTTCCTTCTTAGCCTGTTTATAAGCTGTAACCAGCTGCACTTGCATATTTTTCGCCCGTTGCATTTTCCTCCGCGCTGCAAGACACCTCGTCCTGAGCTCGGCGATCCTCGCCGTCCACCAGTGAACTGATTTCCGCCCTGGTGGGGCCTTCTTGCGCTTTGGCATCGCTGCATCGCATGCAGAGATCAGAGCATCCATGGCAAAGTTCACTGCAGCGTTTACGTCCTCTGACTCGACTACTTTTTGCAGTGTTCCTCGTTGTTTTGTCCTTTCCATATACGCTACTAGTTTCTTTTCGTCAAGCTTTGACCGCACCCATCCTCTGGCCTTCGCTGTATGTGTTTGCGTTGGCGTTTCCCGATTTCGGTCCGACTCCCCCGTTTCAATGGTGAACTCAATATATTGGTGGTCACTGAGGGTGAGGTCTTCCAGTAGTTTCCAATTCGTCGTTCTACCTGCCACTTCTGCTGAGGCTAGCGTCACGTCAATGACCGACCCGGTGTTCCCACGCCGGAAGGTATACTTGGTCCCCTTGTTGAGTACCACCATGTCGATCCTCGCTATCAACTCTGACAGTGCCTCTCCTCTTCTGTCTAGACACCTGGAACCCCATTCTGGCGATTTGCTGTTGAAGTCTCCGGTTACGAGGACTTCACCTCTGGCCGATCTTATGCTATCCTCCAGCTCGTCTATTTGGGCGACGAAGTCGCCGTATTCCGTGTTTGGTGAGAAGTAGCAGCTATACACTCTCACTCCTTCGAGTTCCACCCAGACATAGTTTGCTGCCGTTTCGCAGGCTGCCCTGGCTCCCATGTTGCGGCTCAGGATTGCTATAGCCGCTCTGCCTGTTTTGTCCTGGTACCAGCAGCCCGTTTTCGGGGTTAGATACTGCTCGCTGACTAGCAGTACATCTATTGCCTTCTCCCTGGCCGTCTGCATAAGGAGGTCTTGTGCCTCTCGGCCGTGCCCCAGGTTTGTCTGCAGGTACCTGGTCATCTCCTTGCCTTGCTCAGCTCCTTTCGGAAGGATTCGCACTTGGCACTGCCCAGTATGTGCTGCGCTCCTTCGTTTTGTCCCCCTTCCGCACAGATCACGCAGTGGGGGGAACTTTTGCACTCCTTGGCAAGATGTTCTTCGGATCCGCATAGTCGGCACATGTTGGACCTATCTACTCCTTTGCAGTGGGTCGCAGCGTGTCCGAAGCCTAGGCAGCGGAAGCATCGGGTGACCTGGACTTTGAGCCTTACTCGGCACCTAACCCAGCCCACCTTGAGCCGTCCCACTTCGAGAAGCTTGTCCGCAAGCTCCGCCGGCATGGCTGCTACAGCCTTTTTCGTTCCTTGAAACACCGTTCGCAGCGCCCTGATGTCGATGGTTTTAGCCTCCGAGTTTCCTGTCGCTTCGTTCAGCGCTTCGCTGAGCTCAGCCTCGTCTGTAGCCTCGTCCAAGTCCAGTATCTCCACGGTCACTATTTGAGACAAGGTTTGTACAGTCGCCTTGCCTTCGAGTGCGCCGACAACGGCCTCTCTGAGGGCTTCGGCTTTTTTTCCTCCTTTTCCTATCTCCAAAAGGAGTTTACCGCTCCGCGTTCTCCTAATTCCGGAAATTTTTACTCCGTGGCTGTCCGGGTCCACCTTCTTCTTGAGATCCCGGAGGACGTCTGCGTACGAGTGTTCACCCTCGACTGTTACCATTAAGGCTTCTGGTAGTCGTCCACGCGGTTTTTTCCTTGGGGAATTTTCCTTCGTAGCTCTGCGATTTTCTCTCCTTTCGCTGCGACTCTTTTGCGTTCTCCAGGGTTCGTCCGTTGCCGCTTCGCCCTCTACGCTCAAGGTCGGTTCCGTTCGGAGCGTTTCAGGAGCCTGCGCTTCCCTCTTGTCCGGCTTCGAGCCTTTCTTTAAGTATCGCCGTTTTTGTTGTCGCATGTCCTCCTCCGGGGATGATAGAGCTCCTCGTTTCCTATTTTCTGTTCCTGGTGTGTTCAGCAGCTTTCTCGTCGTACGGCTGTCTATTCGCAGGAGCTGCCGGGCTTGCGGCGTTTGCGCCGACGCTACGTCCTTCGCTCCTTTTTCTGCGTATCCCTTTCCTCTTGCCGCTGCACCGGTATGGTGCGAGTCTGCACCCCACCTTGTGCAGGTGCCAGCACCGTCAGGCTTCGAGGTTGCCTCCTGTCTCGCTTTCCCTAGCGTCCTTCGGCATTCCGTGAGATGCTCGTAGTGAACGAAAGCTTCTCCTATGGCCTCCCTAATTTCCTTGTGGATATTCCTCGCAGCTTTCACGATCTCATAGATAGCATGGATGTTCTTGCCGAGGTTCTCCAGTGTCTCCCTTTCTTCGTCTTCTAGCAGCGCGAGCCGCTTTTTTCCTCCGTTGTCTCCGGCTTCGTTCGCCTGGGTTGCCTCCTTCGGTTGGGATTCCACCTCAATGGTCCTGCGGTCGCTTGGTGACGACGTCCCGGGGCCCGCTTGCGCGCCCCCGATAGACGCCGGTACTGGGGATCCGACCCCCTGCACCGTAAATGGTTTTCCATTTGATGTACTTTCCATATTTGGTTTATTTTCGGGGTTCCTTCCCCTAGGTTTGTTGTAGGGGTGTCCTTCCTCTTCGCACCACGTTTGGTCCGCGAGGGCTATTTTATTTCGCCCCAGTCCGCCAGTCTCTCCGACAGCGTCAGAGTTTCTGGTGAGGACCTCCCCCATCCGCCACCCGGGGACGCGCGCCAGTCGGAGTTGGGTTTCTCCGTGAGGGAGACATCCTGTGGGGGACATCACCCCCCTGGG
>OY723395.1:4140615-4156840 GCA_963210295.1 Ophion ellenae | reverse complement strand
ACAAATTCGTTGGGGCAGCATTGTTAAGTGCAACAGCCGTTCGCATCACAATCGCCTCGCCATCGCTTACGACGTTTTCAGTGTTGAATATGTAAAAATGTATTTTAAAAAACAGCATTATTGAAATGTATGAGAAGGAAAAATTCGAACTATTTTCTACGTAGAATAAATGAAGAATATAAATTATATATATTTTCATCGAAACATTTTTTTATTCATTTAAAAAAATCCCTCGCTCACACAACGCTTCATACACCCTCAACCAGCTTTTCAGCGATTTTATATTCACACGGGCAAAGTTGTATTTCGTGTAGAAGGAATGATGCGGGCATTTGGAGTTTGTGATTTTCGGCAACTTCTGCAGCGATGGACAGTCCAGAGTTTCCAACTCCACTAATTGGATTGGACTCGACAATACGATCATGGAGGATCATGCAGTATGCTGAGGTTTGCGGTGGAATATTGTTTTTCAATTCGAACTCAAGACGCACGTCCACAGCACCGGACTTGAGAGAATCGTTTTGCTTTGAGCAGTCAATGACAACGAGGGGGGCTTTTTCTAACAATTCCATCCTACTCAGCCATGGTTTAGCCTCTTTGTTGTAATAGGTCGTTTGAAAGTTTGTATACATCTTGTAGAGAAGAGCATATTGATTTTGATCAATGTTCAAATTCAAGTTTTCATATGGATAACATTGCGAGTTGAGGTATAGTTTGACATCGCTCAGGTTACAATGATCAAAGTGGCTCGCATTGTGTTGTTTCTTATTTTTCCGTCCCGTATGCAGCGCGAGTACGACATATCGTCGCTTCTCCAGCTGATTCGAGGTTTTCGCAGACCACACGTGCTTGGAGGTGGCCGGCAGCAATGGATATCCATATAGTTCTCATGTACGAAAACTCATGGAAATTGGTGCGGCTTTGGCGAGAAACTTTAACAGTTGAATTTTTCGCTGATCTGAGACTGTGACATACGGTACGAGCCATTCTATTTTATGCAATGCGAGTTTGCAGTCTTCGGGCGCTGTTTGTACAATGGCATTGTCATCGGTCTTTGATCTTGTGACAATCAACTCGTGCTTGGCATTTACGACATTTTTCCGATGATCTTCAGCAAATCTGAGGAGCATAATAAGCGGTATACACACATCAAAGTTTACCGATACATCTACAATATGCTTGGTCTCTTCGACATCGAGCCATCCAGTGTTCTCGAGCATAGAATTTTTGGCCGGCAAGAGAGATGAATATCCCTCAATTACACTCGTAATACCGACATTCTTATTACGATCAATTTCTATGGCATTCAATTCATATCGCACTTCCTCAAACAAATGACAAATGTCATTGTTGACGAGACTTGTAGCAGCGGTTGGCGCCCCATGACGCTTGGATAATTTCCCACATATGTGTAGGGAACTCTTGCTTGGCAGAATAGAAAGGTCTTGATGTTGGATGGCAATACGGATTTCATCGCTGTTATTGAAGGTTGAAGATGCATATGGCTGATGAGCGTGAATCTCACAATGGATGATGGATTCATCAAAGACCACGGGCGTTTGAATGTTTACAATTTCTCCTTCCATTTCACGCAACAGATGCACAGAGCACAGACTAAATAATTTTTTACACGCTTTCGCCACAAACTTTGAGACCCAAATTCTTTAAGAGCAGCACGTTTTGAGGTGTTAGTCACTTCGGGCATTGACCGACGACTGATTGTTTTTATCCATGACCGTTTATTGTTATTGGAAGATCTATTGAAAACTATACCCATCACGACTTTATATGCAGGCGTATGTTGATTACTTCGCCGCGGAAATTTACCAAATCACTGTCCTGTTCCACTATGCGAAGCTGTATCGCATCAACCGTTCGGCTCGTGATTGGCAGATAAATAACGTGTGAAGGAACTTCAATGATCTTATAGTCCGGTGGCACAGATGGAAAAAAATCGTGAATTCTGTGTATTTTTTGTCCGTTTATATATGCTCCAGCGGTAATGTTGCACTCAACGCGTAGGGTGTTCACTTTGAGAATATCTACAGGAAGTGCAGATTCGTGTCTTTTATTGGCTTCCAATTTGCGTGCGGTGAAGCCTCGGAGATGGCCAATAGAATCTTTCGGCTCAAAATTGACACATCATGATCACACTCGATCTCACTGCGTAGCGAATTATAATTCGGTTTAATACTTATTTTGATGTTTTTACGCCTCAGCTCTGCTTGTACAAACGCCTCAATATCCTCTATTTCATAGCTACTCGAAGGTATCGTCAACACCTCATCTTCCACGTAAAGTTTATGATGGTCAACGTCGATATTTGGAATAGAGTTGAAGGTTAACAATTCAACGAGACCGAGGGTGTAACTTTTGTGTGGCGAGAGGTCGATGGGAGGAAAGTACTGCGCCTCGAGTATGGACGATGAGCCAAATATGGTCAAGATTAAGCTATCATCCATCGTGCTGGTAAATTGACAAAAAAATTTTCCACGTCATTTCCTACCTATATATAGTGTATATCTGTCTTTGTGCTGCAATTGTCGAGAAAGAAACTTCAGACACAAATGTCCACATTCAATCGTATCATATTCCTGATATCCCTTATAATTATAATTAACGCTACCAACACGAAAATATCTCATGAGTTTGGATAGTGGTGGAAGATTGCCGAAACTATCAAAGTACACGAGTTTCCATCCAGTCTTTTTGTAAGCGACCCAGTGTGTTCCAGGACCGACATTTTCATCCAAATTTACAATTGCTGCTTCACATTTTGGTGGTCCGCTCGCTGGTAATATATCGCGCATGTAAATTCCACGGAAATATGGAATCTTCAGGATTTTCGCATATTTAAGAAGGTCGATGTCGGTGAGGTAGCCTTACTTCTAGTTTTTTGACTTGATATGAAGACCCAATCCCTACTTATATCGTTTCAGATGTAAACCCTTGCCCAATGCAATTACTTCAATTGTTCGATTATGGCGCTTACTTTCATTCAATTCACGTTTAGCTGCTGGAGCAGCATTTACAGCTTTAGCTATACTAGCCGCACCACCTGACAACTCACCAGCAGTGCTAAGACCCGCAAAAATGGGCACGAGGAACGTTTATAAACCACCAATTTTATGGGGTACAGGTAGAACCCGAGGTGTGCACACTTTGCCACCTTATGTATTTACAGCTGCACGAGCACCCTTTCGAGCTGATTTAATAATCTTTTGTGGATCATTACTTTCAATCATTGTCTTCTTTGCGGCGCCAATTATTTTTTTCAAACAAAGGCTACCCTTACGGACCTTCATCCCCATACCGAATTTTCTCTGTGTCCTCATAAGATTTGCCACGCCCCAAGCACTCGCTTTTTCACCGATGCTAGCGTCTTCAGCGGTAACACGTTGCCAAGCCTGTTCAGACATCACATTATCCGCCAAATATCTCGCTTCAAGATTATCCGGATTTTTCGAATATGCAATATCGTGTTGTTTGCATGTCGTATCCGATGGATTGATACCCGGATCACCACGAGCAACTTTGTGCCTGGCAAAAACGTCATGGAAATGTATTGCCGGATAGCATACTTGCACTGTTTTGTGGTCCATCGAATTGTGGGAAAACCAACGCTTTGCTCACTCTTATCATCCATCCCAATGGTTAGAGATTTGAGAACATTTACTTGTATTCCAAATCGCTGAAGCAGCCAAAGTATAAGTTGCTCGAACGGTTGCTTGAACCTGTGAGTGGAGTTGCGTATTATCCGTTCAACGCGCATGAACAAGTGATAGCACCACGTGAGGCACAATCCAACTCTACATTCATCTTTGATGTTATAGCGTGTGAAAAACAGGATAATGTTAGAGCCTTCTTTTCCATGGGAAGACACGAGATTGTTGACAGTCTTTTACTTTGTCAGACATACACCCGTATCCCCAAACATCTCGTGAGAGACAATGCAAATTTCGTGGTGCTTTTCAAGCAGGATGATATGAACCTCAAACACGTCTACAACGATTGTCACATCCGGAAGGGATGAGAGCATAATATTTTCGTTTCCCTCTTTGTTGCCTACGCCTAGCGCAATAGCACGGGATAATGGTAAAAAAGGGATAGTACGTGGGAAAAGATAAAATGAAGGAATTGACGCGATGTCTCGGTATTACGGAATAATTCGATACTTGTGTAACCTTAACTCTTGGTTTATTACAATTTGGGGGTCAGATTGAGGTAATTAGCTGATAGTGGCAGGACACAAAAATAGAAAAAGATTATACAGTTCGCATACATTCGTTGTTCGTGTGTGCGTGCTCGCTCATACAGTTGTGTATGATCGCTCGTAAAAATACCGGTTGACGCTCGCAAGGCGAAGGGCCTTCGTCGGTACCCTGGTGCGCTCGCTGGTCAAGTGGTTGGTAACACTTGCACAAGATTTTCGGTCAGCGCGGAGTTATGTATGTGTATATGCGTACGGCGAGAGCTACTTGAGTCTCTATATGGATATAGGGAGTGAGACACAGATTTCTGATGGTCTACGCGAGCTGACGATCGAACCTATATATACATATATATATATATATATATATATATATATATATATATATATATATATATATATATATATATATATATAGAACTTAAAAGAAAAGACTTGGAATAAGTTTGTCGGTATGTAGATCGGAATTAAACGTTATAAAAGTAAATTGATTCGAAATTCGCTGACGAAAGCTTGAGCTCTGAACTCGATGGAAATTGTCGGGAGACTGCTTCAGAAAGGAAGACTTTCTTGATATCAAAATTAGGGGGTTACAATAGTGGGAGAAGGAACCTCGGGAAGAGCATGTTCTTGGTCATCTAGTTTTTCGGGGATTGGTCCATTAGTCGTGAATAATTTGCGTGATTGGTTGCGGTATGGTGTGCGAATAAGTTACAGGTTTGCTAGCACGCGCGGGCCTTATTCCAGAGCATCGGTTCTAGGTATTACACGTATGAAAAGAGGGGGATCTTCGTCTCGTATTTCGGCGAAAAAGTGCACGGGATAATGTTCGATATTTGAGATGTAAGCATGCGCATGGTTTGTGTTATGTCAATTTATGGCTATGGTGACTTCTCTTATCGAGATGGTTATATTTCGGACCGCGCTGCAAGACCGGATGTCTTATCTTCCAGTCAGGGTGATAATTTCGTCTATAGTCGATACTTCTAGAAATTTATATATAGATACTAAGGGCGTCTACGCTGCTTACGACGAGTAGTCCGATGGCGAGCGAGGGGCGTCCATGACCTTGTCGACTATGCGATGCTTGTAGTTGACACTATTTTGTATACCCAAATAAAGCATACTTTTTATTCATGTGAGGTATTCGTTTGTATAGCGTTTTCTTGCCGGTTGGGTATTGCGATTGTAAGGTCCACTGCGTGTACGGGATGTCCTGCGTTGGTTGTTCGATCTTTGCGTTCTATGGTGTCGGTAGTTTCAAGGTGATTTCGGTTTTTTTATGTGTTCTCTTCGTTGGGATGTCGCTTCTTTTCTGTCTTCGTTGGAGTTGGTTATTTCTTTCGTTGGGGCGATGCTCGTAAAATCTTATCGTATGCTCTTAATTTTACGTTGAAATATTCTTATTCTAAAATTGAAAAAAAGGAAAAATTTCTCAAAGTTTCCCTTTTTGTATTTGTTTTTTGTTTGTTTTTTTTTTCAATTAATTTCTTATTATTTATGTATGTCATGTGCTCTTGTATAGGCACTTGATGAGGTTAAATGAAGCAGTTATAGCTAATTGAAAGTAATAATATTTCTATATGGAAGGATAATTTGTGTGATTCGTCATCCTTGGAATAGTCGGGCACGTTCGGGTACAGTGTATTAGAATCGCTCATCAATGGCAGGAGTGGTCGGCTGGCTGCTGCGCTGGTTACTGGCTCAGCTGATGAGACTGTGGCAAGTTCGTTGACCTCGTGCCCACGCTCCACGTCTACCGGTGTTTTCCTCTGGGGTCGCTTGGCCAGATGTATCAGAAGGTGCGTCACTGAGTCCCAAATTGCACCGATGAGATAGATTGACCAACCGTACACAGTGTGGAGGCTATATGCGTGTATCAGCGTATCCACGAGAAGTTTTATGGTTCGTGCAATAAGGAATATTCCGATTACGCCGGCGCTTGTTGTCCCGAATTGTATGAACCTTCCCCACGTGCGGCTCCAGACGGACTCTGCGAGGTTTTGTAAACTGTTGTCGTCCAGAAGGTGCAATACATGGATTTCCTGATGAACGGTGTTTTGGCCAGTCATACCACGTGCCACGTGGTTTAGGACGGCGGGCTTTTCTATTGGGAATATTATGCTTTCCCGCAGGTTGTCGATGTCTTCTCTTGAATAGATGCCGCTCGACGCCAATGATGCTGGATTGATGTATTTCCAGGTTGGTTTCGTCATTGGCGCCGTGCTCGCAGGCGATATGGTCTCACCCGAAATAGCCGTGAATTTGTACCACGTGTCGCCGAACAGATAGTATGGAGGGAGCAATGTGTTGCAGATCGCTTGGGTTCCTTTTTTCGGTAGTGTGTGGGTTTTCGGGGTTAGGAAATAGGATTCGTTCCCACAAGTAACAGGCAATTGATTATAACATTCTTTTAACCTCGCCAATTCTACTTCTATTGGTATGCAATGAATTATGTGTACTACTTCGCCGGCTACCACCGCCATGTAGCCGGGTCCTTTCATTATGCTATACGCAAATTCGTCTGGTGCTTGCGTCGCTAAAGACAAAACTGTTCCGAAGCATTTAACGTTCTTTGTCACACTGTTGGGTGAGCATATCATGATATAATGACTTCATTTGTTGTCGGATGTGTCGTTCTACATATATGAATTTTGAATTGACGTAAGCGAATATATATAGGTTGGCGACTCGAAATTTGCCGCGAATTGTGAATGAGGCGTTCGGGTTGTTTCGAATATAAATAGCTTTGGATGTTCGGTAGTGAGTATACTATATCCACAAACTTGATCGGTTTCTTTAACGGCTAGTGCGTACGTTACGTATCCACAGGTTACGGAGTAATCGGTGTTTTGATTTACAGATTCTATTTCACTGATCTTTGTGGACACTCCTTCGTAGCGAATGCCATATTTATCAAATCCGCAATTTTCGCGCGTTCTTGGGTTCCAGAAAGTGTATCCCCCATCTGGGTCGATGCAGGTTGTTGCGAGCAAGGTGCATGTAGTGCCTGATTTTAAATGAATTTGTTTTGAATTCAAAGAGATTTGAGCTGTATAACTTCTTAGTACGATTTTCACTGTTCCTTGCACGACAACGTCATCCCAAGTACCGTACGGGTCTGAATACGATGCACCATTACACTCGCCGTTGTTCTTAATATGACCGGCGAGGGTAACGCTGATCGTGGTTGTGTCACATCCGGAAGGGATGAGAGCATAAAACTTTCGTGTCCCTCTTTCTTGCCTACGCCAAGCGCAATAGCACGGGATGAGGGTAAAAGGAGAATGTGTGAAACGGGTGTTCTAGGTCTCGAGTGCCTAGATGATCAAGAGTTATGTGAGTGATTGCGACAGATGTAGTTAATGTTTACAAATTTTCGTTTATTACCAAGTGCCGTCCACTTTGCCGGTCGGAAACATGGGAAGAGTACAGTTCGGTGGATTAAGAAAATGATACAAAAAAATGATGCAGATAGCTTACGTTTGCTGAATGACGGTCCTTCGGACTTGAGTGAAAGGGCCTTCGCTCTCGGCCTGTTACGCTCGCTTGTACAATGTCGGTCAATGGGCCGCACCCACGCTGTGTTGACAATGGTGCCGCACATGGGTCAGAGGGTCATTGCGCGGGTGTGAAGAGCGCGGAGAAGATTCACAATGCTTTTCGAAGTAAGGAGATATGCAAATGGATGATCGAAAAATAGAGTTGGATTGTTAAACGCGGAATAGAGTTACGAATCGCGATACAAGGTTGGAGTCGATAGAAGAGATCTTTCTGGTTCGGATGATGATGCTGACCTGATTTTTCTTGTAATCCTCTGGACCTTCCTGCTCCAGATTTCCCTTCTTGGGTGGAGTAGGAGAAAAAAAGGGGGTTTTCGTTTTTGATTATTCTAACCAATCGGAGCGGTCGACGTGGGAGACAGTTCTTTGTATCTGGGAGTCTAGACGCATGAAATTAATTACAAGGCGACCAATCGGAATGAAGCTATTCCGAGCGAGTTTTCGTGGAAAAAAAAGCGCATGAGATCGTGTTTTTTATCTAAAGTCTAGGGCCCGGCGCCGAGTCGCCCCGCGATAGTGCAGCTGCTATGTTTTATGACCGAGTCGAGTGGACTTTTCCGGCGGTCTTGGTCTATCCTTGGTTCCCACACGGATTTAAGAATCGGAGCTTAGCTATGCCTTCGCCGGCGGGTGAACTCTGGGTCATCTGGCTTGCAGTATGATAATTTTTGTTTTACGACTTTTCCGAGAAAGCGTGCCTAAAACTATGTTCTCGTTGGATTCGAGTGGGTAAGGAGGGTCGTACGAAAGTACGCCCGACCCTCGCGTATTATCGATAGGTTACATTGCAGCTGGGGTATGTCTAAGCTTAAGAAGATACAAGAATGTGTCGAAAAATGAGAATGCCGTTATCGTGTGTATTGGTTTTCGTAGTTTTCCACGATTTCCATGTGGCATCGGGTAAGCCCGCGTTTTCGCCGGAGTTGAATAAAATAGGAGAGGAAAAAGAAATAGATAGCGCTTTTTCTCGCGACGTTACAGTTGTTTGATTAACCTTTATTCCGTGTATTATTGGGTGGCCATCTCGCGTGGTCCCATATTTGTACATCTCGTCGTATGCATCGCGACGGGTCGCTTCAAGATACTCTGTTTGCCCGTTGCTAACGACAGAAACATGCGACGACATGCCGCCGTAGTATATTATTCTCAATATTTCGATTTTACATTGTATGATCATCGTTTCGGCATAGTCATTGCACTATAATAATTGTATGTACTGATCCGCGGTTTGTGTTTTTGGCGCCGCGTTGTCGCAGGGTTTGACGTCCAACAGGGATAGTGTCGTTACATTGGATGCACTTGATCCACAATCGTATCCCACCATGCAAGCGGCGGGACGGAATAAACATATTATCCATATAATGTAGATGGTGGTCATCTGGGAACAACGTAACAATTATGATTATACGTTCAGTTATTGAAATCGGATTCATCGACTCCGGTCGGCTTTCTGTTTCTTTTGGGTTTTGTTTCGACATCAATATGCGAATATCGCAAGCGATTTTCGTGAACTACTCGTGTTTTCTTGTGATACGGGATTTTTACATTACCCTTTTCCAATTTTTCTAAGACCTTATGTGGTCCGGTATAGTGATCCCCGAGTTTACCCGGTTTGGGACCCTTTTGAAAGTAGACGACATCTCCTAACTTGAAACTTTTAGGATTCGCGTTTTTGTCGTAATATTTTTTTGAGCGTTGTTTGGATGAGACTAAGTTTTCGTAAGCAATGCTTCTGATTCCGTTTATGCGTATAATTAGTTCGATCAGGTATCCGCGATAGATGGGTAGTTGATCGGATTCGCGAAGAGGTTCGCTCGATGGGACTCTTGCTGATTTTCCAAATACTACCTCGTAAGGAATGTATTTTGTCCTTTCGTGAACCCTTCTGTTGTACGAAAGCATTGCTAATTCCATCCATTGGTCCCATTCATTGTCCTTATCTGTGTATTGTTTTAAGAACTCGGCTAACACGTGGTGAGACCTCTCGAGCGATCCGTTAGATGGGAGATGGAATACCGTAAGTAGTAAGGGAGGCTTATGGAGAGACGCCTGATGACGTCATCGTGGGGGAGGTGTATACGTGATGTCTCGCGAGCCAGATCGTCTCGGTGGGGCCGTATGGGGAATTGGTGGTGGGGGCGCAGTTTTGGGGAATCGCCGGTGGGGGTAGCGGTGGGTAGGTATATGAGGTTAGTACCATATCGACGGTGATCGCAGCGTTGATTGTCAGGCGATTCGATTTCTCAGATATGGTGGGTAAAATAGGTTTCGGTGCGCTGCGCATGGTACGGATGGTCTCATACCGTGGATGGGTTAGGGCGATGGTTGAAGAAAAAAGAAATTATTTTCGACAAGACATATAAATGTTTTTATTCATCAGCATACGGCCTGGTACATGCGTTGGTGAGTGGCATAGAAAATCATTACATGGAATACATTTCAAAAGGTTCATTATTGTGAGAGAAGTACATTGTCTCTCTCTCTCCCGCTCCCTCTCCCCCCTCTCCCTCTCCCCCTCTCTCCCCTTCTCTCCGTCTGTCCTTCTCTCCCCCTCTCCCACTCTCCCTCTCGCTCTCTCTCTCTCTCTCTCTCTCTCTCTCTGTCTCTCTGTCTCTCTGTTTATCTGTCTCTCTGTCTGTGTGTCTCTCTGTCTCTTTCTGTCTCTCTGTCTCTCTGTGTCTCTCTGTGTCTCTCCGTCTCTCTGTCTCTGTCTCTCTGTCTTTCTCTGTCTCTCTGTCTCTCTCTGTCTCTCTGTCTCTCTCTGTCTCTCTCGGTCTCTCTCTGTCTCTCTCTGTCTCTCTCTCTGTCTCTCTCTCTGTCTCTCTCTGTCTCTCTCTCTGTCTCTCTGTCTCTCTGTCTCTCTGTCTATCTGTCTCTCTGTCTCTGTGTCTCTCTGTCTCTCTGTCTCTCTGTCTCTCTGTCTCTCTCTGTCTCTCTTTCTCTGTCTCTCTGTCTCTCTCTGTCTCTCACTGTCTCTCTGCCTCTCTGTCTCTCTGTCTCTCTGTCTCTCTCTGTCTCTCTCTGTCTCTCTCGGTCTCTCTCTGTCTCTCTCTCTCTCTGTCTCTCTCTGTCTCTCTCTCTGTCTCTCTCTGTCTCTCTCTGGTAACCGAAGAGATCAAGCTATTGCCAACATGTCCGAAACTCTTAGCTTGCTACCTAAATTAGTCGAAACTGTAGCCGACCTTACGACCCAGTTCGACACTCTGCGGTCTGAAAATGCGAACTCACGACATGATTTAGATGCGTTAACTAGACGCGTTGATACTCTTAATCCCTCGCCAGCATCTAACTCTAATGAAATCATTGTATCGGGTCTCCCCTCTAATATTTCCGACCTACCGAAAGCCGTAGTTGAAAAGGTCTTGATTGCTCTGGGCCTCCCCGACCTACTTACCCACATCATATCCGGTCGGGTGCTGAAACGTAAATCTGCATCCTCTGGGGGCTCGTCATCTACTACTGACCCGCCTCAATCTATGCGCTCGTTCTCCATCATCGTCACCTTGACATCTTCCGCCGTTTGCGATGCAATCATCAACGCTAAGCGCACTAAACGCACTCTTCGGGTCTCCGAGGTTCTTGGTGGATCTGATAGAGGGAATGTCTACGTGAATGAGCTCCTACCGACTGCGCAATTCAAACTACTTTGTTCAGCGAGGGCTCGGGCTCATCCCGCGGGCTAGAAATTTGTCTGGACTAAACGCGGCCGGATATTCGCGCGTAAGTCCGAGGGCCAACCGACTATCTGCATCTCGACCATGGACGATATTTCTCAGCTAGTTCGACCGTCCCCCTCCGTCTTCCTCAACCTACGCACGTTGCTGATCGAGAAATTCTTCACACAGCCCTAGTCTCTCGACTTTTACTGTGTCCCACTTCAATGCGAATTCCTTATTGGCTCATATCGACTTAGTCAGATCCACCTTCCAAACTAACCCGTCTCATATAATTTCGGTTTCTGAGTCTTGGCTCAACCCTCGAATTACAGATCAACTAGTAGACATCCCTGGCTACTTCATTATTCGCAATGATCGTGTGGGTCAAATGGGGGGTGGAGTAGCCTGCTGTGACCACACGTCAGTTATGGCTAAAATTCTCGACTCTTCTCCCTCCGCTTTCTCTAATTCTCGGGAATACATTATCCTAGAGCTTACTTTACCCAATAATAAATCCATCCTCTTTGCTTCCATCTATCGCAGACCAAAAGGACTTTTGTTCGCGGACTTTCTAAATAGCTTTTGTCGACTCAGCCACGCCTATAGTCGCATTGTTATCGCCGGGGATTTTAACTGCAATCTCCTTTCTCAAAATCATGAATCTCGTACCTTACGGGACCTGATCTTCTCACATTCTCTGTATCTTGTACCTTTTGGCACTACCTTTCATACGGCACTCTGCGACTCCTGGCTGGATGTTATACTTCTCGATTCTGAAACTCCACTCGAGTCCTCTGTTAAATCTAATGCGCCATTTATTGCTGGCCACGATCTTCTTCGACTTAGCTATAAGCTCGAAGCTCCGTCCCTGACCTCTCGTGTGATCTTCAGGCGTGCACTACGAAGCTTCGACGACCAACTTTTGAACTCCGAACTTGAGTCCCTGCTATCTTCTATTCTATGCTCCGATAGCACTTCCGCCAATGCTTCCTCTCTAGACGACCTTGTTGACTCCATCCTCTCCTCAATCTCAAAATGATTTGATACCCATGCGCCACTACGATCTTTTCGCACCCGCCGACATCAGGCACCTTGGCTAACCCCCGAACTACGATCTTTGATGTGTGAACGCGATACCCTTTTTCTTCGTGCGAAGCGCTCCCGTTGCGCTGCCAATTTCACGGCTTATCGAGCGTACAGGGACCGTGTCACAGCGATGCTACGGCTTAATCGTCAGCGGTATTACTATGCAAAATTAACTTCAATATCAGAACCAGCTCACCTATGGCGCGAACTCACGAAATTAGGCTTAGTCAAATCCAAACACCCCTCGCCTTTTAATTTCTTTACACCACTCCGACTGAATTCTCACTTTGTAACAATCTCCTCGAATTCTGAGTCTCCATCCTGGAATGATGTTATCACGGCCATCCGTACCTTACCGAGAACCTCCACGGTCCCGGTGTTCGACCTTTCCTCGATCACGCCTACCATGGTCCTAATTTCTCTCTTCTAGTCCCTCCACATCTTTACGTATTGATTCGGACGGAACGGCTCCTTTTGCTATTACTAAGGCTAAAACTATCCGCTCTCATCATCTTGCTATCATCTTCAACCTATCAATTAAGAACTCCTATTTCCCCGCTATGTGGAAACGCGCTTTCATTCGCCCTCTATTAAAAATTCGAACTCCTCTATGTCCATCCGATGTAAGACCGATTGCAAATCTTCCCTATCTCTCAAAAGTGTTCGAGCGTATTATATTTTCTCAGGTCTCTAACTTTCGTAACGAGGACAACCTCATCCATGGCAAGCAGTCAGGTTTCAGGGAATCGTACAGCACTCAGTCGGCTCTGCTTCGCATATCTGATCATATTCGACGCGGCATCGACCAAAGCATGCTGACGATTCTGCTTATGTTCGATTTCAGCAAGGCGTTTGACACCGTCTATCATCTTCTCCTACTTACGAAACTCGCGCGTCTTGGCTTCTCCGAAAACTCTATATCTTGCTTCTTCTCCTATCTTACGGGTAGAAGTCAGGCGGTTATTGACGGCAACGGTCATAGCTCAGGTTGGTTGCCCACTACCATGGGTGTCCCCCAGGGCTCGGTCCTCGGGCGCCTACTTTTTTTCTCTTTTTATAAATGACATTGGTGAGGGACTACGCTATTCCAACATAATGGTGTTCGCAGATGATACGCAGATTTTTATGCACTGCCCCCCTTCCAATATTCATAGTGCCATAGCGAAGATTTCAGCCAATGCCAGTGCCATAGCCGAATTCGCTGCTACCAACCGCCTGACGTTGAATCCCTCCAAATCGATGGCTCTCATTTTTGGCAGCTCCGCCTATGTCCGCTTTCTAGATTTCACTACTCTCCGCCGTATCACTGCTGACCAGTCACTCATTCCCTTCGTTGATTCATCTTGTAATCTCGGCGTTCATTTTTCCACTCCCTTTTCCTGGCATAAACACGTCTCATCTGTGCCGCAGAAGGTTCATTTTGCTCTCTATCGCCTTAAGCACCATCGACGCTCTTTATCTCCAGAGCTCAGGAGTAAGCTTATTGCGTCCTTGATTTTTCCGTATCTCGATTATTGCTGTCTTCTCCTCCTTGATCTACCGGCCTGCCTAGAGATTAAACTACAGCGGCTTTTAAATCATTGCGTTCGCTTTGTTCATGACCTAAGACGGGACGAGCATGTCTCTGCTCATCGTCTTCGTTTGGGATGGCTCACTGTGGCCAATAGGCGTCTTTATTTCTTGGGTTGCCCCACGTACCGTATCCTATTTCTTAACGCCCCTGCTGATCTTCGGGAACTCCTTCCTCTTGCTACCCGTCCTGCAAGATGCTCCACTAGGCTTTCTCCACCTACTTTTGCGATTCCGTGCCATAGAACAGCTGAACTTCGTGGGTCCTTTGGCCTTTCTGCTGCCTATTTTTGGCACAGTTTGCCTACCGGGATAACCCAAGCCACGTCACTTCCGCTTTTTAAGTCGCTTTTGCATGGTCATCTGCTTGAGTGTGAGCGCTCTCGGTTAACGTGATGGGTGCGTTTTCGCTACTAATACTTCTTGAGCTGTTAACAATTTGTTATAGTTTATAGCTACATATATACCATGCGTCAACATCGAGAAATTGTCTCACTATCATTAGTTAAAATTGTTACCTTAGTATCGTAAGTATTATTGTGTTTGGCTCACCGCGAGCCCATGTATTTCCGTACCTTGCCCCATAGCCTGCTAGGGCATAAATAAATATATCAAATCAAAAAATCTCTCTCTCTCTCTCTCTCTCTCTCTCTCTCCTCTCTCTCTTTCTCTGTGAGTATCAACTGACGTCTTCCGTATCGCTCTGTTTGTCGAACATTGAGTGCGCATTTTGTGCCTGCGGGCGTTTTTGTTGCAGCCACAGACAAGCTAATTAATGCCTTTCATCATATTCTCAAACGAAATCTACTAAATTCCATCCTGGACCGAGATATCAAATGATGAAAGGCTGACAGTTTTTCCAACCTCAATTTCACTGAAGCCAATTTTGGCGGGACGCGGACCTCGTTCGTCACACACACCTGCTCCGTGATAACACGTACACACTATACCGCCTTATCCATCGACACCGATACTCGACGCGTCTTGTCGGCGGGGCCGTGAAATACACTGGGTATCTTCAACCCGTAGTCATCGATGTATCGATCGAGATCTCACACTTGCACACCTTCTTCATCAACTACCATGCACACGCGGCTCACTTGTAGTGGAACGTAAACACTACTCCGACGCCTCGCACGCTGCCTTTCGTTCACTTGATCTACTGATAAACTAGATTGCCAACTTATCAGCGATTCTTTTGAATATTCCTATTCACCGATCTATGATCATAAGGATCTCGACATGATGTCACGCGAGATGGCAAAGCGTTGTGGAATCTGCGATAGATCAGCAAATAGAGGAGCAATTATCACATGCATCGGCGATTGCGGTCTTACCTTTCATACGCAGTGCGCAATTACCGAATTTCACCTTGATAAATCCGATATTGATCCGTCCTCTTTTCGTTGCGATTCTTGCGCTATGCAGCGTTCGTCCGTAACCGCGCGCTCACCTGAGACTCCAATCAACCACGCATCTAAGTCTAACGCCACAGCTAACACGGTAAACCTCAACGATGTTATGACCCAAATACAAACGTTCAGTTCCACAACCAATGCTATGCTCGGGTGGATCCAATCAACGCTCACTAGTGTAGTTTCGAACATAACCGAAATAAATTCAAATATAGCTGAACTGAAGTCTGATGTCGGCAAATAAACGTCCGCTCAAGATGCTATGGCTGGAAAAATCGTGATACTTGAAGACAGCGTGTCTACCGTTTCTGCTGAGACTAATAATATAAACACTAAAATCGAAGGCGTGACTGTGCGGCTAAACAACATTGAAAATTATCGGAGCTCCGCCGAACTAACCATGTCGGGTTTTCCTGACGAAATCTCTGATTCTCCCCGTCAAATCGTGGGAAAAGTTCTAGACGCTCTAGGCATCCCGGAATTAATTGGTGATGTACTCGATGTTCGCAACTTTCTGAAAGGAAATTTAAATGCTGCAGGAAAACCATCTGCCAGCACTCAAAATCCCCAAAGAATTCGCAAATCTTTGCTCGTCACACTGAAATCAACGGTGATTAGGGACTTCATCGTTTAGAAAAAGAAACAAAAAAAAGAGCTCACATTGCGCGAAGTTTTTTCACTTGACCAAACTGGATCTATATACATTAATGAATTATACCCTGCTCA
>OY723395.1:4018115-4138115 GCA_963210295.1 Ophion ellenae | reverse complement strand
GATAGCGCACGGCCTACCTCGCCGATGAGCAGCGAGTTACAGGCGCATCGATTTAATGATTCAATAATCTCGGCTCTGGATCGTCGTTACATTTCCGAGTATCCCTGGTGCCCGGCGACGGGTGGCCATCTATCATGGCCCAATTCTCTCCCGTCAACACCAGACGGAGGGCCGTCACTCCCCAATTCACTCGGCGAGATGACGAACTTAGTGACAATGAGTCACTTTACGAGGAGCCAACTTTCTTCTCCCTGCCATACTTGGAAAAGGAAATTGAGGGGTTGAAATCTACCCTCAAGAATGGAATGCAGTCTCTAACCAGTGATTTATTCTCCAGCTAAAGTAGCATGGAGCGAAAGCAACTGACTATGGAAGTCCTTCACGAGTACATGGATGCCGTTAATGCGCTCGCCTCTGCCTATCTCCAGACGGTTATAATGCTGAAGTCTCTAGACTCTGTCAAGAACTCCATCAAACGGGAGGTCCGCACGGCCCTCAATACTGCTCTCGACTCGGTCGCTGATAAGTTGGTTGAGAAGGGCGTGGCTACTCAACGGAATCACCAAACGTATGCCAATGTAGTGACACATTCGGTCAAAAACCGAATAAAAGTCTGCTGTCTGAAAACTAAGGCTGCTGTTTTCAAGGCCATTAACCCAGCGCATGTAGGTATGAAGGTGCTGAATGTTAAAAGGACAAGGGATAAGGGGATAAGATTAGAGGTTGACTCAGTGGATCTGGATAAGCTAAAGTCGCTTAACGCTCTAAAAGAGGCCGGACTAGAAGTCAGGGAAGATCGAGGTCTGAGACCGAGGATGCTCCTGCGGTTCGTACCGCTCGACCTAGGTCCGTTCGAGTTAGCAAGCCAAATACTGGAAATGAATGCGCCTGAGGAAACGGACGACTCAGTGAAGGTCGTATATTCATTCGAACCACGTGAAATGCGTCTAAGTAGAAATGTAGTCATTGAGGTTACACCCAAGGTGCGTAACATCCTCCTCAGTAAAGGACGGGTCTTCGTCGGATGGAATTCCTTCCCAGTCGAGGACTACGTGAAAGTCCTGCAGTGTTACAAATGTATTGGCTTTGGACACATTGCAGGCAACTGCACGAGTAGGGCCCAGTGCGGACAATGCGGGGGAAACCATGAGATGCGAGACTGTAACAACAGAAAGAGTCAGCCAAGCTGTGTAAATTGCAAGGTCGCGAAGTTGGATGATAAGCACTCTGCCTTAGATGCCAAAAAATGCCCCATACTAAAGAGGCGTATAGAGGACAAGGTCTCGCTCATTGAATATTCCTAATGGCCATTCGAACACTAGACCTTAGAAGTAATCTCTGAATGGCACACGTCAACTGCCAATCACTGATGGCTAAAGATCACTTTGACACTTTTCGGACGCTTTTTTCGCGCCTTCGGTGCCAGGTCGTTTGTGTCTCGGAGACTTGGCTCAAACCTGAAATAACAGATGGAATGGTCAATTTACGAGACTGCAAAATATTCAGGCGAGATCGATTGGATCGGGCAGGTGGAGGCATTGCGTGCTACATCCACAACTCATTGAAACCTAAGGAAATCCATTCGTCTTCGGGATACTCATATGATGGAACTGAATTTTTGTTCGTTGAATGCAATGGAGACAACGGGCAGAAAATTCTGATTGCTGTAGTGTATAGACCGCCTAAAACTAAGGGCTTGTCAACCTTCATGAACGTATGCACACGACTGATACCACTTTACACCAACTTTGTAGTCATGGGCGACCTTAATCTTAATACGGACATACCATCGTATGACAGCAGATTTCTAGCGCAGTTTGTGACTGCCAATAACATGTTTCTCGTCCCTTTCGGACCAACCCATCATACGACTGGATCGGACACTCATATTGATCATTGCATTACCGATAGTGAAGCTAAGGTAGTCGACTTTGGACAAGAGTCAGTCCCTCTCAGGACATGATTGTATCTGGATTTCGTATAGATATACGATACCCGCGGACCTTCACCGGGAGGTAATTAATCGCGACTTTAACCACTTCAGTCAACAGGAATTTCTTGCAGACCTGGCCGCTATCGACTGGTCACCATTCTACAGCTCTTTGTCCATCGATTTTAAAGTATCGTTTCTCAACACGATACTTACCGACTGCCTTGATGACTACGCCCCATTACGACGCATCGTGCCTCGGCGAAACCCTGCACCTTGGATGACGGCTGATATTAAAAGTCTAATGCGTGAAAGAGACAAACTGTGGAAACAATTCATCCGTAGTCGACGTGGCCAGTGCAATGAAATCTGCAGCGATGGAAATCGAGGCGACCAACGTATCCTCGCTAAATTCAAAGAGTGCAGGAACGCTGTCCAAATGATAATAAAAAAAGCTGAGGCTAAGTTCTACAGTGAGGCATTTGCGCGTGCAAATAATGCAGGCTTGGCATGGAAGAGGTTGCGGCAGCTTGGGATTCTTCGCCCTAAAGTTGATGATCCGCTGAACGTACCTATATGTGACCTCAATAATTATTTCCGCAATGCCAAGCATGAAGAAGTCGGATCTCAGATCCCAAGCATGTCGCAAGACGTACTCATTGGGAACTATAGCGACACGCTTTTTTACTTCGGAAACATTTCACCTGATGTTGTACTAAAGGCCCTATGACGTGTCACAACAGAAGCAAATGGAGTCGATGGGGTATCGCTCAGGCTAATAAGACTGGCCCTTCCCGTCATTCTGCCCATGGTGCTACACATCTTCAACTTCTCTCTCATTCACGGAGTGTTCCCATGCATCTGGAAGAAATCGCTCATTAGGCCGATACCAAAAACTAAAGCACCGTCGTCTCCCTCTGACTACAGGCCCATATCGCTTCTCTGCCCTCTCTCAAAATTGCTTAAGCGCATAGTTGCCGATCAAGCCACCGTCTTTCTCGAATCAAGCAATCTTCTGGATCCATTCCAATCGGCCTACCGGAAAGGATTTAGCACCCACACTGCCCTTTTGCGTATATGCGATTACGTTCGGCAGGGTGTTGATAATAGAATGGTTCCGGTCATGACACTTTTTGACTTTTCGAAAGCGTTTGACAACGTCAGCCACAGCAAACTTCTTTTGAAACTGAAAAACCTTCATTTCTCAGTCTCTGTGCTTCAATGGATGAAATCGTACCTCTCTCTGGCAGATTTCAGGCAGTCCTAGACAGGGGTGGTACGCGGTCCAACTGGCTCGAGTGCAAATCTGGCGTTTCTCAGGGATCAGTACTTGGCCCATTGTTGTTTACCCTCTATGTGTCGGACCTTAGATACGCTCTAGCTACATGCGACCATAACCTGTATGCGGATGATCTACAGATTTTTCTTAGGTGCCCAGCCTCTGACCTCGACCAAGGAATTGCTAAAGTAAAGGCGGACATTGTATTAATAAGAATTTGGGCTTCGATAAATGGGGTTCCGCTAAATGCCGATAAAACGCAGGCTATAATCGTAAAAAATGGCAATGCCACCGTCGAATATAGCAGCTCGGTAAAACTCTTAGGAGTGTGGCTAGATGACGTCCTCTGCTGGAAGACACATGTAACGAACGTAGCCAAAATGGCCAACTCGCGGTTGTACCAGCTTAAGGCTTGCCGAAGTTTTTTACCACGTCAGTTACGCGCGAGACTTGTCTCGGTCCTTATCGTACCAGTTATTGACTATTGCTGCGCCGTGGCGTTCGGAATGGCCGAGGAACACAATGTAATTCTTAAGGTTGTTCTAAACTCCTGTGTGCGTTTCATCTACAACTTACCGTGGTTTGAGCACACTACTCCTTTTTGGGTAAAACTAGCGTGGCTACGACTTGAAGCACGACGAAAATACTTTATGCTACGAATCGCTCACGAAGTACTTTGCACGGGTAGGCCTGCGTACTTACGATCATTGCTGACAATAAACAGAACCAGAGAAGGCATTGCACTCCGGGCTCTGCCAGAACCCTTGGCAATCCCGCACTTCCGTACGGAATTTCAGAGGCACGCTTTCTCGGTTGCCGCTGCCTATCTTTGCAACGCTCTGCCTCCTAACAGCTTGCGCCTTCGTGGTGAGGTCTTCGCCAAATTAATAGTGAACCTGTTATTATCAGGCACCATCTAGGTAATTGTACTCTCCATCGTCGAGGTGTATGTGAGGGAGAGTACTGGTGAGTGCATTTCGTTAAAAGTAGAGGGTCCGAAATTATTTTGTATTTTATATTTTGTATTATTCTATATTATATTATTTTTGATTTTGTATTTCATGCCAGAGGACAATTAGTCCTAGTGCATTAATAAATCAATCTCTCTCTCTCTCTCTCTCCCCCTCCCCTCTTCCCCCTCTCTGCCCCTCGCTCTCCCCCCTCTCTCTCTCTAGCGGTGAGTGTGGACAGACGTCTTTATTTCGCCTACTTTTTCGCTCCGACTTTTTGGGCCTGGTCCTGCCGTTCTCTGCCTTCGGGCGTTTTTGTTCCAGGCAAAAAGCACGCACAAATTGCTTTCCACCGAGTGTCATAAAATTCGAAGCCCTGGACGGCACACAGGCTGTCAAAATTCGGTGGAAGCAAACTGACAGATTTTATAACCTGTCTGGGATTGTATCATGGCTGACGCACCGGCTTCCCGGTAATCATCGCGTCTTTCGGTGAAAAGCTACAGTTACGGATCTATAGTCTGGCCTTCGACCGAACATCACGCCAACGGTAAATCGATCTACGTATCTCGTAACTATAGTCACGCGCTATAGTCACGCACCGCCGTGCTGTCACCGTATCGGTCGGATAAAGAGTGGAGCGCTGCAGGCGAGTGAGATCAGACGCGACACGGTCACTTGACAGGACAGATTATCTACGAAATAATGT
The DNA here is from genome assembly GCA_963210295.1 of Ophion ellenae. Classification (NCBI taxonomy): domain Eukaryota; kingdom Metazoa; phylum Arthropoda; class Insecta; order Hymenoptera; family Ichneumonidae; genus Ophion; species Ophion ellenae. Next base: position 4,133,247 of record OY723395.1, on the reverse strand, counting down.
GAGATATCTCGAGAAAAATCCAAAATGAGCATGAAATGGAACTCTATAAGATTGTGTAGTGGATGTAAGAAAACTATCAAAGGCGAGGCCGTTTATTGCACAGTGTGTAATAAATACTTCCACCCAAATGCGAAATGCAAAAGCAATCATAGAGTATATAACGCGATAAATCAGCTGGTACCATGTGCACAAAAGATGGAACATGTTGGTGCAGGAGTGGAGGGAGGACATGAAAAAAACGAAGATTAAACAAAAAGCGACGAGGAGCAGAGAAATAAAAGAAGGAGAACAGAATCAGACGACCCAGAAGAGATACCGAGTGTCGTACACAACACAACGATGAAAGAGATGAAGCCTACAGAACAGCAAGAAGAGAACCGGTCATTCAAGGGAAAAGAATTAGAAAACATCAGAAGCTCGATCGTAGGAGAAATAGTAGGAGATAAACTTTAGAATATAATGAGAGAGATTGTAGCTGAAGAGATAAGAAAAGCAACTCAAACGACTATGAATGAAATAGAAAAATTGAAAACTGAATTAAGGAGCTCGAGCGCGAAGTGCGAACACCGAAAAATTGATGGTAGTGGAAAAGATGAACACAAAAGTAAGAAAGGCGCAAGCTTTGCTGAAATAGTAAAAAAAAAAGAAAAATGAACAAATTATAATCGAGCCAGTAAAGGAACAAACAAGCGATGAAACAGCAGTTCTGCTTAAAAAAAGGTGGATGTAATGGGTTTAGGAGTGGGGGTTGATAAGATGGCAAAGGCTCGAGAGGAAAAATAATAGTAGAATGTGAGAAAGTAAAGGACAGGGAAGTACTAGCAGGAGTCATAAAAGAAAACCTAGGCACGCAATACAAGATATACGCACCAAAAAAAAGCTACCAAAGGTTAAGGTAGTGGGAATAGAGGAAAAAAGTGGGGAAAGAAAACGAAGAAGTTTTAGTTGAGCGGGTGATAAAACAAAATGGCCTGGAACTAAAAGAAAAACCACCCCATATGAAAATAGTAAAAATAATTGAAACAAAAAGAAACGAAAGTACCGCGATAATAGAATTGGATCCGGAGACGCATACATTTTTTGTGGTGAAAGAAAAAAGGAAAATTGGATGGAAAAGTTGTCAGGTGTACGATTATGTAAGCGTAATAAGATGTTTCAAATGCTTTGGGTATGACCACTTCGCGGCAGAATGCAGAAACGGGGTCAAGTGCAGGAAATGCGGCGGACAACATGAATTAGGAGAATGCAAATTAGAAACAAAAAAATGTATAAATTGTTGTCAAATGATGGAAAAGTATAGCATTAATTACATAGAAACAGATCACGAAGCAACAGACGCAAGGTGCGAAGTATACAGGAGAATTGTGAATAGGAATAAAAAAAAACATAAATTATGGTAGCGAATAGCAGTTAAGCACCGAAGGAAGTAACTCAGAGGGAGCGTTAATCTTACTCTTAAACTCGCAAGCTTATCTTTAACAAAAATGGATATACGAGGACCACACAGAGATCGAAAACGGAGATTGACCTGGTGTTCTCGAATTTTTACATAATGACTACAGTTTTATTGACACCTAAGATTACTGACCACGGTATTGTAAGAATAGACGTTTTAAAAAATGACCAAAAAAAGGGACAATGACAGAGTATTGTAGAAGAGATCTGACAAACCTAACTGAGGACCATTTTACTGCAATCATAACACCAATGTTACAACAAAGATGTGATGCAAATCGTAGCATAAATAACCTAGCGAATAGTATTATAGAATGTATGACCGAGACCATAAATATTATAGCACCGAAAAAAACAATAATAGTACGTGCGAAATGGAAAGAGAAATCATGGATAACGGGAAATATAATAGAGACCAGTAACTATAAGGATTGGTTATATAAGCGTGCGACCATTACCGGGAAAATGAGAGATTGGGATGAATATAAAAAGATAAGGAATATAGTAGTAGCACTCATACGTAAAAGCAAACGGGAGTACTATGAAAACAATATCGATGCAGAAAAATCAAACCCCAAAAAAATGTGGAAAACACTAAAAGAAATAATAGGATGTAAAAAGACAGAAACAAATGCGAAAGGAGTATTATTTGACGGGAGATTATCTAACGATGATGAAGAAATTGCAAAGAAGTTTAATGAGTTTTTTGTACATAGCATTGAAGACATTGTAAATATAAATGGAGAGGAAAATGAAAATGTGGAAACAATAGAAACTATAAATAAAAAAACCATGGAAATATTCAAAGTAATAAATAGACAAGAACTAAATCAAAACTTAAAAACTTAAAAACTTAAAAACTTCAAACTCAAAATCAAAAACTCAAAATCAAAACTTAAAAACTTAAAAACTTAAAAGAAAAACAGGGCACAGAGGAAGGTATCAGTACAAAAATGTTGAAGATAGCATGGGTGAGCGTAGGAGATATAATGCTAAAACTGTGCAATAAGTCGATGCAGGAAGGAGTATTTTCCGGAAGAGTGGAAAATCTCAACAGTTGTACCAATCCCGAAAATAGCAGGAAGCATAAAGGTAGAGGAATATAGACCGATAAATATGTTACCAATGTACGAGAAAATACTTGAAATAGCAGTAAAAAAACAAATCCTAGAATATGTCGAAGACGCAAACATTCTCGTCCGTGAACAATCCGGTTTTAGGAGGAATTATTTATGTGAAACGGCGGTGCAAAACTTAATAATTACATGGAGAAAAAGTCTGGATGAAAGCGAATTCATAGGAGTTGTCTTTTTAGATTTTAAGGGGGGATTGTCTTTTTTTTCGCGAAATTTACCGCTTTTTGGGAATTCTTTTGTGAAGAAAGTATAGAACGGAAAACTTGTAAAACTTGGCATATAGTTTTATTGATCTGTTTACTACATACAAAACAAATTTTAAACAATTTCATAAAAAAATCCGCCTCCCACCCCCCTCGACGCGCGATGGTCCTTTTTTGATGGTGTGCACGATTACAGCCTTCACGTTCATCCTGCAACAAAAACCCAATAAGCATTTTACTTTAGACACATATAGCTATCGTTCGATGAAGGGAAAAAAAATTGACGATTTGGTGACGTTTCGAAAAAAATTGATCGATTTTTTGTTATAAATGAAAAACTATTAAACGTATTGCTTTTTTGCTTCATCAAACGATAAAAGGATGTCAGCTGAGCATTCTGTCCAAATTTGAAGGCAATCGGTTGAATAGTTTTTTGAGAAATCGTGCACACCATCAAAAAAGGACCATCGCGCGTCGAGGGGGGTGGGAGGCGGATTTTTTAATGAAATTGTTTAAATTTTTTTTGTATCTAGTAAACAGATCAATAAAACTATATGCCAAGTTTCACAAGTTTTCCGTTGTATACTTTCTTCACAAAAAAATTCCCAAAAAGCGGTAAATTTTGCGAAAAAAAAAGACAATCCCCCCTTAAACGAGCATTCGAGACCGTTAGTAGAAACCTACTGTTAATGAAGTTGAAAAGTTATGGAATAAAGGGGATGGTGTACAAATGGATGGAGTCATACCTGAAAAATCGATCACAAAAAGTAAAATATAACAACAGTATGTCAACAACAAAAAATACGAACCATGAGGTGCCACAGGGTTCTGTGTTGGGGCCCTTATTGTTCATAGTATATATAAATGACGTAGTAAAACAACTAAAGTATTGCTCGTGTAAGATGTTCGCGGACGACACGGTCATATACATTAAGGGTAAGGATCTTTGTGAAGTAGAGCGGAAATTAAATGATGACTTGAAAACAATTACAAAATGGCTAAAAGTAAATGCACTCAGTTTAAATACAGGGAAAACCAAATTTATGATAATACATGACCAAAGAAAACCGTATCTGATGTAACGTCGCGAGCAAAGTGCATAAAAATATTGCGCTTTCTTTCTCCTACTTTGTTGAAATCCCCCGAGAACGCTGGCCTGAGCGATTTCCCATGGAAATCGAGAATAACCATTAAACGAATATGGCATTCACATTTTTCGACACGTTCTTGTATCTTCTTAAGCTTAGACATACCACAACTGCAATGTAACCTATCGATAATAAGCGAGCGTCGGGCGTACTTTCGTACGACCCTCCTTACCCACTCGAATCCAACGAGAACATAGTTTTAGGCACGCTTTCTCGGAAAAGTCGTAAAACAAAAATTATCATACTGCAAGCCAGATGACCCAGAGTTCACCCGCCGGCGAAGGCATAGCTGAGCTCTGATTCTTAAATCCGTGTGGGAATCAAGGATAGACCAAGACCGCCGGAAAAGTCCACTCGACTCGGTCATAAAACCGGGCCGCGGCGAAAAACAAAATACACATGGAAGGGCTATGAGGCGCATAGCAGCTGCACTATCGCGGGGCGACTCGGCGCCGGGCCCTAGACCTTAGATAAACAAACACGATCTCATGCGCTTTTTTCCACGAAAACTCGCTCGGAATAGCTTCATTCCGATTGGTCGCCTTGTAATTAATTTCATGCGCCTAGACTCCCAGATACAAAGAACTGTCTCCCACGTCGACCGCTCCGATTGGTTAGAAGAGTCAAAAACGAAAACCCCCTTTTTTTCTCCTACTCCACCCAAGAAGGGAAATCTGGAGCAGGAAGGTCCAGAGGATTAAAAGAAAAATCAGTTCAGCATCATCATCCGAACCAGAAAGATCTCTTCTATCGACTCCAACCCTGTATCGCGATTCGTAATTCTATTCCGCGTTTAACAATCTAACTCTGTTTTTCGATCATCCATTTGCATATCTATTTACTTCGAAAAGCATTGTGAATCTTCTCCGCGCTCTTCACACCCGCGCAGTGACCCTCTGAACCATCTGCGGCACCATTGTAAACACAGCGTGTGTGCGGCCCATCGACCGACATTGTACAAGCGAGCGTAACAGGCCGAGAGCGAAGGCCCTTTCACCCAAGTCCGAAGGACCGTCATTCAGCAAACGTAAGATAACTGCATCATTTTTTTTTGTATCATTTTCTTAATCCGCCGAACTGTACTCTTCCCGTGTTTCCGACCGGCCAAGTGGACGGCACTTGATAATAAACGAAAATTTGTACACGTTAACTACATCTGCCGCAATCACTCACTCTTGACCATCTAGGCACTCGAGACCTAGAACACCCGTTTCACACATTCTCCTTTTACCCTCATCCCGTGCTATTGCGCTTGGCGTAGGCAAGAAAGAGGGAAACGAAAGTTTTATGCTCTCATCCGTTCCGGATGTGACACTGAAAAACTGCTGTGACATAAAAATAGAAAATGACAAAATAGAGGAAGTCGAGGAAATTAAGTACCTGGGAATAATTATAGACAATAATATGAAATTTGATAGGATGGCTGCGTTTATTGTAAAAAAAAGTAGCTAAGAAAGTGAACTCTATGTATAGTATTAATAAGTATGTCACGATAAATACGCTAATAACTATTTATAAAAGTATAGTGTCCCCGCATTTTGAGTATTGCAACACACTACAACTAAATATCAACGAGTATTGGATGGATGTTCTACAAAAAACACAAAACCGAGCAATGCGAGCAATCCTACGGTAATAGGTATACGAGAATAAAAGACATGCTCGATTCTTTATGCTTTCTGAATGTACGACAGAGAATGATATACAATGTGTGCGTTTTTGTATAGAAAATAAAAAATGGAGTGATGCCGGAATATTTGCGTAATGAAATTATGATAGTAGGCGAGAGGCACCAGTACTGTTACATCCTAGCGAATGTGCCTTCTCTCGGTTATTCCCAATATCCTCATTTGCCGTTATAAGCTTATTATCAAATGGATAAATCTAAGAATAAGACGAATAACCGCGTAAAAAGGAACGTGCGTACGTTTCACACGCACATTCAACCCACAGCGATATACGCATGATAGCAGCACCGTCAGCTATCGACTTTTCCTATACCATTGGCTGTCAACAAGAACAAGATCTCAGGCGAATATTCCAAGAAGAGCTGTCCAACGAAAACCAACCATCACCTCGATCAACAGCCTCCAAAAATTCTACGCCGGCCCAACTGCATGAGAACCAAGAAAGCCTCGACCCTAGATTATTTAAACATAACATAAACTAGACGGCTCCGACGAGCTTATGACTCCGAATAAATAATAAGACATCCGGTCTCGCAGCGTAGTCCGATATACAAACCTCTCAATATGAGAAGTCACCATAGCCATAAATCGACATAACACAAACCATGCGAATGCTTAGGTCTCTGATATCGAACTCTATATCCCATGCGCTTTTTCCCCGAAACACGAGACAAAGGTCTCCTCTTCATACGCATATTAGTCAGAACCGATGCCCTGAAATAAGGCCAGGCACGTGCCTAACGAATCTGTACGCTAATCAACCGATATCTTCACGACCAATGGTCCAATCCCTAAAGAACTAGATGACCAAGACCACACTCTCCCACCTTCCTTCTCCCACTACTGAACCTCTCCTAATTTTTATATCAAGAAAGACTTCCTTCCTGAAGTCAGTCTCCCGACAGTCGCCATCAAATCCAGATCTCAGTCTCGCGAAATCTTCAATCAAAATTAACTTCACTTCTTAATCTTGTTCTGACAGAATTCGAAGTGTAGAACCGGTATCGTAGAGTTTCGAATATTACACATCTTCGGGTTTTGACCGAAGCGTTGTATAAAAGTTTAGTCGACTCTCGCTTCCTCGAGTCCATAAAATAGTTCAAGTGCTATTTACTACGCGTATATACATAAACACTCTCAGCGCCCCAAGAGTCTGGTGCTGGTGATCACTTTCCGAACGCAAAGCGTGGCATCCGTCAACGAAGCCCTTATCTGCGAGCGACGACCGATATCTTTGCGAGCGAGCGTACCTTCACACTGCTACACTCACAAACACAGCGACCAATGTAAGCGACAAATTTCATTTTATGTTAATCTGATTGTTCCCCCGGCTTCATAGTTATTTTCATTGTCATGTTTCTGTATAAGCAACTTTATTCATCCGATCACTTATTTGTAATAAACCTTTAGTTAAGTTTGTACAAATTCGTCGGATTATTTCTCGATACCAAATCACTGGATGACTTCCTAATTTTTAACTCATTCCAAGCACTACCCCTTTTTACCCTCATCCCGTGCTATTGCGCTTGTCGTAGGCAAAAAAGGAGGGAATCAAAAAATATATGCCCACGTCCCTTCCCGACGTGACAGTACAACACAAGACAAAATAGTAATATACTGATAAAACAGCGCAGAACAAACGCAGCTCAAAAATGTGTAACCTATACCGGCTTTGATATGTTCAAAAAACTTCCAACGGCGATAAAGAGTGCGGATAATGTGGAAGATTTCAAACGAGTGATTAAAGAACATGTGAAAAGAAGAGAGGGATTGAGGCGACAATAGGATAGCGAAAAATAGGATAATTAGGATAAGGTATTGTGAATGTCACTGCTAGTAGCAATATGCTAAATAAAGCTCAATCGATCAATCAATCAATCTCTCCCTCTCTCTCTCCCTCTCTCTCTCTCTCTCTCTCTCTCTCTCTCTCTCTCTCTCTCTCTCTCTCTCTCTCTCTCTCTCTCTCTTTCTCTTTCTCTTTCTCTTTCTCTTCTCTCTTTCTCTTCTCTCAAAACTTTGTTAGTCACACTTAAATCTCCAAACATTAGAGACTTCATTATCTTCAAAAAAAGAGAGAAGAAAGATCTCCCAATCCGCAATGTCTTCTCGCTCGTTGTAACCGGTTCCATTTTCGTCAACGAATTACTTCCGGCCCCTACATACAGACTTCATCGATCCACAAAAGCGAAAGCAGCTGCAACAAATTACCAGTATGTGTGGTTCAAATCGGGCAGTACTTACGTCAGAAAATCAAACGGTACACCACCACTCAAGATAAGCTCCGAAGCCGACCTCTCCAAGCTCGTCTGACTACCCCATGTTGCGTCTCTGAACACTCCAGAAATGGACCTTTCGAACATTAAAATCGCTAGTTTCAATTCCAACTCACTCCCAGGACATATTGATCTCATAAAGGCACATCTTTCTACTCACTTCTATCACGTTATTGCTGTGGTTGAAACTTGGCTTCATTCCCTCATCCCTGATAGCTTAGTAAACTTAAATGGTTACTTTCTCGTACGCAACAATAGGGTTCGTGCCAAGGGGGGTGGACTGGCCTGCTTCATCCATCAATCCCTCAAAGCACAGGTGTTAGCCATGTCAGAAAATTTAGCTTTAAATGCACCCGAATTTATCTCCTTAGAAATTTGCAATACTCAGCACGAATCTCTCCTTCTCTCGTGTGTTTATAGGCGACCCAAGGGTTTACTATTCCACGAATTTTTCGAAACTCATTCCAATTTATCACTAACTCACAAAAATATCATCATCACGGGTGATCTAAATTGTAATTTAGCCACCTCAAATTTTGAAGCTGACTTTCTCCGCGAATGCACTCGAAGCGCCGCTCTCTCTATCGTGCAATCTGGTACTACTCATCATACACATTCGTTCGATTCTTGGATCGATGTCTTTATCGTCCATTGCCCTGCGAAGATTGTCAAATTTGCCAAGTCCGACGCTCCTTTCATTGCGGGCCATGATTTACTGGAGCTAAGTTATCAATTTAACGCGATCAAGCCTTTGCCGAAGTCTCTAACACGTCGAAATATCACAAAATTTGATAGTTCAATTTACAAATCTGATCTGGCCTCTGAACTTCTTCCTATCAACCTGCCACCGATTATTAACATGTCATCAGCTGACGATATAGACCGCTTTACCTCCACCTTATTCGAATTGGTCTCGACAACCTTTAATCTTCATGCGCCTCTACAATCCTTTACCGTGTCGTCTCCGCCTTCTCCGTTGCTCTCCGATCAACTTAGAACCCGAATCGAAACGAAAAATTTACTGTATCGTCAAGCAAAGCGATCTGGTTGTGTTTTACGTTTGTCTATTTACCGACAATATAGGGATGAGCTCGCGTAAGATCTCAAGAACGCCAAAAATAAGTATTTCTTGGAAAGACTTGCTAGTCTCCACAATGTCCCAAAACTCTGGAGAGAACTGAAAAACCTTGGTCTCGTAGCTTCATCTTCCGTTTCTCCATTGGATTTTTTCTCCTCCGATGATCTCAATTCTTTTTTTGTCAACATTTCAAACGTAGTTCCACCTTGTTCCACGTCACAATTAACTGATATCCTCGCTAATCATCCCTTAGGGCAGCCCATCTTTGAATTTGCGCCAGTGACGTCTGACGTCGTCACTTCTACAATAAAATCGTCCACGTCTCCTTCTCTGACATGTGGTCTCGATGGCTTGTCTCTGTTCTCCATCCACCATGCTCTTCCCATCTTATCTCCGATTCTCAGTTCCCTTTTCAACATTGCTCTCTCAACCGGTAACTTCCCTTCTTTATGGAAAAAAGCTCTCATCAAACCGCTACTCAAAACTAATCCTCCCAAATCCTTATCTGATACTCGGCCGATCGCTAATCTCTGTGAACTTTCCAAAATCTTTGAAAAAATAGTACCCTCCCAATTTCTGAATTTTCTCGACGATTACAACCTCTTTAATCCTATGCAATCCGGGTTCAGAAAGGGCTTTGGTACTCAAACCGCATTACTCAAGCTTAGCCACGACGTCCACCAAGCAGTTGATGCTAGAAAACTAACTTGTCTAGTGCTCTTTGACGTTTCTAAAGCTTTCGATACTGTGCCGCACTACCTTCTTCTTCTTAAAATGCGTCGACTAGGCTTTTTAAACAGGGTCATCATCTGGCTCCACTCTTATCTCTCTGGCAGATCGCAAGCCGTATTCGACAACAATGGTGATTCCTCCAGGTGGTTGCATACTTCGAGTGGCGTTCCCCAAGGCTCGGTTTTGAGCCCGCTACTGTTTTCCCTATTTATTAACGACATCGGTTTAAATCTCACCTACACCAACACATTATTTTTGCTGACGATATTCAGATATATCTGAGCTGTTATCCATCCGACCTCGAAGCTGGCATGACAAAACTTTCTCGGGATGTGAAGGCAATAAGCGACTATACGACCACAAATGGCCTCAATCTAAATGTACAAAAGTCTAAAGTCATGATACTAGGGAGCAGAGCTTTCATCCACAAGCTCAAACTCCAAACTTTCACCCCGATCACCTTAAATGGAATCGTCGTTCCCTTTGTACAGGAAGTACGAAATCTCGGTGTCATTTTTTCTGATAATCTCTCCTGGAAGGCTCACATGGTCGAAATTTCTCGCAAAGTTAACTTCTCATTATTCAAGCTCAAAACTCATCGTAACTCTCTATCTCCCGAACTTAGAATTAAACTCGTTACTTCTCTCATATTCCCTCTTATAGATTATTGCTGCGTGGTGTACAACAATTTGTCCAATGAGCAGAATACCAAGCTCCAAAAACTTGTAAATAACTGTATCCGATTTATCTACAACCTGAGGAGAGATGTGCACATCACACCTTACCGACGTCGCTTGGGCTGGCTAACGGTACGATCGCGGAGACTTTACTTGATGGGCTTGGTTGTTTACAATTTACTTCAAGGACTATTACCTGGCTCCTTGTCTGACCTCTTCATCCCTGCTCGCCCAAGAACCCGTCCCGCACGCCAGGGAAATTCAGCTATTTTTCACATTCCTCCTTGGGGTACTTCCACATTTCAGCACTCTTTCGCCGTGACCGCACTCCATTTCTGGCACTCTCTCCCCCCTCATTTCAACGCTTCAGAAACAATCTCCGTTTTTAAATCTAGATTATATGAGTACCTATTTGAACTCGACGGAATTTCTTCCGACTTTGCAACTTGATCTTGGGATACTACTTGATAGTGTACGGGCTCGTCCCTATGATCTGTCCAGACTTAGAATTAGATGCGTCGCAGCTTGACCTCAGGGTTTTTCACGCCTATGCTTCAGTTTAGTCACCATCTTCTCTCCTCTCAATCAATTTATATTGCGTACCTTTTTTGTTCTCACTGCGCTTCGGTTTTCTATCTACTATTTCTACTGTTCATTTTATTGTACTCATTAACTCTGTATAAACCGGATTTTCATTCAACCTAGGTGGTATTGACCGTAGACAATATTGTTTTCATCTCACCTGGCGGAAATCGTTTTCTCTCAACTGCGCTGAGAGCATCAGTTTGATTATGTAATTTAGTTATAAGTTTAGATGTAAGTAGTCCGTTTATGATTTCTATTGTAATTCACTTAATAATTCCACATTGTCCCATGGTTTTTACCAGGACATTAGATAAACCAATCAATCAATCGATCTCTCCCTCTCTCCCTCGCTCCCTCTCTCCCTCTCTCCCTCTCGCCTTTGCTCCTTCTCTCCCTCTCCCCCTCTCTCCCTCTCTGACCGTGTGTACCTGTGCACGCATCTCTTCTCTCCCTCATCCCTTCTCTCTCTCTCTCTGACCGTGAGTACCTGCGCACGCATCTCTTTCGGCTCTCGCTTTTGTCAGGCTTTTCTCTGCCGCCGCGTGCCTTCGGGCCCTCTTGTTGCAGGTGAAAGCATGCCCTATTGTTGCTTTTTGTTCGGCCTAAACTACTCTACTGCTCTGCTTGCTGCATTTTGCTAAAAACCGGATAATAAGCGACAGATATCAGCATCGGATGCCCATAACCTCAAACGTCACGGCTCCGGCAACCACGGCGCTCGGACCTCGGCCCTCACCGTGGGAATCACCCGTGCTCGATCGATCGCTGTGCATAGATCAACGTGCTGTTGTATCGTCCTCGGATATCGTCAAGTCTGTTTTACCGTCCATCCTACATCTAATCTACTTATCAGTACATCAAATCTACTTATCAGTCGACATCGCACTCTATCGTCGATACATTATCTTTAGTCGATCTGATACTATCGATATATAATCACTAGCCGATAAGTCTATTTCCGTCTAGTTTCGTCCTTGTTGGCAAAGCGTGTCAATCATGGATAGAGTCTGTTTCAAGTGCGGTACGAAGATAGCGGGTATTAGCAATGAGTGTATTGGCTGCGCTCGAGCATTTCATCCGGGTTGTGCTCGAAATTATTTATCATCTTCGTCTGTCGGGGAGTGCTGTCTTCTCAACCTGGAACCATCACCTGCACTGTCCGATACCAGTCCAATCCACAAGCCGGAGCAAATTGAACGTTCACTCGTCTTCTACTAATAGCGATCGGGCTCCATTTCCATCCTCGCCTTCGTCGCAGCTCAACTCAGACAGCATGCTTGCTCGACTGGTGGCTATGCATGAAAAAACGGATGCTTGTATCGAAGCTTTCAGTCGTAGGCAAGAGCAGACTAATAACGAATTTCGCGCTTTGCTTGGACAGATCCCGGCTATAAAAACCACCCTCGCTGAACATGATGACCGTATTGTTGACATCGAACAAGTAAATGTCACACGTGACAATCGCGTCATGGAACTTGAACAGGCTAATATCGCTCTAAGGGAGGAGCTTGCTGTACTTCGACGCGAGCGCACGCCGGTGGCGACCGCTACGTCGTCTTCTGATATGGCTGGCTTGGTGGTGCGTGGAATGCCGACCAGTGATATACCCAACGCTATAGATTTGACTAAAAAGATCTTTGACGTCCTTGGAGCATCTGAACTATCAACTCACATACTAGCCGTGAGAAAACTTCCGACCAAGCCGAGCGGTGCTGTTCCGCTCAAACCGAGCATCTTAGGTTTGAGACGGTGATCCCGTCTCAAACCTAAGATGCTCTTACATCGTCACGCTGACCTCTAACACTGTGAGGGACATTCTTATCGGCAAGAAGCGTGAAAAGCGTGATCTCAAATGGTCTGAGGTTTTTGAAGACTGTTCGATCGCGACAAACAACTTTAATATCTTCGTAAACGAATTGTTACCATCCGATAAATATAAATTGCTGCGGCGTATCAGGGCTAAGGCCCTAGTTACAGGTTACAAATTCACTTGGATCAGAGGTGGACGAATCTACGTGAGGAAAGCAGAAGGACAGCCGCGTATTGAGGTTCGGTCAGAGACGGACCTCGTTGTTGATAATTGACTCGCGGGGACACCGAGAGTTGGATCATCCCTGGTAGCTTGTCGTCACACAGATAAGTCAGCTCTTTTTTCACGGCCCTCTCCTCTAAGAATCGCCCACTTCAATGCTTGCTCACATTGATCAGGTTCGGCTGTTTTTTCATGACAACTTTTTTCATGTGATATCCGTCTGAGAGACTTGGTTACACTCCCACATTGCAGACACACTCATAAATATCGATGGCTTTTTCGTCGTTCGCAATGATCGGGAGGGAAAGGAGGGTGGCGGGGTTGCAGTTTTCATACGCCATTCCCTTAAAGTCAACGTCCTGGACATGTCCCCTAGTCAATTCTCTAACTCACCGGAATTCATTCTATTGAAATTATCTCTAAACGGCGCGGATCCGGTATTATTTTCTTCCATCTATAGACGACCGCATGGACTCCTCCTTGATAATTATATTCAAGCTTACTTCAGCTTCTCCCACGCTTATAAAAACATTGTACTAACAGGGGACCTTAACTGTAATTTACTGGGAGACAGTTTTGAATCAAAATACTTAAAAGATTTCGTTCTCTCGTCGGCGTTAAATTTCATAAACTCGGGTGCGTCATTCCATACTGATTCCTCCAGTTCCTGGCTTGATGTCATAGCGGTTGATGACCTAGAAAAAATCATGGCGCATTCCAAGTCAGCCACTCCATTTATTAATGGGCATAATCTACTCGACGTCGCATACTTAATAGGCTTTGAGATATTGAACACTGGCCTTCTCCGACGCCGGTGTACTTCATCTTTTGACACTCAGGCATATGTAGACTCAGTCTCTTCTATTCTCAGTGAGTGCAGTCATGCTTCTTCCGAATCTGAGATGGAACAAAATGCAAATCATCTCTCGTCTGCATTAGTCTCTGCCATGGATGTCCACGCTCCTTGGAGGACTTTCCCTGTGTCTCGACCGCCGGCTCCGTGGCTAACTGATGAACTCAGGCAACGTATTAAATGTAAGGATCGGATGTACCAGACTGCGAGACGTGCAAATAGTCTGCTCGGCCTGGCGGAATATAGGCGTATTCGGGATAAACTCACGCAGGATATCAGGAAAGCTAAAACCGACTTTCATCGAGAAAAACTACTCCAAATATCTGACCCTGTGGTCCTTTGGAAAGAATTAAGGAGACTGGGCCTGATTAAATCGACATTGACTTCTCCCCTTAATTTCTTCTCATCTCAGCCACTAAATGAATACTATGCGTCGGTCTCCTCGACTACGGTCGCACTGGACTGGAGTCACATTGAACGCGTTCTTGCCGATATTCCTAGTCAAGGAGCTAGTTTCTCGTTCTTGCCGATTAGTGGTGACACTATTCGTCGTCAACTCGGCCTACTGAAGTCGTCCTCTCTTACTGAGGCCTCAGATGGAGTGTCAGCTTTCAGTCTCCGTAACGCCACAACTGCGGTCGTGAATCATTTGGTTATATTGTTTAATAATTCGACTAGTCTCTGTTATTTTCCTTCGTTGTGGAAGAGAGCTCACATTCGACCTCTATCTAAAGTTAGGACTCCTAAATCGCCGTCGGACACTCGTCCGATTGCCAATTTGCCAGAAATATCAAAGCTTTTCGGACGCATAGTTAAGGATCAAATGGTCACCTTTGCTGAGTCAATGAATCTACTGGACGCTAGACAATCCGCGTATAGAGTAGGGTTTTCAACCCAAACTGCGTTAATAATAATTTGTGATGATGCGCGGAGAGCCATTGACCGAGGGATGCTTACTGTACTTGTCATGTTTGACTTTAGCAAGGCTTTCGACAAGATGCCTCACTCAATCCTTCTATGCAAGCTGAAAAAACTTGGGTTTTCGGACTCGGTCCTCAAGTGGATTTATTCATATCTGACTGGTCGCGTGCAGACAGTTGTTGGCGAGCAAGGCCATAGCACTGCGTGGCTTGCCACGAACGTGGGTGTTCCTCAGGGCTCGGTGTTGGGTCCCTTGCTTTTCTCCCTCTTCGTCAACGATATTTCTGAGTGTTTAAGGTTTTCGAGCCACATGGTATTCGCCGATGACACTCAAATTTATCGCAGTTGTTTGCCGTCGGAGCTAAACCGAACTATTGAGTTAATTGGCGAGGATGTCAACGCGATTTTTGAGTATGCGACTACAAATGGGTTGTCTTTGAGTCTGCCAAAGTCGAAGGTCCTTGTTCTGGGCAGTAATGCCCGCACAAGGGCTCTGACACTGGAAGATCTCCCGCCAATCTTGGTAGGTGACACCCCACTACCCTTTGTTTCTGAGCATCGAAATCTGGGCTTAATGCTCTCTGACTCTCTATCCTGGAAGCGCCATGTGGCTCAAATCTCTCGTGACGTGCATAGCATTCTCCATAAATTGAAATATCACCGAAACTCTCTGCCCACGGATTTGAGAGCAAAATTAATCAGCACGTTTATCTTTCCGCGACTTGACTATTGTTCAACTGTTTTTTGCAACCTCCCTGAGACGATCGACGTAAAGCTTCAAAGGCTCATAAACAGTGGGATTCGTTTTATCTATAATTTGCGGAGAGATGCTCATGTAACGGCTTTCAGACATCGGCTGAGATGGCTTTTGGTAAGGAATAGACGCACGTACTTCCTGGGAATTTTGGTGTATAAAGTGCTAAATGACTTCGTGCCTGATTATATTCAGGAGTTATTTAACAGAGTTAATCCTGGTATCCGCGTGTCGCAAAGATTGCCTCCCTCCACATATGCCATCCCTTTCGCTAGGACATTTATTTATAGTAACTCGGTCTCTGTGGACCAGTGCTTTGGTTTGAGTTTGACTTTTTTTGATCATTTCGCTTTCTTTTTTCTTTTTCTTCTGGGCATATTCTATTTTATTTTGCCTTATTTTATTTTATTTTATTTTATTTTATTTACCTAATATATGGAATTTGCTTACTTCGGTGGTTTATTTTGCGTGCGTGATTTCGTTATTTTTGTAATCTCGTTATATCTTTTTCTTTATTTCTTTACTTGACAACTTGCGTGCGTTATTCCTTAAGTTTGGTTGATGTCACCGGACTCGTTGGATATTTGGGTTATGCATTATTTCTTATTTCTTTAGACAGTTTCTTTTGCCACTTGGTTAACCCAGTATGCTATAGATAGGCATGCACTTTAAGCATTTAAACATTTTCTGCGTTATTTTTATTATTTTGGCTCTAATTCGTTTAACCATGCGTTACCTTATTTTGTTTTATTATTATTATTATTTTATTTTATTTAATTTTATTTTGTTGTTTTATAATTATTATTTAAGCTTAAGTTTATCATTTTTCGTTGTTAAGGACTACTGTGGTAGTTCCGCTAAGTACTACTGCGGTAGAAAGTAATATTCTCTATGTACATTGTTTGCCCGAAAGTTTTTTAAACTAAGGCATGTAGGCTGTATCAATCAATCAATCACTCTCTCCCTCTCTCCGTCCCTCCTTCTCTCCCTCTCTTTCTCGCTCCCTCTCTCCCTCTCTCCCTCTCTCCTTCGCTCCTTCTCTCCCTCTCCCCCTCTCTCACTCTCTCCCTCTCTCCGTCTCTCCCTCTCTGTCTGTCTGTCTGCCTGTCTGTCTGCCTGCCTGCCTGCCTGCCTGCCTGCCTGTCAGTCTGTCTGTCTGCCTGCCTGTCTGTCTGTCTGTCTGTCTGTCTGTCTGTCTGTCTGTCTGTCTGTCTGCCTGTCTGTCTGTTTGTCTGTCTGTCTGTCTGTCTGTCTGTCTGTCTGTCTGTCTGTCTGTCTGTATGTCTGTCTGTCTGTCTGTCTGTCTGTCTGTCTGTCTGTCTGTCTCTCTCTCTCTCTCTCTGTCTCTCTCTCTCTGTCTCTGTCTCTCTCTCTGTCTGTCTGTCTCTCTCTCTCTCTCTCTCTCTCTCTCTCTCTCTCTCTCTCTCTCTCTCTCTCTCTCTCTCTCTCTCTCTCTCTCTCTCTCTCTCTTTTCTCATGTGAGTAACCGTGCACGCTATCTTTTTCGGCTCCGTCTTCAATCAGAATTTTCTCTGCCGATTCCTGCCTTCGGGCGTTCTTGTTGCAGATAATCTGCAACGATTCACGGATTAGCTGCAACATAACCTCAACTGTCACGGACTCACCAAAATCTTGCTGTCTCTCGCCGTGGGATATCTCACCGTGATATATCGTGGGAATCGTTCGCGCTCTATCGATTGTCGACACCGACTGATCGAGGATCTGTTTTATCCATCGCGGATATCCGTCCCCAGTTTGTCTTATCGACGTGCTTACCTTATCACCGGTCAGTAATCACTCAATTGTTCCGCTCGTCTTCTTATCGGTCGATAACATATCACCGTAAGCATCAGCAGTGAGAGCGGCGTGTGCAATGGGCCGCACTTGTTCGAAATGCGGCAAGATCATTGCTGGGGTCAGCAATGATTGCATCACCTGCGGACAGTCATTTCACCCGGGATGCGCTCGCAGCTATCTGTTGACTTCCTCCGTTCATGACTGCTGTCTCCTCCACCTCACGCCTTTATCTTCGTCGCCGATCGCTAGCCAGCCATCTGTATCCCGAAGCACTTTAAACATTCATCGCATTGCCGCTACCGGAGATCGTGCGCTTTTCCTATCCCTCTCTCCAGCCACGCCGCTAACCTCTGACAGCACTCTCGCGAAACTGGTTTCCATGCACGAAAAAACTAGCTCCACCATCGAAGCTTTTTGTCGCTCTCAGGAGAAAACGAATAATGAATTTGGCGCGAAGCTTGAGCAGATCCCACCCATGGCGGCAACCCTTACCGAACTTCTACGACGTGTCGCTGAGCTTGAAAACGTTAACATCGCCCTGAAAGCTGAGGCCCCCGCGCGGCGGACGATCAGCCCCCTGAGGTTATCACCACTTCTTCGCCTTCTACCGGTGAGGTAATCATTGCTGGACTGCCAATATGTGACGCCCAAAATCCCAAGAATTTGATTATTAACGTCTTCGACGCACTGGGAGTATCTGAGCTATCGCACCACATTCTCGCGGTAAGGAAACTTCCCACCAAGTCTTCAGGGGTCATAGGTGAATCGGTTGCAAATGTCAAATGCTCTTATATCGTCGCGCTGACCTCAAGCTCGGTCAGGGACATCCTCATCCGCAAAAAACGCGAAAAACGTGAGCTTAAATGGTCCGAGGTCTTCAACGACTGTTCTATCGCTACTAAAGACTTGAACATCCTCGTGAATGAAATGCTGCCAGCTGAAAAATATAAATTGTTTCGACGCGCGAAAGCTAAGGCCGCAGTTGTAGGTTGCAAGTTCGTGTGGACTAGGCGTGGCCGAATCTATGCCAGGAAAGCGGATGGTCAACCGCGCGTTGAAGTTCATTCCGAAAAAGATCTCGTGCGGCCCGATTGAGTCGCCGTACCTGTAGCCTGCCTGCAAAATCGAACCTTTAACTTTAACTTTTGCTTTTGCGTTTTGCTTTTTGCTCTTTGCTGTGCATGATTCTGCTATGCTTTGTATAATTTTGTTTGATTTTACTTTGTATGACCGCGCTTTGATAACTCGCTTTGCACGATTTTGCTTGTACGACGGTATGACTTAAGTTTATCCGTTTTTCTTCTTTGTTTCTTTGCTTTTGTATGATTTTGCTTTGTACGACTGTATGATTTGTAAGATTAGTTATTAAGTTTCTTACGTTCATCTTAGTTAATTCTCTCATGGTTATTTTTTTACTACATTCATAGTTTTATTTTTGCTTATGCTTCATTACGGTTCATTTTTTATTTACTTGTTACTACGAACTCATCTTAACACTGTGTATCTTTACTGTCAGCTATCTTTGCCCGAAAGTTTTTTCAACTAAGGCATAATAAATTGTATCAATCAATCAATCAATCTCTCTCTCTCTTTCTCTCTCTCTCTCTCTCTCTCTCTCTCTCTCTCTCTCTCTAACGGCTAATCTCTACCACATCAATCACGCATCGCTGTCGCCGCTCAACTCAATACATGTTAAATCGATTGCTTACTCGCCGAAAATTGAATTCTCTGTTCTGACGCAATTACCCACAGTATTTTACGTTTTTATAATGGCATCTCTTTGTGGTATTTGTTCGCGATCGTCAAACCGAGGAAGTGGCATAGTTGTATGTACTGGGGAATGTCGGAAGCAATTCCACATTTCATGCGCCTCGAATACATTCAATTTCAATCCGGCTGATCCCGATAGTTCATCAACTTTTCGATGTAACCCATGCCCAATGCATCGATCTCTAATAACACCACGGACCCCGGATCCTTCGCCTGAACATACCCGTACACCGATAGGCACTACCTCGAGCATTACTCTTCAGGACATCTCAATGCAACTGTTGTAACTACAGAAATTAAGTTACTGCTCAAATGGTATTTTAAACAATATCCAGAGCACCCTAGCAACGGTAGTGAGCGATATCGGTGAAATCAAAACGGATGTTGCTCGACTCTCCGCATCACATGAGATCTTGTCTCAGCGAGTCTCTGATTTAGATGACAGAGTCAAGCCCACTACTTCCATGGCGCATGACGTGCGTGGGGAATGCAGCTTATTGAAGGATAAATTCGAGGCGGTGTCAGGTGATCTCTTGCATCGAACACTTGATCATAGTGCGTCAGAGATTACGGTGTCAGGCATTCCGGCAGACTTGCAGGATACACCGGAGGTGATGGTCCAAAAGGTTTTCAAGGCTTTTGGTATCCCGGAATTAGTTTCTGATATTCTTGAGATTCGACCTCTCTTCAAAACAACCCCAAATCCTGTCGGAGATCGCTCTGGCGCCGTCTCCGTATCGAGATTAGCCTACAAAAGATTCATTGTAGTGCTCAAATCATCAAACGTCCGCGATTTTATCATGGCGAAAAAGCGAGCAAAAAAAGCACGATAAGCGAGGTTTTCTCCGGCGAACGCGTGGGATATATTTATATCAATGAGATGATGTCTCCGATACAAACTGTTTCGCGAAATACAATCTAAGGCAAAAACGGCTGGCTTTAAATATGTATGGACACGTGGAAATCAAATCTATGGACGAAAATCGGACGCCGCACCACGTATAATAATCCATACGCTAGCTGATCTAGAGAGGGCTGCGTGACTAGATCATGAACAGATAGCGAATAAACCGCAGGAAAAATAAGATAAATTAAGTTCTGTGGAATGTACGTCAGTAAAAATCGCTGAGTTCAATGCGAATTTCCTGCTTCAATTGAATTGAATTCATTAAAGCTCATCTCTCGAATAATTTTTATCATATCATTTCGATATCAGAGACATGGCTGAGTCATGGAATTTCCGATGATCTGATTGCGCTACCCGATTACACGCTGGTACGGAATGATCGCAAGCGTTGGCGCGGTGGCGGAGTAGTCATTTATGTTCACAACTCATTACAAGCCAAAACCCTTGCCACGTCGCCTAACACTCTACACAAGGCCCCTGAATTCATCATTATAGAAGTGAAGAGCTCCACTGCTGAGTCACTACTATTCGGCTCCATTTACAGGAGGCCTAAAGGGTTTCTCTTCGACGAATATATCGACAAATTCTCACGGGTGGCGGTTGCGTACAAAAATATTGTTATTGGTGGCGATTTAAACTGCAACCTACAGAGTAACAGCTTTGAAGCAACATTTCTCCGAGACTTAGTTACAACACAAGCGTGGCATACCGTCGATTCCGCAGCTACATACCATACATCGACATGCGACTCTTGGCTGGATGTATTTATAATAGATGACCAGACCAAACTGATAGCCTTTCAAAAATCTGAATCTCCGTTTATTGCAGACCATGATCCCATTACGCTAAACTATACATTCGATACTCGACCAGTCACAGTTCGCATAATTTCACGACGACTCTTAAATCAATTCAGCGATGTTCAGTTTTGCAGATCTCTTTCAACTGCACTTGCAAATATTAACATTGAGTCAATCTATTCCTGCTCAAATAGGTCCGAGATGGAGAGATGGGTTACTCAACTAAATCAAATTGTCTTATCTGAGTTCGACAATCATGCTCCGGTTAGGGTTTTCCAGGTGCACCGTCCGTTGGCTCCTTGGTGAACTCCTGAGTTAAAGACGAGGATCAAGAGGCGTAATATACTATTCAAGCAAGCTAAAAGATCAAATGATGTACTTAACTTTGCTATTTACAGGCAATTTCGCGATCTGCTTGCAGTAGATGTGAGGTCGGCTAGGAACGACTATTATAAGAAAAGATTGGTGGGCATGACAAATGCGGCCAGGTTATGGGGCGAACTGAGGACTCTGGGCCTCACTAAATCTAATGCAGTCTCGTCTTTCAATTTTTACTCAACGCAGGAATTGAATGACTTTTTGTAGAGGTATCTAATACTGTCGATCGATGTCAACCTGCCGAGCTCATAAACATCATGATAAAACGATATCCAGGTCGTCTAAATTTTGAATTTGTTGCTGTTGACTCAGGAAACGTCTCAAATCTTATTTTAAAAAATCACAGCTTCCTCGCTATATGCGGGTTACGATAAAATGAGTCCGTTCATACTCCATAACGGCCATCCAGCGATTGTAGAAATTCTAACATCAATCTTTAACACCTGTCTGCAGCTAGCTTATTTCCCTCAAATCTGGAAACGTGCCTTGATACGCCCACTGCTTAAGTCGAACCCTCCCAGGTCGATTTCCGATACCCGACCTATCGCCAACTTGGCAGAGCTCTCCAAATTTTTTGAAAGGATCGTCAATCAATAGATCACATTTATCACCGATCACAACATCCTCGATAATCGTCAGTCTGGCTATAGGAAGGGCCCACAAACGGCTCTCCTTTGTATTTGCCATGATGTAAAAGCTGCGGTTGATGAGCAAAGGATAAGAATCCTAGTACTATGAAATTAGCTCTATGCTAAAAATTTGCCACTTCAATGCTAACTCCCTCGTTGCCCACATCGACCAAATTAGACTTTTTTCCAAGAAAATACATTCCATGTAATCTCCGTTTCCGAAACGTGGTTACACTCTCGTATACCAGACGATCTTGTTGCTATTAACGATTTTTTTATCATTAGAAATGATCGTGAGGGTAAGATGGGAGGAGGCGTCGCATGCTACGTTAACAAATTGCTTCAAGCTAAAATTCTCGATTCATCTCCTTTAGCTTTTTCCAACGCACCAGATTATATATTACTGGATATATCCATTACGAAGGGGAAGTCGATACTTTTTGCATTAATCTATAGAGTCCAAAACGCCTGTTTTTCGCAGAATTTTTGGCAAATTACAGCAGGTTCAGTCACGATTTCAACAACATCATTATTACCGGTGACCTAAATTGTAATTTACTTTCAAACAACTACGAGGCAGGTGTCCTCAAAGAATTAATCTTCGCACATTCACTCTTTTTGGTCCCTACTGAGGCATCCTACCATTCATCGTATTGTGACTCGTGGCTTGACGTAATAGTTGTTGATTCCGAAGACAAGCTTCATTCCTTCGCAAAATCCCCAGCTCCACTTATAGCTGGTCATGATCTTATTGAAATCACCTACGATTTACCGCTTCCCGTACTACCCTCGCGCCTTATTTAACGCCGCTGTTTAAAAAAATTCAATGAGCAAGAATATTGTGCGAAAATTGACTCTGCGTTACCTCCGATCACGGGTTTGATCACTGAGTTGGACGGCACCCCTATCAACCTGGACAATCTTATATTGTCGGTTGTTGGTCTTATCAGCGATGTCTTCGACTCGGTTGCTCCGTTGCGATAATTGCGTCTTCGTAATTATTCAGCACCGTGGTTTACCATTGAGCTCAGGGATCTGATTCGGACGCGTTATAAATTGTATCGACGAGCAAAGCGTACAGGAATCGCAGAGCGGTATGATGAGTATCATCAGTTCCGAGATCGTGTTATAATATAATTGCATATTGCTAGGGAGCAATTTTTATTTGATAGAATCAGTTCGATCGATGAACCAAATCGACTTTGGAGGAAACTTGCGAATATGGGTCTCATTAGAATTAACATCTCTTCTCCTCTTAATCACTTTACTGCCAACCAGTTAAACATCTACTTTGCAT
Organism: Ophion ellenae; assembly: GCA_963210295.1. Classification (NCBI taxonomy): domain Eukaryota; kingdom Metazoa; phylum Arthropoda; class Insecta; order Hymenoptera; family Ichneumonidae; genus Ophion; species Ophion ellenae. The sequence continues at coordinate 4,110,134 of OY723395.1, read as the reverse complement.
CTATCTCTGGACCTGATAGCCAGCTCTCAATTACTGACTTCTTAAATTCCATTAACTCGGTCCCGCAACCTCACCATGACTTTTCTTTCTCACTTATAACTCCCGACTCTGTTTCTAAATACTTGTCTCCCTTGGCTTCTTCCTCGCTTCGCACCGATCCTGATGGCCTCTCTCCATTCTCTTTAGTCAAGGCTAAGTCGTCCATTCTACTGACACTAACAACATTATTTAATTTATCTATCCAACACTCACATTTCTCATCCGTTTGGAAGCATGCGTTTATTCGACCGTTATCCAGAATTAGAACTCCTTCGTCTCCTTCTGACACTAGGCCCATCGCTAACCTTCCGGAGCTCTCTAAGTTATTCGAGCGCATCATATATCGTCAAATCTCATCTTTTTTAAATCAGCACAATATTCTGAGTGAATGCGAGTCGGGCTTTCACAGAGTTTCCGATGACATACGGCGTGGTATTGAGCAGAAAATGCTAACGATACTTGTACTATTTGATTTTAGCAAAGCTTTTGATACAGTGCCTCACTTGCAATTACTTGTAAAGCTAAGATCTTTTGGTTTCTCTGTTTAGACGGTAAAGTGGTTTTTCTCGTACCTTACCGGAAGAACTCAAGCCGTAGTTGATGACCAGGGAATGAGTTCCGAACGACTGCCCTCTAGCAGGGGTGTCCCTCAGGGCTCAGTCCTTGGACCACTACTTTTTACCTTGTACATTACCGACATTGGTCATGATCTCCGCTTTTCCGGCTTAATGGCATTTGCGGATGATACGCAAATTGATCTGCATTGTCACCCTAACAACCTTAGAGCAGCCATCGACATGATCTCTCATGATGTTAGCGTGATCTCAAGTTTTGCAGCGAATAATGGTCTTACACTCAATACATTCAAATCCAAGGCCCTAATATTTGGTAGCACAGCTCACATCCGAGAGCTTGATCTTGAAACGTGTCCTCCAATATTTGTTGATAACAGTATTTTACCATTCGCAACCGATGCACGGAATTTGGGCGTACTTTTCACCTCTAATCTGTCTTGGCACCGTCATATATCCTTCTTGTCATAAAAAGTGAATAACGTTTTATTTACGTAAAAATTTTATAGGAGCTCGCTTTCTTCGCGACTCCGGGCAAAATTGGTTGTCTCTTTAATTTTTCCTATTATTGACTACTATAGTCTCGTCTACCATGATTTATCAGATGAGCTTAATACTAAATTACAAAGGCTTGTGAATTGCGCCATTCGGTTCGTCTTCAATCTCAGACTGGACACACACATAACTCCGTATCGGCATCAATTAGGTTGGCTCTCGGCGAAGAATAGGCGCCTCTATTTTCTGGGTATCCTTACCTACCGTATTCGTTACTTATCTGTACCTGCATATCTTAGAGAGCTTCTCCCTCTCAGCGATCTCTCTCTACGTAGTTCCTCTAGACGCCCACCTTTAACATTTGCGATCCCTCACCACAGAACCACCACCTTCCAGCGGTCATTCGGCTTATCAGCTGCTTATTTCTGGAACTCACTCCCAGCTAACATCGTAGAATCCCCGTATATTGCCATTTTTAAAAATTGCTTACACTCCCATTTGTTTCAATTGGAACTTGAATAACTACATAATCTGCTTCTTCGATTTTTCTGCTACGCTTTGTTGCTCGAGCTCTTGACCCTTTTGTCCGGCTGTGCCCAATAAATAGTATTGCAGAATTGCACCTAACCATGGTAGTTCTAAGTTCGATCATTAAGTAATTAATTAATTAGTACATTACCCTCAAGGTAATGAATTGTTGTTGTCAAGTTAGATTTTAATTATTTTGCCCTTATTGGCTCCGTTTATATAAACTCTGCTAACTATTATTGTATAACTGGAATTGTAAGCAAGCAACATTATCTTTAGCCTGTTATGTAAACACTAAAACTTAAATGAAGTTGCATTCTTAGCTCGAAAGCAAGTTCAATTACTATTTGTCTAAACTATCATGATTAAAAGTTATCGATAGCGTTACCTTAAGGTATGCGAACACACCGAAGTGTATAGCTTGTAATAACATTGTCCGAAAGTTCTCTAGGACATAATAAATAATCAATCAATCAATCTCTCTCTCTCTTTCTCTCTCTCTCTCTCTCTCTCTCTCTCTCTATCTCTCTCTCTCTCTCTCTCTCTCTCTCCGTCTCTCTCCCTAACGGTCATTACTGGCGGCGTACTTCGGTGGGAGATCCGAAAAATCGTGCGGTGGGGTGATTATCTAGTGGAAAACGCCAGAATCTTGGAGACTGACGATTGCTAGCTCTTTTGGTTGAAAGCTGCCGTTTTTATCGTAAAGTGCTGGGATGTCGATGATAAAGTCCATGGTGGAGGAGACACGAGACTGGTGCATGAAACACTGGTGTGTGACTTTTTGTATATCATGTATACGTGCACGCCCCCAAAATTTGATTAGTCGATATACTCCATTTTCATTGGTGGATCATAAGAGTTCGTTCACCCATACATCTGGTTACGCGCTAAAGTCGGTTATAACCTGGCATGAAGAATTATATTATATTGAATTTCAATTATATTGTCATATTCTGCGTAGACAATGCAATTTATTGTAGAAGGGAGAGCTTCATCGAACCGCACGTCGACGTGTACGCTGCTGTGTCTGACGAGGTTCCAATGGATAAATCAATTAGCATCGAGATCTGGAGTTAGATCAAATGCGAAGAGGTAAACTTTTTTACTGTAGCGACTACAGTAAAAATGGCTTTACTGTATCTCTACGTGATATACCCAGCCCTTTGTTCTGGAAATGTATACCCGTACCTGAGGAAAGCGTGTGGTAGCTTTCTACAGAGAGCTCTCTGCCTTTTGTAAACCGCGGTTGTGACGGTGGAAGGACGGCTCGGGACTTGTTGACCATCGACGTATAACGAAAAGAAATGTATGCTCTGGTGGTGAAAATTATATGGGTTGGTCTCAATATCGCCGTTGAATGCTTTATTTGAGACGAAACCCACGATAATCCGTTTAGGAAGCTGTCCAAGTATGACGTTGTCCAGTGTATCACCGAGTATACCGCTATGCATCGTGAAAGCCTTTACTTCAACACGCGTTATAGGATACTTGGCTGTTGTTTTAGCAAGTGTTTCCGCATGAGCTATGAGTACTCCCGGCGCAATTTTTGCACGCCGTACAAGAAGAGTTGCTTCGGAGATGTGTACGCGCTATGTTACCAGCGGTTGCGTTGGAGGGGCCATGATACAAAAAACGTCTTTTGATCGGACGAGACGGAGTCTTAGCTCGACCCTGTTCAGTAGAAATTTATCCTGGTTGAATACATCGCAATGAAGATGACCCAGCAAATCTACGGGTTTTCCATCATGGGTCTATTTTCTGCGTAAGTCCTGACCATGGTTCTCTAGCAGATTTTTCGCCCCGGGGAGTGCGTTAAATGCTCCGGGTGTGTCGGCATACCACAAGGCCGCTGTAAGGTGTGAATCTTACGCCGCTGGTCCATAATTCAGTAGTGTTTCTATATAAGCTCTGTATGGGTGTGCATTATTTGGTGCTGTAACGACTTTCTGGTTGAAGTATACGTCCACTTGATTGAATATAGAATGGAGGAAATTATTGACAGGGGCGGCCTTTCCTGCTGAGTTACCGTCCGAAGCCACTATCTTGACATTGAGAGCGAGCATCGTGTGTGCAAGATCGAGGTATTCTTCACCGTGTCCAGGTACGACAAACGCAAGCGTTCCATCGTCTGAGAGCGAGGACACGGGTTTATAATACACCCATTGTGAAGCTTCTATAGATATCTGGGTCAGTGGTTTGCTGAACAGAACAAGCTCACTCTTCATACACTCGCGGAAATGTGAGTGCAGAAGCGACATTTAAAAACTTGGTCGAAAATATCGGGTAGAATACGATGTTTCTTACTCCTCTTGGTACTCGCCCTTTTCTTGTTTCCAGTTTTCTTCCGCTTTAACACAGTTCCGCGACGCTTGCGCGTGTTCTTTTTGAACGTTTTCCGTGGTTTACAGCCCGGTCTACTCTTTGTCACTCGACCACGTGCCACGCACCATTTTTTCACTGTGACACGCGCGCTTGCAGGGCCCATTAGCGAATGTATACTCCTTTTTCCCCGCGGTGTTTTATAGCCCGAGCCGCTCATAAGTAGATCCACCTTCTCACCTACTTTACGTTTCAAGTGCTCACAGGACTCTGTGAGGCGATTGCGCACGGATTCTCTGAATGGCCGATTGTTCCCACTGACGTCTTCTATAACATTTATCCCTGTACGCAGCGCTTCTTTGCATATAGCACGTGCCCCGTGTACTCCATGGCCAACTCCACCACCGGCCTGGCATTCGTAATACATCTGATAGTAACTCATCGATGTCTCCACAGCTACCCGATACGTTTAAAATGAAGCGTGACGGTCAGTGTGCCGTACTCGAATGCTATCGGTACACCGAGATCGTCTCTTATATCGATGTTGACCACGCGAAAATGGTTGTTCATAAGAGACAAATAATTCGCAGGTGAAAAATATTTTACACCAGTCGATCCGCATGTATAGCGGGCAGTATCGTGATTAACGATGCGTAATAGCGCCGCTTGCACATCAGCCACGGTATATGGTACACAGATATCCGTGTATACGAATAGCTGATCAGGTAGAGCCCTGTTAATACATCCCGGCCGTACCCCTACGCTTGCAACGCCTGTTGGTATGCGATACACCGTGCGAATTGTTGAAGATCCTTCATCGATCGTTGGTGGCGCGTCAAAGCCTAATATACCTCCGATCTTATTAGGCAGAATAATGACCTCCGGCTCTGGTTTATCCTTGCACTCGGCAGTCGTAGATATTGCAACGGAAACGTGGCCGTTCGCTCCGCGCCATTCGATGAATCTAACCCCACGTTTTTTTAGCCGGGGTATATTATTTAACTCCGACATGTCTTGACTATGCGACTGGTATATCCCATGCGGTATATTATCACAAAGTTGTCTATCGGTATCGGGATTCCACGCGGCCCTAAATCGGATGTCTCGCTCGATGAGAAAATTCTGAAAAACATTTCCCAGGAACTTTTTTCCACGATCTGATTGTAGACATCCGGGTGAACGACCTTCGGCTCTCGTGAGGATTCCTTTAAACCCGGCAGCGACCAGGCGTGCGGTTTTGTCTACGAGTGGCTCAACCCATATATATTTACTCAAGATGTCTATAGCAATGAGTAAATATTGTATACCTCCGTTGGATGCCTGAATAGACCGTAAATCGACCAGATCTGCTTCCCACACGTCGTCTATGTTGTCGACATTATAATGAAGCCTCTGAAAACGACGATGTACAGGCTTCTGAATGGTGTATGCATCCTGTTGCGTCAGCCAATCGTACACGTGCTTATTTTTTCCATTTATAAGACGGTATGCACCTGAATAGCTCAAAGGGTGACGTAGATTGTAGTAGATCCCTTTAAGCGTTAGCTCCCGGGTCATCTCGCTCTCTCCCTCTCTCTCTCTCTCTCTCCTCGCTCCCCCGCTCTGCCGCTAGCTCTCGCTCGCTCTATCACATTTAAAACTCCTCAGAGTCTCAACCATTTATCCCACGCAGGTCGCAGTTTTTGTTTCGACGAATATTTAAAGTTAGCCGGCAACCGCGTGGTATCGAATGTATCTCCGGTGTTTGCCGCTTTTCTTTTCAGTCCTCTACATCTCTTAATCACCGGTATTGTATAACTCGCTACTGCGTGACTTGTGGCAGACGGTACTTGCGTATTACGGTCGTTTAAAATGTGCGCATTATTGCATTTGTTCGAAGAGCGGTAATAAATTCTTTACGCCCATCGCTCTGAACTTTTTCCTCGACCGTGCAGCGTCATTCACGAGATCGATAATGTTACCTCCACTTATGGGAACCCCGTATATATTGACCTGGCCATGCTAACCCCAGGTTATATTAGGCAGACCATGTGTAGGCTTTTGTATATATTCGAGCAGCGATTTTGTTCTACGCTGAGACATTCCCGGCACACTGTTGACAATATCATCAAACGACATCGCTTCCTCTGTTTCAACAGGAGTTGATGGGTTGGAGTGATCGACACTCACTTTCGTTGGCGTTAGCGTCTGAAAGAGATACCTTCGAAATAGCGGTAGGAAATGTTCCCATTTCTCCCGATCATCGGTAAATTTATCCGAAAAAAGCACATTCGAGAGTTCAAGATCAAGACGGGAAATCGTATCACCCTGGGTTTTTATGCTTTCGACCGGTGCTTCAACAGCACTTTCGTGCGCGGCACGTGGTGTAGACGCTGTATGTACCGTAGATGATGCGATGCAACCACCACCGCCACGCTGTTGATACGCTGCCTCATCAACCAATATCATTTTTTTCGCATGTTGCATGACAATTTTTAAGCATCTGTAGCCCCGCCAAATAATTTTTCGAGTAAGCTACCAATGACCGGTGCAAGCAAAAGCCCAAGAGACCCCCCGCACCCTTTTTGGAGGATGATGCGTTTCTTCGCTTTCCAACCGCTCCCTCGTTGACGCAGGGAGCGCTTAACCGATGATGCTAGGATCCGTAGAGTGTTTTTGTATTTTTTAAGGTGTTTCTTAGCACTCGGTTTTATATTGACGACACCGCCTAAGATGTTCAGCGCGCATTCGTAGATACACTTGATGACACTTTTATCAGCGGATGTAAGAAGTTCCTTACGTTCTCGAGCGTTTGCGTGGTACAAGGCGTGTCGAAGCGCGAGATGGCGTTTTGTCAACGGGGTGTGCGATTTTTAAGCAACTATCATGTTTCTTTGTGAAGGTAAACGTATAATTCATACTTGATACTGTGCTCAGCGCGGTGTGAGATCCACTAATGCGTTTGTATTCCACCCATCCATGCTTATATACGCGAATGGTAGATCCGCGGGACGTGTTTTATATGTGGATGAGCCACCCAGCCGTCTATTTTACACGGCTATTTTTCGAGGTATACACTTCGCTACGTGTATCGTCAGGGAATATCCCAGTTCTAAAACGATAATTTTCCAGCGTTGATTGCTTGAGATCCAGGAGTAAGTTACCGTGAGGCCGAGTCGTCGCATCGTGATATGCTTCGACGAGAAATTTAGGGTTTTCAGGGCAAACCTGTCTAGCGCGATGTTGCATTTGCGCGCGATCCCGGGGGTTTTTAAAAATGACGATGTAATTTTCATTTAAAGAAATGTCCCGTTGTCCGGAACCTTGGTGAAAAATATTCTGTGTCCAAAACATCACGCTGATATTTTTATGATGGCTACCCTTCGTGAAGAGGTCAACGATTACACCGTTGGATGATTCACACATGAGATCGTCGATAATTATTAGTTTTTAACGGGCGTTATCGTGTGAATAGGCGTCCAGATGCGATAGGCCTTCGTAAAATTCAATTTTCGGCAGTACGGAACTTCTTTGGCAGCCGTCGTAAGCAGCACGCGTGTCAGTATCGAGAGTATCTCCGTAGTAAAAGAGAATTCTATCAAATATTGCGTCGCTCATAGCTGTGAGGTGGCGGAGAAACCGTCTGATAAACACCGTCTTACCACAACCAGTGGGGCCACATATTAACGACGTCCAGGGGTGTTTCCACCGAACATCCATCCTCATGGTATAGTATGTGAAGCCACAAATGAAAAATTTCCTCGAACACGGAGGTGTATAAGTTGAGCGGCGTGCGAAGCGAGGATGATGTGAAAATGTGGGTTGCGCCTTTTTATATGGTTGCTGCAGACGCACACTGCTTTAGGATGGTCACCAATATTTTCGCATGTATGCGTCGTCGGGGTAAATAAGAAACTTTTGTTGAGAGGGTCTAAGGAATGAATGACAGCGTTTTTAGACTCACATGAAGATCATCGTATTTTTATTAAACACACACCAACATGCACACACGCAGTTCACACTATATATTGTTTACACTTAAAGTTATACATAACTACTTCTTATTTACAGCGGGTGTTACATGTTTTACTCCTTAAAACCGAAAGGGTATGATAGCCTACAGTTTATATGCCTGCGCTTGTGACACACAATATTACACGTGTTGCACTCGGTTACAGTGATCACAGTGTGCAGATTCGTGCGACATATCGATCTAAATTTTACATTTATCAAGGAATCGTTTAAATGGGGCAGCGTGGTATCGATTAGTCTACGGATTAAATTGAAATGTACATGCATAGAGTTCTCATAATTAAGCGTTAAACCTTTTACTTTGTAACACTGCGCTATGGTTACGTCAAGGTTTTCTCCAGTGAGCACCGTATACCCGTAAAGTTTAGGCCCCCCAGATACAAATGAATTGATGTACGCTGTTTTCCCGTAACAATCAAGCTCGTCAGTCATATCCCCGACGAAATTACCGACAGGGGGAACCCACTCACCGTCACGTGTCGAAAAATGACAGAGTCTGTGTCGTAGTACAAGACACGCCGATCGAGTTGTTCCAGATATTTGTACAATTCTAGACGAGCATGAGCCGTTGTGTATGCGGCAATTACGACGCTTGTTTGCGGACTCGTGGGAGAAGCATCATCCACGTGTGACCATGTGGCATATAGCGACCAATCATTTACCGGTAATACACTGGTGACCTTTTTTCGTCATCTGTTACGAGTTTGAGTAACTCCTCGCGGGATTTAATTATCATCGTTTGTGGTAAATTATCGCGCTGACCCATTTTTCCCCAAAGCGTATGTAGCGCTAACTTTGCTGTCCCGCGGAGACCAGGGTTCTTGACTATATTACCGCTCTCCAGTTTTTTGCCCTCGACTTTCTCATACTCTGCCATATACATACTACGGGAAAGTTCATCTGTGCAATGTGCAGGCCAGCCGCTGGCCTCCTGTTTGATTTAAAAAAAATTATTTACGTAACCCCCGAAGAGCCCACCCCCACGAGTATGCTTATTGTATTTAGTTGTTTTATACGACCAGATGACGTGGATTTTCAAAATAACATAGCCCATATCTATTGCTTTTTTAACCTCCTCCGCAACCCATGTGCTGGTGAACGCCCGATTCTCGGACCGTTTATGGCTGCATCGCTTCTGAGACATCTCCTCCGCACATATGCGACAGAGTGGGACATTAAGTTTCTCCCGCATACGTACAGGCAAAACCGGATGAAAAAGATTTTCTGGTGGAAGGATGGTACATTTAATCATACCATGGATACCTGCTCCGAGCCATTCGCCGGGTGTCGAGTTTTCGAACAACTTATCGCACTCGGTACCTGTATATATCTCGGGGTGACCTATCGGAAAACAGCCTGTTTTACAAATATACGGGTACAACGAGCAGATGTCTATGTATAATATTTTCTCGCCCTGTGCAACGTCATACGAGGTAACCCGTACGGCCTCCGTAAATCCATCACGGGATCTTGAAACCTCGAGAGAGAGAGAGGCGTGGGTGCGTCTCCAAAAATTCCGTGATGGCCGTGAAGTCGCATTCCCATGTTTCACGAAGGAGGTAAGCCCCGTAGGAAGATATTTTTGTCGACACGGCATGTGACCTACCATATCGAGCCTCCAAGCTGTCACCCCCGTGATTTGGCTGTTTTATTCGATTGGTGGTAAAACATTTCGGACAGCCGTGCCAATAACAGCCATGGAATTGAAACACATATTTTGTGTCCTCATGCTCTAAATACCCGTCGACGGTGTACCCCTCGTTTAAACTGTATTCACGCCCGTTTCCATAGTGAATAATGGCTGTGTGAAAGTCTGAATGCTCAAGCCGGAAAAGCCACTCCAGGGCTACCTGTGAATGTTGACCATTACGCGTATAACCCTGCGGCAGTATAAGACCTACAAGATCGGGATTTAAGAAATTACGACGGAAAACTTTGGAGCAGGCAGATGCTATTGGTATGGATTCGGTGAAAGGGCATCCATCACCGACTTATAGAAAAATCTCCCGAAACCGCCGGCAAGCCCGTCGGAGAATATCTACATCTCGGATACAATATTCAACGATTTCTTTTTAAAAATTGAATTCTCTGCCGTTCTTGACCTCCCCGCTGTACCATTCGAAAAAGACGTTTCGCTCCTTAGCGGACATTGTATTTGGCATATACTTGTCACGTTCGGTAAATTTTTAATGTTTTGTTCATTAGTTTCCATTATTTTTATGTTTTATCAACGGGTATAATATTCATTATTTTCCGACGACTCCGTCGCCTCGTGTCTCTGTGCGGTGTCGGGCTGAAACGCCGACGGTGGGACCGGAGGTACCCGATCGAATTCCGCTGATCGAGCATTGCCTGATCCGCGGGGTTCGACCGTGGGACTCCGGGAGCAAACAAGTTTCCGTGGACGTTGCCAAAAACCCCACCGGGCTAATAGCGACCGAGCTAACGTCGGTCCGGTGGCGGTAAGTATGATCAGTTCCGATTTGTCCACGGTTCGCTCCTGGAGTCGGAGAAAACTCCTAGTAACGGCGGTCCTCGCGGCGGTGTAATAAGACCAAGCCTTAGACCCGGCGGACCCGCACAGAGATGTCAGTCTTTACTAGTAACGTAGTTAAGTAACGACATACTCGCGGCGGTGTAGTAAGACCTGGGTAGCGACCCGGCGGACCCACATAGAGACATTGATCGTTACTTTAGGAAACCCTATTTAATCACCAAAATTAATTCTCTAAAATACTAAATAACTATCGAGCCAGTGATAAAGGTGCGGGGCCTACATTGAAGCCCCGAACAAAATAGAGGACACATAAGTTCAGTGTGCGGTTTGCGGGAGTGGAATGCGGGGAGATTGTCCCCGCGGAAGAGCGTGCTAGGCCGAGAGTGAGAGAGCGACGCGGGGGAAACTGTCCCCTAGCAAAGGCGTGATTACCCACGGAACGTTGTAAGTAGAATTAACGTAATATAATAAAATATCATTTATAACCATTTACCCCTAAATACCCATTGTTAGAATTTGTTTCCCCACTCCCATATCCACAGGAGAGTTTGCCGGGCCCGTGTCCCTTCGGGCCGGGCGGCTATCCCTTCTACTTTAAAGAAATTATATTGACGAACCCAAAGGTAAAATAAAATCGTCCCTTCCGGACGTAACAAATTGGTGGCAGCGGTGGGATCGCCGCCTGCACTGGGCAAACTCAATTGTGGAAATTAGGATATAACGGAAAGGTGGAAAAACTATTTGTATTAAGTTGTCAAGATTTTTAATTCGTATTTCCTCGATAAAACCGTGATCTGAGTGTCGAATTTTCCATTCTTTCCGTTTACGAATAAAACATAATTAATCAAACTGGTTGACGATCCTCGCGATGGCAGTCCCGGGGCCGGCGCGGGATCTAGTCGTGCGGGACCTGACGGCTCGCTTAACGAAACCGTAAGACCCGCCGACCTGTCGGTCATACTTAGCGGCATCAACCTGATAAACAGGTTGGTGTCAATTCCGGAATTCGACGGCACATCAATTCCCCTCGGTGACTACTTACAAAACATCCAGAATGCAGCTGCATTCGTACCCCCGTATCAAATGCCCGAATTTGTGACCGGGGTACTAAGTAGATTACGTGGTGAGGCGCGTACCTGTGTCCAGGGTCAAAATATTCGATCAGTCAGAGAACTAACGACCGCGTTGCAGGACGGATTAACTCACCGTCGGAATTTCAACTCATGTTTGGGTAGGCTCTACGGGTTACGTTTAAAGCAAGGTGAGACACCCCGGTGTTTATACCTCCGAATTCTCCGGCTAATGAGCGTTGCTCGAACCGCCTGGAAGGAAGAATTGGGGTGTGAGGCATCTGCGATGAACGTTGACCCAATCGCGACGCTGGCCCTTGAATCTGTCCGTCAAGCGTTACCCTCGCGACTAAATGAACTACTCTACATCGCGAAACTAGAATCTCTCCGAGAAGCGCTTGAAATGGTAGAAGATCTATTCTCGGACTCGCTAGCCCGGACGGTAGAGCCAAAGTGTGGGGAACGACCGCGAACCCCCGTCGGCGACGCCCTCGCGTTAATCGCCAGAACGGAGACAAAACCAAGAGATTCGCGTTCGTCTTCCCCCGTGCCCGCCCTGAGTCGGGACGGGAGCGGCAAAAAGAGCCAGCGCCCCGATTCAGTAGTCCTGGTAAGTCGGAACATTTTTGACCCTCGGGAATACTGAAGCACCGAAACGATTCGCCGGCTAGATCAAATCGACGAAGGTCACCCGATGACCGAGGTGGATGCGAGCGACGCTATTGTTACTTGCGCGGTTCAGGTGGTGGGTGCTGCCCTTGGAACCAGCAAACCCCTACTCAATATCGCAAAGGCGGCGGTTGTAACCATCGGTACTGCTGTGCCTATACCGGTGGGTGCAATTGCTGTCCTTGGACTTGCAAACCCTTGCCAGTCGCAGTCACGAATCCGGACCTTCGTGAGGGTTATTTGCCACGAATCGAGACTGAACCAGGGTTATACATCGGCAACGCTCTGGTATCCCAAAAGAACGGGATATGTCTTGTTCTCGCAATAAATACGTTAACTCATGACGTAGACATCGAGGTCACGCCGCCGGAAATACTGCCCTTCGAATATTGTCAGGCTGGTCCAAGCGAGGACAGTGGTTCGTCAGACGACGAAACATTGCCGCCGCTGGATCGCATTGGGGCAGTGCTCGAAGCTTTGCGCTTGGACGGGCTGAATGACGTCGAACGTTCTCACGTCCGTCGAATCGTGGAAGAAGAACCTATGCGATTTAAATTGCCTGGCGACAAACTACCCAGTCCAAGCCTCGTTGCACACCGGATACCAACGGAAAATGATTTGCCAGTGAATACTCGCCAATACCGATCCCCTTCCATTCATCGACGCGAAGTCGAAACACAAATCGGCAATAAACTCGAGAATGGAGTAGTCATACCATCGCAATCCCCGTATAATTCTCCAGTATGGATTGTGCCCAAGAAATCCGACTCTCAAGGTCGGCCGAGGATGCGGATGGTGATAGACTTCAGGAAACTGAACGAGAAAACTATCTCCGACGCCTACCCACTACCAAATATATTTGATATATTGGACCAGTTGGGCGAGGCTCAGTACTTCTTGACCTTCGATCTGGCGAATGGTTTTCAGCAAATTTCGATGGATCCGCGTGATAGCGCCAAGACCACCTTCTCGACACCGAACGGCCATTATGAGTACGTTCGTACGCCCGAGGGTTTGAAGAACGCACCCGCGACTTTTCAGCGATTGATGGATAGTGTACTTCGAGGTCTCCAAGGTGCCGAATTGTTCGTTTACCTTGACGATATTGTTGTATTCGCTCGATCGTTGGAGGAACATGGCGCAAAAGTTCGTCGATTAATGGCTCGGTTGCGAGACGCAGGTCTCGTGCTTGAGCCCGACAAGTGTGAGTTCCTGGAAAGGTAGGTATGCTACCTCGGCCATATAATTGGGCGGGATGGTTTACGGCCCGATCCCCGAAAACTTGAGGCGGTGAAGCGCTTCCCGGCCCGAAAACGGCGAAAAATATCTGGCAGTTCCTCGGACTGGCTGGATACTATCGGAGGTTCATCACGAATTTTTCCAGTGGTGCCAAGCCGTTATCGGATCTCTTGAAGAAGGGAAAGCCGTTCGAGTGGGGAAGCGCGCAGCGACGACGTTTCCGTGATTTGCGTAAGGCCCTTTGTACGGAGCCCATTCTCAAATTTCCCGATTTTAACCGACCGTTTATGCTTACCACGAATGCGTCAAATTACGCGGTTGGGGCCGTGTTAAGTCAAGAGCACGATGGCTTTGACTTCCCAATAGCCTACTTCTCCCGCATACTTCTCCTCGCCGAGATAAACTATGTACAACGGAGAAGGAATGTCTCGCTGTCATAAAAGCTGTGCAGCATTTCGAACCGTATTTATATGGCCGAAAATTTAAACTCGTCTCCGATCACGAGCCTCTTGAATGGATTGGCTCTATGAGTGATCCAGGAAAGAGGTTGGTACATTGGAGACTGAGCCTCCAAAATTATAACTATGAGTTTGTCTACAAACCTGGAAAGCTAAATATCAATGCGGACGCTCTTTCCCGTAACCCCAAAAATCCACTATCATCAGAATCGAGCGAATCGGAGGATTCGGACCGGCCGACAATGGTACTCCCTATATGTAGCGGGAGACCCCGGCTGCACTCCGCCTCGAGTGAACGTTGCGTGGGGCCGATGAATCTAACGCACCCCGATCCTAACGCTCGGAGCCCTACCGCTCGCCGTACGCGTGGACAAACAGAGAACAGAGTCTTCGGGGACAAGCTCGGGAGAGGAAGCCCGACCCATACGGCGGCTAAACCGCAGCATGCTCCCTACCTCTCTCCTTCCCCCGAAACGACGAATTCTCAAACGTCCGCCACCGCTAGCCGATAAGACGCTGTGTCCACCACCCGTGGCTATAGACGTTGGGGCCCCCGGCCCTGCTAGCCCTGACGAAATGATCGTTCCGGTCGAACCTCCTCCTAGCGTCACGGATGACAGTACTCCCGTGGAAGATTTTGTCCCCGACGGAAACGAATCGGTCCACGAGGGGCTGCAATGTACCTTCGGAAAATTTGACGAGTCACTGAAACAACTCGAACAGAAATTTCGCGAAGGGCGAGAACAATCAGCCGATATGGTTGAGGTATCGCCGACTGTCCGGGAAGTCCTCAACGATTTAGATCCTATCATAGATAGCGATGATCACGTACTGAGCGAACGATTGGAGAAATTGTCTGAACGGTTCCAACGGCTTACTGAAGAGGAGCTCCTACGGAGAACTAGCCTTATAGGGCCCCGTTTTTCGCGTAGGAGCGAGCGAGACAGCGATGCCCATGACAGGACTCAGGTCCCATCCCCGGAGTCGAGGGAGGCCATAATTAAAGAGATGCACTCGAGTCTTGTAGGCGGCCACAAAGGCGTTACTAAGACCCATAGGCGAATTCGAGAACATTTTTATTGGCCTACCCTCAAAAACGACATCCAAAATTACATCCGTCGCTGGAAGGGTCGCCAAGAGCAGAAACTCGTTCGTGCAGAGACCCGCGAACCCATGCTCTTGATCGATACACCAGCAGACACTTTCGATAGAGTATCCCTTGATACCATTGGTCCGTTGCCTATTACTCCTCACGGGAATAAGCATATCCTAACGATGCAAGATAATCTATCAAAATATTGTCTTTCTGAACCAATTCCCGATCTGAAAGCGACCACTGTTGCAGATGCGATCGTGTGTCGGCTGTACAGCCAGTTCGGAGCTCCTCGGGCAATTCTAACGGACCGTGGAACCTCATTCACGAATGGGTTATTGAGGGAAATCTCCAAAATCTACAAAGGAAAACATACGACAACATCTGGCTACCGTCCCCAAACTAACGGTGCGTTGGAACGAAGTCATATCGGTCTAACAGAATATATCAAGCACTACGCGGATAGATACGACGATTGGGACCGTTTACTACCCATGGCTGTGTTCTCCTACAATACAATCGTTCACGAGGCAACGAATTTTACGCCTCCTGAGGTTGTGTATGGAAAAACAGCCCGACAGCCTAGCGAATTTCCGACCCAAGACCGTCTAGCTACGAGTAGTTCATTCCTCATTGAGCTCATTAAGCGGCAAAATGAAATTCAAGAGATGGCCGGGGAATCCCTGAATCGAGCTAAAGAACCCTCTAAACTATATTACGATTGTAAATGCCGGCCCTTTGAGGGAAAAATCGGGGATCAAGTATATGTGCTAAAAGAACCTCGGAAAGGAAGGTTCGACACTTAAGACCACGGTCCCTATGATGTCAAATCGATTAGCGATAGGAATAATGTTGTTTTCGAGACTGAAACTGGCGAAAGGTTCGCTAAACATGTTGACAAAATCAAATTAGCTTACATTTAGTTTTGTTCTGCAAAAAAAAGGAGAACACCCAAATAATATTCCATCTAAACAATTAAAAAACGTTTATACAAGTATCGACAGAAGATTGTTAACTCCGATTGTCCGCGACCTTACCTTCGCGGGTCGCGGAACGGCCGATTCTACATCGAAGAGCTGATACCATATCAACAAACTCGAAAATAATGCTGGAATCTACTACGAATTACGACCGGCGGTGCAACTCCGACGCGCGGACTGGAGACTGACATTATACATTGACTTTGCCAATTTTATCGCGTCCTCCGAAGGACGGCGAAAACCTGTTAAAACTCAAACAGGATATCTCGAATATCACTCGGAGGCGGGTTAGATTGACGAGCTGCTTTGCAGACCTTATATAATATCAAGACCACTGCGCAGTCACGATCTAAATGGCGATCTACGGGCAATTGGAAATCGCAAGGATCTCAAATCGTCGTCGCCCTTATCGACCACGAAGAGGCGTTCAGTTCCCTACGGGTTCGTGGGGAAGTATCAGCGAAATCCATATGTGGCACCCTCGCCGAAGATGATGCAGATTATCTCTCTTCCCAAATAGATCACCTGTTCAAAGAACACCAGAAATAGACACACTTCCAAGAGCAACAAATGCATATTTCGAATTCAAAATTGGAAACAGTAGCGGAGAAAGCGAAAAATCATGCAGCGGATAGGAATTTCCCTACCCCCTGGAGCACGTGCGTCCAGAATACCTCCTGTCTCTCGTTTGGACAGACGTGACATCACGCAATGGGCACCTAATGACGAGAACATCTTACAAAACCATACGTCGGTGTTACATGCGCATACATTCGCATCGTGAAGATTTCTGGGAATATTTGCCTACGTACGGCGGCTGGCTTTTCTCCTATTTCGAGTCAACGAAATCGCGAGTAACGTGTCTGAACGCCCCAATACTCGACGTAACACTTCAAGGCATGAGAATTCCACAGCTGGGAGACAACTGCGTTGGACTACCACCCTGACGAGCCTTCGTGCATTTACGGGCCAAGGAACATTCTTCTACGACCCGGGGGTAACATAAAATGTATCCATCGTCGTTTCTACCCTGGTTGATAGCGATGTCGCATTGGACCTGGGCGAATTTCATAAAACGCGTAACCAATCATCGAGTAGCAAACCGAGACTGAGGTTCGGCGATATACGAAAGACCTCAAGGACATAACTCGTCACCTAGCTATTGCATTTGACCTGGGCGAATTGTTTCATCAAACGTGTAACCATTCATCGAGTGGCAAACCGAGTCTGAGGTTTGCCACTCGATGACCTCACCGAGCCACTCGATGACCTCACCGAGACCTCAAGGGCATAGCTCGTCACCTAGCCTGCCGATAAGTGCTCCGCGTCCACCGAGAGAGGACCCTCTTCCCCGCCCCGTTCCTCGTCAAGAGTTAGTCGTCGCATAGCGAAGCAGAGGCTGACCAATTTCGGGGAGTTGGTTCGACCGGCCGTCGCACAACGCAGAATGGAACAACAGCGAGGTAAATTGGGAGAAGTACCTACCGTCCTAGCCAATATTATGCCGTGCGAGGATCCGTGAGTGCATTGAACACTATAAGTACTTAATCATAATTCATTGTTCAACGAGGACGTCGTGTCCCCAAGGGGGGTGGGGGTTTGTCACGTCCCGTAAATTTTTAATGTTTTGTTTATTAGTTTCCATTCATTTTTATCTTTTATCAACGGGTTTAATATTCATTATTTTTCGACGACTCCGTCGCCTCGTGTTTCTGTGCGGTGTCGGGCGTGAAACGCCGACGGTGGGACCGAATATACCCGATCGAGTTCCGCTGATCGAGCATCGCCTGATCCGCGGGGTTCGACCGTGGGACTCTGGGAGCGAACAAGTTTCCGTGGACGTTGCCAAAAAACCCACCGGGCTAATAGCGACCGAGCTAACGTCGGTCCGGTGGCGGTAAGTATGATCAGTTCCGATTTGTCCACGGTTCGCTCCTGGAGTCGGAGAAAACTCCTAGTAACGGCGGTCCTCGCAGCGGTGTAATAAGACCAGGCCTTAGACCCGGCGGACCCGCACAGAGACGTCAGTCTTTACTAGTAACGTAATTAAGTAACGACATACTCGCGGCGGTGTAGTAAGACCTGGGTAGCGACCCGGCGGACCCGCATAGAGACATTGATCGTTACTTTAGGAAACCATATTTAATCACCAAAATTTATTCTCTATAATACTAAATAACTATCGTGCCAGTGATAAAGGTGCGGGGCCTACATTGAAGCCCCGAACAAAATAGAGGACACATAAGTTCAGCTTGCGGTTTGCGGGAGTGAAACGCGGGGAGATTGTCCCCGCGGAAGAGCGTGCTAGACCGAGAGTGAGAGAGCGACGTGGGGGAATCTGTCCCTACGCAAAGGCGTGATTACCCACGGAACGTCGTAAGTAGAATAATTCATAATTTATAATTTATAATTTATAATTTATAATCATTTATAACCATTAACCCCTAAATACACATTGTTAGAATTTGTTTCCCCACTCCCATTTCCACAGGAGAGTTTACCGGGCCCGTATGGGACGTACGGCTATCCCTTCTACTTTAAAGAAATTATATTGACGAACCCAAAGGTAAAATAAAATCGTCCCTTCTGGACGTAACATACTCATCTCCTGGAGGCAGGGGTCCTATGTAATCCTGTGTATCCACACGGTTGAACATATGTGGGAACTACCCTTTGGTCACTTTCTCCTCGAACCCAAATGTTTTCGGTAGTTCGCTCAAACGCATTTGAAAATAATTCAAACTATGGATAAACGTGGTTGTACCCGCCCGTATGCACATAACAGAGGTTCCGGTGAGTAGGACATTGGGAAGTTTTACTTTACCGGCACTCCGCTCTATAACATCACGCAATATGAACTGCGTATCGAAACTCTTTGCATTGTGCGCTATGCATGTGATGTGTTTGAATTCTGTTTTATCACGAATCGCCAAATCAACAAGGGACGACACTGGTGATTCGTGAAAAGTATGTGTGTGCAGGCCGCACCATTGGCAGTGCGGAGTACGGACATCGAGAAAATCGTGTTCCTTCAGACAGAATTCGCACACTTGATGTGCTACGCAGAGAGTCACGATGTGCTCGCGTGCGTCAGGAGCGATGCTCTTGAAATATGCATCTTGTCGTGTTTCAAAGTCGTAAAATATGAAAAGCACACTTGGGTGCTTACCACCTGCGACCGGGGGTGGGCGTGGTGGCAATGGCTGCATAAAGCACTGATCGTTGAACCCATGCATTGATTTACAGATCCAACTATACTTTTTTCCGCATTGATAAGTACCAGTAGTCAAGTCTACGATTCGTCCGCATACGTTACACACTCGTACCGTTTCGCAAATCGATTTTTTATAGGTTTCCCCGCCTTTAAGTTTTCTAAGAGCGAGATGGTTTAGGTAGCATACACGACCTCGGAATTGCCTACCACAGGCAACATAACCCAAAGCTGATTCGATGTAATCAATAGGACAGGGCGGGCTAGAAAAACAACGCGGACAGGAACTTTTGCACTTGTGAGATGTCAGAAGAGCGTACGCCTTATTACACGCTATACAATAAAATGTACAACCTGATGCCCCCAAAACGTTCACGATGACCACGAAATGTTTTTCCCTCTCTAAATACGCGAGATGCAAATCGGTGACTGGGTCTGCATCGAACCAGGATTCTCCATGCAGACCAAATTGGTCGGTCACCTCTTCCGTATCGAGCAAAATTAAAAACAATATTAGCAATTCCACGCGGCTTGTAGTACTCTTGAAACAATTGGAGCTCGGGTATACCGCAGCCTTCATCTGGTATGGTAACACCGGCCTCCGTAATCAGTTCAATGGCTCGTGCGCGCTGTACCGCAGATTGTTTATGCCGTATTTTTGGACGGCATACTTTTTTCCCATACTTCCCATACATTTTCCCATACTTTTTTCCCATACGTCCCATACTTTTTTGGACGTCCTGCTTTTACTCTGTTTGTAAATACTATATGCTTCTGCGACAATTAAGCTCCTGGGGAGACACAGGCCATCTGTATTTGAAATATCGACAATAGATCTTTTTCGAGTGACAACGGCGCGGAGGCTATGATCATTACCGCGACCGAGCGGGATTTTTATGGATGTTATGTTAAAATATAGCGTAACATCCGCCGCTAATATACGTTTACTCGGGTTCACGCTACCTATCAGGTCCCACAAATCGGTGAACTTGAACCGATCTACAGGGCGTATCGATTGACCTGCTCAGCCATGCTCCATAGCCTGCGACGTAAACGAAACGCCTATCATATCCGTACCGGCGCAACCGGAAATGAAATATCCGTGCATATCGCGTAATGCGTCGTGGATCCAAACCACCGGGTCTACGTTTAATGGCGGTGGTAAAAGTTTCACACCGATCTGTCTCCCTGTGGCCCGGAAACGTTCGTAAAAATGCTCCTGCTTACGTTCGATAATAAATCGCATGCCAGGAGAGCTTATTGTATCGCTGCCTTGAACTAGACCCATATCAGCAGTGTGAGCGTCGCTTTCACCCTCACTATACACAGTTTCTCCGGAATCGCTCTTGGAGGCCCTGGCGTTTTTATTCGTTTTCAACCGCTTGCTACCAGCGCCTACCTGGCATCCTAGGCCGTCGTGTGTGGTGCTGACATCGAAGGCTGTAGCGGGGAGTGTCTCATCATAAAACGCGCGCTTTGATGATGTCATGGAAGTCGACGGCAAGCAGTCCAAGGTATCTGCGCCCATTTGGAGTGACCAGACTTCAGCTGGCTGAACCGTGGTCGTTTCCGCTTGCCGGCTCGTCGAAGGCACATCTAAACGGTTAGGTTGCGATTATACGGTGAACCCTAGGGTGAGATACTTTTCAATTAAACGCAATAGATCTCTCGAGTATGCGATCTATGTTTAGCAACTCTCAACATTCTCATCTACTCGAAAAGCTGGGGTGGTCATTCAAACCGTGAATTATTGGAAACCGTACACACCAGCGGAGTGGGAGAGAGAGAGAGAGAGAGAGAGAGAGAGAGAAAGAGGCTTACCAGAGGGGTTCACAGGACGTGTTGCGCATTCAAAGTCGATTCAAAGTAGAGCGCCCAAACTCGGTTGCTCCCACCAAGCGCCATAATCCACCGATGATTCTCGTTGTTGTTGTTGTTGTTGTTGTTCTTGTTGTTCTTGTTCTTGTTAAGAAACCACAGGGCTTCTGCTCTCCTCTTCGCCCGCCGATACATCTCCATCACCAAACCATCGGTAGCGTATGTGTGCTGTGAGGGTAACCATTTTTTCACCGATACCGTCTAATCATTGCATTCAACACCTACGCGATCGCACTCATGATATTTACGGTCGTTGGTGTAGGCTGCATTCAAAAGCGCGGCTATTTGCGGGTTGCACCGGCGCCTAGTTGAGCCCCGTCTCAAAACGACATCTCGTGCTAGCGCTATAGCGAGATCCGAGCTGTTCAAGGCACCTTCGACCCACAGACGCCCGATAACCCGCCTAGGCAGGCTGTATAATATCATCGAGAGCTCATCCAAGAGATCATCCTCATCGAGGCGAGTTATGTAATCCACTCGTCCATCGTCGTAGAACGATGATATGAATTGATTCGTTTGACGCACTCTTCGCACTATATCTTGTATATGAATCACAAGTCCTTGGCAACGCCCTCTTCGGGTTTCAGCCATTAATGCGTCGGCCATTTCAAAACAACAATGTTGTATAATCACGAATGCACTGTCTCAGGTCACACCTTAATAACGCGCCCCCGAAAGACAATTTGGATAACAGCACGAGCGCTAGGTATAAGTACCGTTTCCTGTGTCAGACTAAGAAGAAGCTGCAGCGCGATTCGGCCATGCACCTAGCGTT
Source organism: Ophion ellenae (assembly GCA_963210295.1). NCBI lineage: Eukaryota > Metazoa > Arthropoda > Insecta > Hymenoptera > Ichneumonidae > Ophion > Ophion ellenae. The sequence goes on along the minus strand of OY723395.1, from coordinate 4,088,300 downwards.
CGATATAAAAATATTCGAATTTTCACGATGTCGACTTTTTATATTCAGCACCGCCTCCACTTCTGCTGCGGTTGTTACATGCTTATAAGAGCGACGTAGGGAATGGGATCGGTGTTAATACATACGGAGTATAATATTATTTATATACATGGACGCGCAGTCTAAAAAATTTCGAAGCGTTTGAAATTTTCGTAGTAGGGAATGCGGATATGCGTTTTTGAATGCAAGCGCCTCTACGAAGCTGATTAGCATACGCCCTGATGGAAGTAGCCATAAAATGGGTCTTATGTGACTACAGCGTTTTGTACATTGTAAAGATCGCTTTTCGTGACGATCTTCTTGAGCGGAAATGTAATTTAGGGCTATATTATGTTTGGGGAAAACGCTCGTGGGCTAGCACCGCAATGTGGCGGGGGCGCTAAACTTTCACCGAGCTGCCTCAACGGAAAGACCCTGCTTCGCATTGTCAACCACGACTGCAGAGTCTTGTAGCATAAACGAAATTATCATCTCGAACAATCGTGTCGCGGTATTGGATATTATCGTATTGTCTCAAAATTTGTTCAATATATGCAACTTTGGGTGTGCTATTCTATATTTTCGAATAATTGTCTACAGTTCACAATATCTTTTGTGACAACAGGATGTTTCCTCTAAGAATTGTAAATTATCGACGATGTTATTAGAGGCGCTCCCCGCAATGGCCATGGGGCCGACGAGGAAGTAGGTTGTAAATACTTTCTAACCATAGCGGCTCTGCTGCACGTCGTTGTCTTGTGCCATGCAGTAAGCGCCCGAAAATTTATATGCTCTCGTATTGAATCTGTCGCTCGTCTCTTTTGCCCGCTCTACAATGCTCCAATTTTAAAAGCGTCGTGTTAAAATATTGAAATCGTAGCAATATTTCACGTAATACAGGCAATGGCCACCACTCTTCAAACGTCCTAGGCATGGGTTGTTGAACCATCGTCTTCCCTACTCTACACCACAGCGAGCTCCATCTTACACACCTGTACAAACAATGAGTCATTTTCCATGTAACCCTTTTCCCCTCTCATTCCCGTCCTAGGCTCATCTACGCAACCGGGAAAAAACCTGTTGGCTGTGGGTACACTAACCCCCCACCACTGCAGTCTTATCGCCCCACCATCATAACCGGTTGCCTTATAAAGCGGGCGGTTATCATGTGCCTCCCTAGTTTTAATTCGTACAAGCTGCTTAGCGCTGCACCTCTATACATCTGGCAAGAGATTGTAAAAATAACTCTTTTTGTTTACTTCTGGCTCGAAGTAAAATTGCTAAAATGTCTCAAGCAGTACTGAAGACAAATTTTTCGCCTGTGAGGCACTGCGAGACGAAAGCATCGGAGGTCTCCACTTGCAATCTACCTCTGTTGATGTCAACGACATATCTATTGAATAATTCTGGAAGTAAATAAATCACTGTCGGCTTACAACCGCAGCACAACAATCGCTTCGAACCGATCGTTAAGCTGTCGGGGAATTATTCATTCAGGGTCATCTTCAACCAGAGCGAGTGGGTGGGCCTACAAACCCACTTACCCACCATTCGAGAGTACTTCGCAACAAAACAAACCAGTCAAAGAGATTCTATACAACTTGGGAATGATATGATTTCTTTCTCCACGTCATACGGTGTGAAGTCTATAACTTTCGCGCCGATAAGTCAGACGGCTACTGAAAATACTTCACCGCTTACGCTTTATTCAAAGAACGACGAAAACGTTGCGAATAAGAAACGTGGGAATTCCACAAGCGCCATCGTCCTACAAAAGCCATCGTTTGACGGACTGCTCAATATGGTTACTTGCGTGGATGAACGATTTCGCCGCCTTCAACGGTTTACCGGAGACGTTACGAAGTGTCTCTTAGACATAGCCTTTGCGCTACATACACACATGCCAAACCAGCTCGCATCCCATTCCACCGACGCCGACGCTGAGCGCTACATACTCGAGAACATCCATACATTTAAAGACGCTGTACCTGTGACATGTGCGAGCCCTGTCTTTACGGAGTACTATTTCGATATTGCGTTCTCTGAAATTACCAGTATGTGCAAGAAGCGTATCTTACTTGAATTACGGAATCTCAAACAGATGATTCGCCCGGGCCGTACGCTGAAATACACCACCGCATACATGACCGTGTACATTTATCCTCTTCGCGAAGAAGTGTGTAAAAAGGTGCTACCGTGTAAAACGGCACGTGCGGTACGCCACTGTAGCGCCATCGAAGACAGAGTGCCATCCACCGAAAGAATCAACCGAGGGGCCCTAGACACGAACAATGCGGAAATTGCCACCAGTGTGACTCTCATGTATTACCCATTAACCGATCCGTATACAACTATGGCCCTCGTCCGATAAATGCCTACAACGACATTATTCAGTATTATTAGATTTTTTATTATTATTCGATGGTTTTTCTATATGTAATTAGTACATGTAATTTCGATTAATCCTTTACTTTATAACCCTCGTATGCGTCTCCGATAAGAATAGACTCGAACCCAACCCATTTTGTTAACTTGATATTCTAGTTTGTAACTCTATTTTAAGAATGCGCACAATTTCTGTTTGGAGTAATAAAAATATGTCGTTACTTCCGAATTTCCCTTATAATCTCATTTCCCATAACAATCAACATCCATCTCCTTGTCTAGTTCTTGGACACGTAGCCGGCGGTCTCGTTAGCAACACACCGTCTTAGTGTTTTTTCGTCGCGGGAAGGAGGGTTTAGGGAGTGAAAAAAATATAGTGAATAGCGTTTCGATAATTTCAGCTATATATATATTCTTATAAAAAGTTTCGGCGATCACAATTAAGAGTTTTCACATTTAAAAAAAATCGCGCGTCAATAGCTAGTGTAATTCGTTGTGGAGAATGATCCGGCTGTGGTCATGATTCTCAGGGTGTATTACCATCCTGTACAGAGTGTACCGCACGCCCCCTAGCGTGACGGGCTGCATGTCGCTACTCAGCCGCATTCCATGTGCTCACTCCCGTCTCGTTCCATGGTCCAGTGTAGACTACTCCGGCGGTGCATATAGCCCGAAACACACGGGTGTGTATACGGGTGCGGACAAAACACCTCGCTCGTCCACCTCGTTGATTTTGATGGGGAAAACCAAGCCCGCCATTGTTTGTTGATGTATGAGTTTAAGACGGGGAGTGAGATGCGCACATGTTCTCTTGCTGTCACGAATCTACAAGGTGCTGCGGCTGGCGTGGCGTGGCAGGTCGCTTCGATATACCCCTGAATTTCTCTCCTGATGTGGTTTTCCAGATACGGATTGCACTGCAGTTCGATTCGGTAATAACCCAACGTTATGGCTCTTTTGGTGAGGGTTTTTACCGTTTGCACACAACAACAGCAAATTTGGAGATGAGTTTTGAAATTCGCGATTGCGGGTTTTACTCGTACGGTTGGTGAGAAGACCTCACAAGTTGAGCTCGAAAAATGTTTTGACGTTCTAAATAAAACTACGCTCCAGCAGATGCAAAAAATTAAACCCACCGAAAAAACACAGTGAAAACAAAACAATCGTCCAGTTTTCTGAAAACGCATATTTAATCAACCAACCAACACAATCCCCGTCGTTACAAAAGCCCTAAACACGTGAAAAACGCTTCGGTCCGCCACACCCACACTCATCGTCACTCGGTTAACGAACTCTCCCTCCACCTGAAAATTATACCCCGATCCACTATCCAGCATCTTCGCACCACAGTATGAATAATCTGGATATTATGAAGTCTGCTCATACCCCCACTAATTTACCAAAACGCATGCTCCACCACCATGCAGCGATCCGTCGGTATAGTAGTAACCTCACATACCTACCCACCGCTACCCCCACCACCGATTCCCCAAAACTGCGACCCCACCACCAATTCCTCATACGGCCCCACCGAGACGGTCTGGCTCGCCAGATATCACGTATACACCTCCCCCACGATAACGTCCTCAGGCGTCTCTCCATAAACCTCCTATAATACTGCCGTAGTTCGATACCGTTTAATACGGAAGCGTTTCGCGACTTTTCTCATTAGGCCGCTCAAAAAGTTACTGCCTTGATCAGTAAAAAGTGCTTTGGGTGCGCCGAATACGCATATGCATTTTTTTGTGAATGCGTCTGCAACAGTCGTTGCCAGTGTATTTAGAAGCGGAATTGCAACGCAATATTTTGACAGGTGGTCTTGAGTCGTGAGAATATACTCGTTTTTGTTTATAGTGCGTTGCATATGTTACGCCCAGAAGGGACGATTTTATTTTATGTTTATTTTACCTTTGGGTTCTTCAATATAATTTCTTTAAAGTAGAAGGGATAGCCGCACGTCCCATACGGGGCTGTGTGAACTTGGCACCCGAGTATGACCGATCTTAATTTTTTTTTATTATTTCGGATTGTTTTTGTTTGTAGTTGATTGTAGAACAAACGATTTCGTTTGTAGTAACTCAGAAAAAAAAATAGGGCCCTTAAAAAAAAGTCAGCCCCCTTAATGAAAATATTTAAGCGGGCGGGGTTATTTTTCATTCAAAATCGTTTGTAGTTGATTGCAGTGAAATTATTTTTGTTTGTAGTTGAACCGTTTCCGAAAAAAATCGAATTTTCGAAAAAAACGATAGATAGATGTGGGAAAATGATTTTGCGACCATTTTTTTTCGTGATCGGCGGCTTATTGTAAGAAAGTAGCTTACTACAAACAATATGCGACCTGTCAAAACGTCTGTAGTTGTTTGTAGTTCCCGAATCATCGTGTGTAGTTGCGCGAAAAACGAACTACAAACGAGGAAGGCACCTGAAAATGAGTTTTGAACGCTTCTCGTTGGAATATCTTGTTTGTAGTGGCAAATAAGGTTACTACAAACGATATCCAACCTCTTAAAACGTTTGTAGTTGTTTGTAGTTCCCGACCTATCGTTTGTAGTTGCGCGAAAATCGAACTACGAACGAGGAAAGCACCGACAAATGAATTTTCAAGGTCTCTCTTCGGAATTATTCGTTTGTAGTGGCAAACAAGCTCACTACAAACGATAAACGACCTGTTAAAACGTTTGTAGTTGATTGTAGTTTGCGATTAGTCGTTTGTAGTTGCGCGAAAATCAATCTACGAACGAGGAAAGCATCAAAAATGATTTTTCAAAGCTTCTCTTCAAGATTATTCGTTTGTAGTGGCAAACTAGCTTATTACAAACGATACACGACCGGTCAAAACGTTTGTGGTTGTTTGTAGTTCCCGAATTATCGTTTGTAGTTGCGCGAAAATCAAACTACAAACGAGGAAAGCACCTGCAAATGAGTTTCGAACGCTTCTCGTTAGGATATCTTGTTTGTAGTGGCAAATAAGGTTACTACGAACGATACACGAGCTGTCAAAACGTTTGTGGTTGTTTGTAGTTCCCGAATTATCGGTTGTAGTTGCGCGAAAATCAAACTACAAACGAGGAAAGCACCTGAAAATGAGTTTTGAACGCTTCTCGTTGGAATATCTTGTTTGTAGTGGCAAATAAGCTTACCACAAACGATATCCGACCTCTTAAAACGTTTGTAGTTGTTTGTAGTTCCCGAGATATCGTTTGTAGTTGCGCGAAAATCAAACTACAAACGGGGAAAGCACCTGAAAATGTGTTTCGAAAGATTCTCGTTAGGATATCTTGTTTGTAGTGGCAAATAAGCTTACTACAAACGATATCCAACCTCTTAAAACGTTTGTAGTTGTTTGTAGTTCCCGACCTATAGTTTGTAGTTGCGCGAAAATCGAACTACGAACGAGGAAAGCACCGACAAATGATTTTTCAAGGCCTCTCTTCGGAATTATTCGTTTGTAGTGGCAAACAAGCTCACTACAAACGATGAACGACCTCTTAAAACGTTTGTAGGTGTTTGTAGTTTGCGATTAGTCGTTTGTAGTTGCGCGAAAATCAATCTACGACCGAGGAAAGCATCAAAAATTATTTTTCAAGGCTTCTCTTCAAGACTATTCGTTTGTAGTGGCAAAGTAGCTTACTACAAACGATACACGACCTGTCAAAACGTTTGTGGTTGTTTGTAGTTCCCGAATTATCGTTTGTAGTTGCGCGAAAATCAAACTACAAACGAGGAAAGCACCTGAAAATGAGTTTTGAACGCTTCTCGTTTGGATATCTTGTTTGTAGTGGCAAATAAGGTTACTACAAGCCATATCCGACCTCTCAAAACGTTTGCAGTTGTTTGCAGTTTCCGAATGATCGTTTGTATTTGCGCGAAAATCGAACTACAAACGAGGAAAGCACCTGCAAATGAGTTTCGAACGCTTCTCGTTAGGATATCTTGTTTGTAGTGGCAAATAAGCTTACTACAAACGATATCCAACCTCTTAAAACGTTTGTAGTTGTTTGTAGTTCCCGACCTATCGTTTGTAGTTGCGCAAAAATCGAACTACGAACGAGGAAAGCACCGACAAATGATTTTTCAAGGCCTCTCTGCGGAATTATTCGTTTGTAGTGGCAGACAAGCTCACTACAAACGATGAACGACCTCTTAAAATGTTTGGAGTTTGCGATTAGTCGTTTGTAGTTGCGCGAAAATCAATCTACGAACGAGGAAAGCATCAAAAATGATTTTTCAAGGCGTCTCTTCAAGATTATTCGTTTGTAGTGGCAAACTAGCTTACTACAAACGATACACGACCTGTCAAAACGTTTGTGGTTGTTTGTAGTTCCCGAATGATCGTTTGTAGTTGCGCGAAAATTAAACTACAAACGAGGAAAGCACCTGAAAATGAGTTTTGAACGCTTCTCGTTGGAATATCTTGTTTGTAGTGGCAAATAAGGTTACTACAAACGATATCCAACCTCTTAAAACGTTTGTAGTTGTTTGTAGTTCCCGACCTATCGTTTGTAGTTGCGCGAAAATCGAACTACGAACGAGGAAAGCACCGACAAATGATTTTTCAAGGTCTCTCTTCGGAATTATTCGTTTGTAGTGGCAAACAAGCTCACTACAAACGATGAACGACCTCTTAAAACGTTTGTAGTTGATTGTAGTTTGCGATTAGTCATTTGTAGTTGCGCGAAAATCCATCTACGAACGAGGAAAGCACCGACAAATGATTTTTCAAGGCCTCTCTTCGGAATTATTCGTTTGTAGTGGCAAACAAGCTCACTACAAACGATGAACGACCTCTTAAAACGTTTGTAGTTGTTTGTAGTTTGCGATTAGTCGTTTGTAGTTGCGCGAAAATCAATCTACGACCGAGGAAAGCATCAAAAATGATTTTTCAAGGCTTCTCTTCAAGATTATTCGTTTGTAGTGGCAAACTAGCTTACTACAAACGATACACGACCTGTCAAAACGTTTGTGGTTGTTTGTAGTTCCCGAATTATCGTTTGTAGTTGCGCGAAAGTCAAACTACAAACGAGGAAAGCACCTGAAAATGAGTTTTGAACGCTTCTCGTTTGGATATCTTGTTTGTAGTGGCAAATAAGGTTACTACAAACCATATCCGACCTCTCAAAACGTTTGCAGTTGTTTGCAGTTTCCGAATTATCGTTTGTAGTTGCGCGAAAATCGAACTACAAACGAGGAAAGCACCTGCAAATGAGTTTCGAACGCTTCTCGTTAGGGAATCTTGTTTGTAGTGGCAAATAAGCTTACTACAAACGATATACTACCTCTTAAAACGTTTGTAGTTGTTTGTAGTTCCCGACCTATCGTTTGTAGTTGCGCAAAAATCGAACTACGAACGAGGAAAGCACCGACAAATGATTTTTCAAGGCCTCTCTGCGGAATTATTCGTTTGTAGTGGCAGACAAGCTCACTACAAACGATGAACGACCTCTTAAAATGTTTGGAGTTTGCGATTAGTCGTTTGTAGTTGCGCAAAAATCAATCTACGAACGAGGAAAGCATCAAAAATGATTTTTCAAGGCTTCTCTTCAAGATTATTCGTTTGTAGTGGCAAACTAGCTTACTACAAACGATACACGACCTGTCAAAACGTTTGTGGTTGTTTGTAGTTCCCGAATGATCGTTTGTAGTTGCGCGAAAATTAAACTACAAACGATGAAAGCACCTGAAAATGAGTTTTGAATGCTTCTCGTTGGAATATCTTGTTTGTAGTGGCAAATAAGGTTACTACAAACGATATCCAACCTCTTAAAACGTTTGTAGTTGTTTGTAGTTCCCGACCTATCGTTTGTAGTTGCGCGAAAATCGAACTACGAACGAGGAAAGCACCGACAAATTATTTTTCAAGGTCTCTCTTCGGAATTATTCGTGTGTAGTGGCAAACAAGCTCACTGCAAATGATAAACGACCTGTTAAAACGTTTGTAGTTGATTGTAGTTTGCGATTAGTCGTTTGTAGTTGCGCGAAAATCAATCTACGAACGAGGAAAGCATCAAAAATGATTTTTCAAAGCTTCTCTTCAAGATTATTCGTTTGTAGTGGCACACTAGCTTATTACAAACGATACACGACCGGTCAAAACGTTTGTGGTTGTTTGTAGTTCCCGAATTATCGTTTGTAGTTGCGCGAAAATCAAACTACAAACGAGGAAAGCACCTGCAAATGAGTTTCGAACGCTTCTCGTTAGGATATCTTGTTTGTAGTGGCAAATAAGGTTACTACGAACGATACACGAGCTGTCAAAACGTTTGTGGTTGTTTGTAGTTCCCGAATTATCGGTTGTAGTTGCGCGAAAATCAAACTACAAACGAGGAAAGCACCTGAAAATGAGTTTTGAAAGCTTCTCGTTGGAATATCTTGTTTGTAGTGGCAAATAAGCTTACCACAAACGATATCCGACCTCTTAAAACGTTTGTAGTTGTTTGTAGTTCCCGAATTATCGTTTGTAGTTGCGCGAAAATCAAACTACAAACGGGGAAAGCACCTGAAAATGTGTTTCGAACGCTTCTCGTTAAGATATCTTGTTTGTAGTGGCAAATAAGGTTACTACAAACGATATCCAACCTCTCAAAACGTTTGTAGTTGGTTGTAGTTCCCGAATTATCGTTTGTAGTTGCGCGAAAATCAAACTACAAACGAGGAAAGCACCTGAAAATGAGTTTTGAACGCTTCTCGTTTGGATATCTTGTTTGTAGTGGCAAATAAGGTTACTACAAACGATATCCGACCTCTCAAAACGTTTGCAGTTGTTTGTAGTTTCCGAATTATCGTTTGTAGTTGCGCGAAAATCGAACTGCAAACGAGGAAAGCACCTGAAAATGAGTTTCGAACGCTTCTCGTTAGGATATCTTGTTTGTAGTGGCAAATAAGGTTACTACAAACGATATACAACCTCTCGAAACGTTTGTAGTTGTTTGTAGTTCCCAACCTATCGTTTGTAGTTGCGCGAAAATCGAAGTACGAACGAGGAAAGCACCGACAAATGATTTTTCAAGGCCTCTCTTCGGAATTATTCGTTTGTAGTGGCAAACAAGCTCACTACAAACGATATCCAACCTCTCAAAACGTTTGCAGTTGTTTGTAGTTCACGAATTATCGTTTGTAGTTGCGCGAAAATCAAACTACAAACGAGGAAAGCACCTGAAAATGAGTTTCGAAAGCTTCTCGTTAGGATATCTTGTTTGTAGTGGCAAATAAGCTTACTACAAACGATATCCAACCTCTTAAAACGGTTGTAGTTGTTTGTAGTTCCCGACCTATCGTTTGTAGTTGCGCGAAAATCGAACTACGAACGAGGAAAGCACCGACAAATGATTTTTCAAGGCCTCTCTTCGGAATTATTCGTTTGTAGTGGCAAACAAGCTCACTACAAATGATGAACGACCTCTTAAAACGTTTGTAGTTGTTTGTAGTTTGCAGATTAGTCGTTTGTAGTTGCGCGAAAATCAATCTACGAACGAGGAAAGCATCAAAAATGATTTTTCAAAGCTGCTCTTCAAGATTATTCGTTTGTAGTGGCAAACTAGATTATTACAAACGATACACGACCTGTCAAAACGTTTGTGGTTGTTTGTAGTTCCCGAATTATCGTTTGTAGTTGCGCGAAAATCAAACTACAAACGAGGAAAGCACCTGAAAATGAGTTTCGAACGCTTCTCGTTAGGATATCTTGTTTGTAGTGGCAAATAAGGTTACTACAAACGATATCCGACCTCTCAAAACGTTTGTAGTTGTTTGTAGTTCCCGACCTATCGTTTGTAGTTGCGCGAAAATCAAACTACAAACGAGGAAAGCACCTGAAAATGAGTTTTGAACGCTTTTCGTTTGGATATCTTGTTTGTAGTGGCAAATAAGGTTACTACAAACGATATCCGACCTCTCACAACGTTTGTAGTTGTTTGTAGTTTCCGAATTATCGTTTGTAGTTGCGCGGAAATCGAACTACAAACGAGGAAAGCACCTGAAAATGAGTTTCGAACGCTTCTCGTTAGGATATCTTGTTTGTAGTGGCAAATAAGCTTACTACAAACGATATCCAACCTCTTAAAACGTTTGTAGTTGTTTGTAGTTCCCGACCTATCGTTTGTAGTTGCGCAAAAATCGAACTACGAACGAGGAAAGCACCGACAAATGATTTTTCAAGGCCTCTCTGCGGAATTATTCGTTTGTAGTGGCAAACAAGCTCACTACAAACGATGAACGACCTCTTAAAACGTTTGTAGTTGTTTGTAGTTTGCGATTAGTCGTTTGTAGTTGCGCGAAAATCAATCTACGACCGAGGAAAGCATCAAAAATGATTTTTCAAGGCTTCTCTTCAAGGTTTTTCGTTTGTAGTGGTAAACTAGCTTACTACAAACGACACACGAGCTGTCAAAACGTTTGTGGTTGTTTGTAGTTCCCGAATTATCATTTGTAGTTGCGCGAAAATCAAACTACAAACGAGGAAAGCACCTGAAAATGAGTTTTGAACGCTTCTCGTTTGGATATCTTGTTTGTAGTGGCACATAAGGTTACTACAAACGATATCCGACCTCTCAAAACGTTTGCAGTTGTTTGCAGTTTCCGAATTATCGTTTGTAGTTGCGCGAAAATCGAACTTCAAACGAGGAAAGCACCTGAAAATGAGTTTTGAACGCTTCTCGTTGGAATATCTTGTTTGTAGTGGCAAATAAGCTTACCACAAACGATATCCGACCTCTTAAAACGTTTGTAGTTGTTTGTAGTTCCCGAATTATCATTTGTAGTTGCGCGAAAATCAAACTACAAACGGGGAAAGCACCTGAAAATGTGTTTCGAACGCTTCTCGTTAAGATATCTTGTTTGTAGTGGCAAATAAGGTTACTACAAACGATATCCGACCTCTCAAAACGTTTGCAGTTGTTTGTAGTTTCCGAATTATCGTTTGTAGTTGCGCGAAAATCGAACTGCAACCGAGGAAAGCACCTCAAAATGAGTTTCGAACGCTTCTCGTTAGGATATCTTGTTTGTAGTGGCAAATAAGGTTACTACAAACGATATACAACCTCTCGAAACGTTTGTAGTTGTTTGTAGTTCCCAACCTATCGTTTGTAGTTGCGCGAAAATCGAAGTACGAACGAGGAAAGCACCGACAAATGATTTTTCAAGGCCTCTCTTCGGAATTATTCGTTTGTAGTGGCAAACAAGCTCACTACAAACGATATCCAACCTCTCAAAACGTTTGCAGTTGTTTGTAGTTCACGAATTATCGTTTGTAGTTGCGCGAGAATCAAACTACAAACGAGGAAAGCACCTGAAAATGAGTTTCGAAAGCTTCTCGTTAGGATATCTTGTTTGTAGTGGCAAATAAGCTTACTACAAACGATATCCAACCTCTTAAAACGCTTGTAGTTGTTTGTAGTTCCCGACCTATCGTTTGTAGTTGCGCGAAAATCGAAATACGAACGAGGAAAGCACCTGCAAATGAGTTTCGAACGCTTCTCGTTAGGATATCTTGTTTGTAGTGGCAAACAAGCTCACTACAAACGATATCCAACCTCTCAAAACGTTTGCAGTTGTTTGTAGTTCACGAATTATCGTTTGTAGTTGCGCGAAAATCAAACTACTAACGAGGAAGGCACCTGAAAATGAGTTTCGAAAGCTTCTCGTTAGGATATCTTGTTTGTAGTCGCAAATAAGCTTACTACAAACGATATCCAACCTCTTAAAACGCTTGTAGTTGTTTGTAGTTCCCGACCTATCGTTTGTAGTTGCGCGAAAATCGAAATACGAACGAGGAAAGCACCGACAAATGATTTTTCAAGGCCTCTCTTCGGAATTATTCGTTTGTAGTGGCAAACAAGCTCTCTACAAATGATGAACGACCTCTTAAAACGTTTGTAGTCGTTTGTAGTTTGCGATTAGTCGTTTGTAGTTGCGCGAAAATCAATCTACGAACGAGGAAAGCATCAAAAATGATTTTTCAAAGCTGCTCTTCAAGATTATTCGTTTGTAGTGGCAAACGAGCTTATTACAAACGATACACGACCTGTCAAAACGTTTGTGGTTGTTTGTAGTTCCCGAATTATCGTTTGTAGTTGCGCGAAAGTCAAACTACAAACGAGGAAAGCACCTGAAAATGAGTTTCGAACGCTTCTCGTTAGGATATCTTGTTTGTAGTGGCAAATAAGGTTACTACAAACGATATCCGACCTCTCAAAACGTTTGTAGTTGTTTGTAGTTCCCGAATTATCGTTTGTAGTTGCGCGAAAATCAAACTACAAACGAGGAAAGCACCTGAAAATGAGTTTTGAACGCTTTTCGTTTGGATATCTTGTTTGTAGTGGCAAATAAGGTTACTACAAACGATATCCGACCTCTCACAACGTTTGTAGTTGTTTGTAGTTTCCGAATTATCGTTTGTAGTTGCGCGAAAATCGAACTAGAAATGAGGAAAGCACCTGAAAATGAGTTTCGAACGCTTCTCGTTAGGATATCTTGTTTGTAGTGGCAAATAAGCTTACTACAAACGATATCCAACCTCTTGAAACGTTTGTAGTTGTTTGTAGTTCCCGACCTATCGTTTGTAGTTGCGCAAAAATCGAACTACGAACGAGGAAAGCACCGACAAATGATTTTTCAAGGCCTCTCTGCGGAATTATTCGTTTGTAGTGGCAAACAAGCTCACTACAAACGATGAACGACCTCTTAAAACGTTTGTAGTTGTTTGTAGTTTGCGATTAGTCGTTTGTAGTTGCGCGAAAATCGAACTACAAACGAGGAAAGCACCTGAAAATGAGTTTCGAACGCTTCTCGTTAGGATATCTTGTTTGTAGTGGCAAATAAGCTTACTACAAACAATATCCAACCTCTTAAAACGTTTGTATTTGTTGGTAGTTCCCGACCTATCGTTTGTAGTTGCGCAAAAATCGAACTACGAACGAGGAAAGCACCGACAAATGATTTTTCAAGGCCTCTCTGCGGAATTATTCGTTTGTAGTGGCAGACAAGCTCACTACAAACGATGAACGACCTCTTAAAACGTTTGTAGTTTGCGATTAGTCGTTTGTAGTTGCGCGAAAATCAATCTACGAACGAGGAAAGCATCAAAAATGATTTTTCAAAGCTGCTCTTCAAGATTATTCGTTTGTAGTGGCAAACGAGCTTATTACAAACGATACACGACCTGTCAAAACGTTTGTGGTTGTTTGTAGTTCCCGAATTATCGTTTGTAGTTGCGCGAAAATCAAACTACAAACGAGGAAAGCACCTGAAAATGAGTTTCGAACGCTTCTCGTTAGGATATCTTGTTTGTAGTGGCAAATAAGGTTACTACAAACGATATCCGACCTCTCAAAACGTTTGTAGTTGTTTGTAGTTCCCGAATTATCGTTTGTAGTTGCGCGAAAATCAAACTACAAACGAGGAAAGCACCTGAAAATGAGTTTTGAACGCTTTTCGTTTGGATATCTTGTTTGTAGTGGCAAATAAGGTTACTACAAACGATATCCGACCTCTCACAACGTTTGTAGTTGTTTGTAGTTTCCGAATTATCGTTTGTAGTTGCGCGAAAATCGAACTACAAATGAGGAAAGCACCTGAAAATGAGTTTCGAACGCTTCTCGTTAGGATATCTTGTTTGTAGTGGCAAATAAGCTTACTACAAACGATATCCAACCTCTTGAAACGTTTGTAGTTGTTTGTAGTTCCCGACCTATCGTTTGTAGTTGCGCAAAAATCGAACTACGAACGAGGAAAGCACCGACAAATGATTTTTCAAGGCCTCTCTGCGGAATTATTCGTTTGTAGTGGCAAACAAGCTCACTACAAACGATGAACGACCTCTTAAAACGTTTGTAGTTGTTTGTAGTTTGCGATTAGTCGTTTGTAGTTGCGCGAAAATCAATCTACGACCGAGGAAAGCATCAAAAATGATTTTTCAAGGCTTCTCTTCAAGGTTATTCGTTTGTAGTGGGAAACTAGCTTACTACAAACGACACACGACCTGTCAAAACGTTTGTGGTTGTTTGTAGTTCCCGAATTATCGTTTGTAGTTGCGCGAAAATCAAACTACAAACGAGGAAAGCACCTGAAAATGAGTTTTGAACGCTTCTCGTTTGGATATCTTGTTTGTAGTGGCAAATAAGGTTACTACGAACGATATCCGACCTCTCAAAACGTTTGCAGTTGTTTGCAGTTTCCGAATTATCGTTTGTAGTTGCGCGAAAATCGAACTACAAACGAGGAAAGCACCTGAAAATGAGTTTCGAACGCTTCTCGTTAGGATATCTTGTTTGTAGTGGCAAATAAGCTTACTACAAACAATATCCAACCTCTTAAAACGTTTGTAGTTGTTGGTAGTTCCCGACCTATCGTTTGTAGTTGCGCAAAAATCGAACTACGAACGAGGAAAGCACCGACAAATGATTTTTCAAGGCCTCTCTGCGGAATTATTCGTTTGTAGTGGCAGACAAGCTCACTACAAACGATGAACGACCTCTTAAAACGTTTGTAGTTTGCGATTAGTCGTTTGTAGTTGCGCGAAAATCAATCTACGAACGAGGAAAGCATCAAAAATGATTTTTCAAGGCTTCTTTTCAAGATCATTCGTTTGTAGTGGCAAACGAGCTTACTACAAACGATACACGACCTGTCCAAACGTTTGTGGTTGTTTGTAGTTCCCGAATTATCGTTTGTAGTTGCGCGAAAATCTAACTACAAACGAGGAAAGAACCTGAAAATGAGTTTTGAACGCTTCTCGTTGGAATATCTTGTTTGTAGTGGCAAATAAGCTTACTACAAACGATATCCGACCTCTGAAAACGTTTGTAGTTGTTTGTAGTTCCTGAATTATCGTTTGTAGTGGCCCGAAAATCGACGTACGAACGAGGAAAGCACCGACAAATGATTTTTCAAGGCCTCTCTTCGGAATTATCCGTTTGTAGTGGCAAACAAGCTCACTACAAACGATATCCAACCTCTCAAAACGTTTGCAGTTGTTTGTAGTGCACGAATGATCGTTTGTAGTTGCGCGAAAATCAAACTACAAACGAGGAAAGCACCTGAAAATGAGTTTCGAAAGCTTCTCGTTAGGATATCTTGTTTGTAGTGGCAAAGAAGCTTACTACAAACGATATCCAACCTCTTAAAACGTTTGTAGTTGTTTGTAGTTCCCGACCTATCGTTTGTAGTTGCGCGAAAATCGAACTACGAACGAGGGAAGCACCGACAAATGATTTTTCAAGGCCTCTCTTCGGAATTATTCGTTCGTAGTGGCAAACAAGCTCACTCCAAACGATGAACGACCTCTTAAAACGTTTGTAGTTGTTTGTAGTTTGCGATTAATCGTTTCTAGTTGCGCGAAAATCAATCTACGAACGAGGAAAGCATCAAAAATTATTTTTCAAAGCTGCTCTTAAGATTATTCGTTTGTAGTAGCAAACTAGCTTATCACAAACGATTCACGACCCGTCAAAACGTTTGTGGTTGTTTGTAGTTCCCGAATTATCGTTTGTAGTTGCGCGAAAATCAAACTACAAACGAGGAAAGCACCTGAAAATGAGTTTCGAACGCTTCTCGTTAGGATATCTTGTTTGTAGTGGCAAATAAGGTTACTACAAACGATATCCGACCTCTCAAAACGTTTGTAGTTGTTTGTAGTTCCCGAATTATCGTTTGTAGTTGCGCGAAAATCAAACTACAAACGAGGAAAGCACCTGAAAATGAGTTTTGAACGCTTTTCGTTTGGATATCTTGATTGTAGTGGCAAATAAGGTTACTACAAACGATATCCGACCTCTCACAACGTTTGTAGTTGTTTGTAGTTTCCGAATTATCGTTTGTAGTTGCGCGAAAATCGAACTACAAACGAGGAAAGCACCTGAAAATGAGTTTCGAACGCTTCTCGTTAGGATATCTTGTTTGTAGTGGCAAATAAGCTTACTACAAACGATATCCAACCTCTTAAAACGTTTGTCGTTGTTTGTAGTTCCCGACCTATCGTTTGTAGTTGCGCAAAAATCGAACTACGAACGAGGAAAGCACCGACAAATGATTTTTCAAGGCCTCTCTGCGGAATTATTCGTTTGTAGTGGCAAACAAGCTCACTACAAACGATGAACGACCTCTTAAAACGTTTGTAGTTGTTTGTAGTTTGCGATTAGTCGTTTGTAGTTGCGCGAAAATCAATCTACGACCGAGGAAAGCATCAAAAATGATTTTTCAAGGCTTCTCTTCAAGGTTTTTCGTTTGTAGTGGCAAACTAGCTTACTACAAACGACACACGACCTGTCAAAACGTTTGTGGTTGTTTGTAGTTCCCGAATTATCGTTTGTAGTTGCGCGAAAATCAAACTACAAACGAGGAAAGCACCTGAAAACGAGTTTCAACGCTTCTCGTTTGGATATCTTGTTTGTAGTGGCACATAAGGTTACTACAAACGATATCCGACCTCTCAAAACGTTTGCAGTTGTTTGCAGTTTCCGAATTATCGTTTGTAGTTGCGCGAAAATCGAACTACAAACGAGGAAAGCACCTGAAAATGAGTTTTGAACGCTTCTCGTTGGAATATCTTGTTTGTAGTGGCAAATAAGCTTACCACAAACGATATCCGACCTCTTAAATCGTTTGTAGTTGTTTGTAGTTCCCGAATTATCATTTGTAGTTGCGCGAAAATCAAACTACAAACGGGGAAAGCACCTGAAAATGTGTTTCGAACGCTTCTCGTTAAGATATCTTGTTTGTAGTGGCAAATAAGGTTACTACAAACGATATCCGACCTCTCAAAACGTTTGCAGTTGTTTGTAGTTTCCGAATTATCGTTTGTAGTTGCGCGAAAATCGAACTGCAAACGAGGAAAGCACCTGAAAATGAGTTTCGAACGCTTCTCGTTAGGATATCTTGTTTGTAGTGGCAAATAAGGTTACTACAAACGAAATACAACCTCTCGAAACGTTTGTAGTTGTTTGTAGTTCCCAACCTATCGTTTGTAGTTGCGCGAAAATCGAAGTACGAACGAGAAAAGCACCGACAAATGATTTTTCAAGGCCTCTCTTCGGAATTATTCGTTTGTAGTGGCAAACAAGCTCACTACAAACGATATCCAACCTCTCAAAACGTTTGCAGTTGTTTGTAGTTCACGAATTATCGTTTGTAGTTGCGCGAAAATCAAACTACAAACGAGGAAAGCACCTGAAAATGAGTTTCGAAAGCTTCTCGTTAGGATATCTTGTTTGTAGTGGCAAATAAGCTTACTACAAACGATATCCAACCTCTTAAAACGCTTGTAGTTGTTTGTAGTTCCCGACCTATCGTTTGTAGTTGCGCGAAAATCGAACTACGAACGAGGAAAGCACCGACAAATGATTTTTCAAGGCCTCTCTTCGGAATTATTCGTTTGTAGTGGCAAACAAGCTCACTACAAATGATGAACGACCTCTTAAAACGTTTGTAGTTGTTTGTAGTTTGCGATTAGTCGTTTGTAGTTGCGCGAAAATCAATCTACGAACGAGGAAAGCATCAAAAATGATTTTTCAAAGCTGCTCTTCAAGATTATTCGTTTGTAGTGGCAAACTAGCTTATTACAAACGATACACGACCTGTCAAAACGTTTGTGGTTGTTTGTAGTTCCCGAATTATCGTTTGTAGTTGCGCGAAAATCAAACTACAAACGAGGAAAGCACCTGAAAATGAGTTTCGAACGCTTCTCGTTAGGATATCTTGTTTGTAGTGGCAAATAAGGTTACTACAAACGATATCCGACCTCTCAAAACGTTTGTAGTTGTTTGTAGTTCCCGAATTATCGTTTGTAGTTGCGCGAAAATCAAACTACGAACGAGGAAAGCACCTGAAAATGAGTTTTGAACGCTTTTCGTTTGGATATCTTGTTTGTAGTGGCAAATAAGGTTACTACAAACGATATCCGACCTCTCACAACGTTTGTAGTTGTTTGTAGTTTCCGAATTATCGTTTGTAGTTGCGCGAAAATCGAACTACAAATGAGGAAAGCACCTGAAAATGAGTTTCGAACGCTTCTCGTTAGGATATCTTGTTTGTAGTGGCATATAAGCTTACTACAAACGATATCCAACCTCTTAAAACGTTTGTAGTTGTTTGTAGTTCCCGACCTATCGTTTGTAGTTGCGCAAAAATCGAACTACTAACGAGGAAAGCACCGACAAATGATTTTTCAAGGCCTCTCTGCGGAATTATTCGTTTGTAGTGGCAAACAAGCTCACTACAAACGATGAACGACCTCTTAAAACGTTTGTAGTTGTTTGTAGTTTGCGATTAGTCGTTTGTAGTTGCGCGAAAATCAATCTACGACCGAGGAAAGCGTCAAAAATGATTTTTCAAGGCTTCTCTTCAAGGTTATTCGTTTGTAGTGGCAAACTAGCTTACTACAAACGACACACGACCTGTCAAAACGTTTGTGGTTGTTTGTAGTTCCCGAATTATCGTTTGTAGTTGCGCGAAAATCAAACTACAAACGAGGAAAGCACCTGAAAATGAGTTTTGAACGCTTCTCGTTTGGATATCTTGTTTGTAGTGGCAAATAAGGTTACTACGAACGATATCCGACCTCTCAAAACGTTTGCAGTTGTTTGCAGTTTCCGAATTATCGTTTGTAGTTGCGCGAAAATCGAACTACAAACGAGGAAAGCACCTGAAAATGAGTTTCGAACGCTTCTCGTTAGGAGATCTTGTTTGTAGTGGCAAATAAGCTTACTACAAACAATATCCAACCTCTTAAAACGTTTGTAGTTGTTGGTAGTTCCCGACCTATCGTTTGTAGTTGCGCAAAAATCGAACTACGAACGAGGAAAGCACCGACAAATGATTTTTCAAGGCCTCTCTGCGGAATTATTCGTTTGTAGTGGCAGACAAGCTCACTACAAACGATGAACGACCTCTTAAAACGTTTGTAGTTTGCGATTAGTCGTTTGTAGTTGCGCGAAAATCAATCTACGAACGAGGAAAGCATCAAAAATGATTTTTCAAGGCTTCTTTTCAAGATCATTCGTTTGTAGTGGCAAACGAGCTTACTACAAACGATACACGACCTGTCCAAACGTTTGTGGTTGTTTGTAGTTCCCGAATTATCGTTTGTAGTTGCGCGAAAATCTAACTACAAACGAGGAAAGAACCTGAAAATGAGTTTTGAACGCTTCTCGTTGGAATATCTTGTTTGTAGTGGCAAATAAGCTTACTACAAACGATATCCGACCTCTGAAAACGTTTGTAGTTGTTTGTAGTTCCCGAATTATCGTTTGTAGTTGCGCGAAAATCGAACTGCAAACGAGGAAAGCACCTGAAAATGAGTTTCGAACGCTTCTCGTTAGGATATCTTGTTTGTAGTGGCAAATAAGGTTACTACAAACGAAATACAACCTCTCGAAACGTTTGTAGTTGTTTGTAGTTCCCAACCTATCGTTTGTAGTTGCGCGAAAATCGAAGTACGAACGAGAAAAGCACCGACAAATGATTTTTCAAGGCCTCTCTTCGGAATTATTCGTTTGTAGTGGCAAACAAGCTCACTACAAACGATATCCAACCTCTCAAAACGTTTGCAGTTGTTTGTAGTTCACGAATTATCGTTTGTAGTTGCGCGAAAATCAAACTACAAACGAGGAAAGCACCTGAAAATGAGTTTCGAAAGCTTCTCGTTAGGATATCTTGTTTGTAGTGGCAAATAAGCTTACTACAAACGATATCCAACCTCTTAAAACGCTTGTAGTTGTTTGTAGTTCCCGACCTATCGTTTGTAGTTGCGCGAAAATCGAACTACGAACGAGGAAAGCACCGACAAATGATTTTTCAAGGCCTCTCTTCGGAATTATTCGTTTGTAGTGGCAAACAAGCTCACTACAAATGATGAACGACCTCTTAAAACGTTTGTAGTTGTTTGTAGTTTGCGATTAGTCGTTTGTAGTTGCGCGAAAATCAATCTACGAACGAGGAAAGCATCAAAAATGATTTTTCAAAGCTGCTCTTCAAGATTATTCGTTTGTAGTGGCAAACTAGCTTATTACAAACGATACACGACCTGTCAAAACGTTTGTGGTTGTTTGTAGTTCCCGAATTATCGTTTGTAGTTGCGCGAAAATCAAACTACAAACGAGGAAAGCACCTGAAAATGAGTTTCGAACGCTTCTCGTTAGGATATCTTGTTTGTAGTGGCAAATAAGGTTACTACAAACGATATCCGACCTCTCAAAACGTTTGTAGTTGTTTGTAGTTCCCGAATTATCGTTTGTAGTTGCGCGAAAATCAAACTACGAACGAGGAAAGCACCTGAAAATGAGTTTTGAACGCTTTTCGTTTGGATATCTTGTTTGTAGTGGCAAATAAGGTTACTACAAACGATATCCGACCTCTCACAACGTTTGTAGTTGTTTGTAGTTTCCGAATTATCGATTGTAGTTGCGCGAAAATCGAACTACAAATGAGGAAAGCACCTGAAAATGAGTTTCGAACGCTTCTCGTTAGGATATCTTGTTTGTAGTGGCATATAAGCTTACTACAAACGATATCCAACCTCTTAAAACGTTTGTAGTTGTTTGTAGTTCCCGACCTATCGTTTGTAGTTGCGCAAAAATCGAACTACTAACGAGGAAAGCACCGACAAATGATTTTTCAAGGCCTCTCTGCGGAATTATTCGTTTGTAGTGGCAAACAAGCTCACTACAAACGATGAACGACCTCTTAAAACGTTTGTAGTTGTTTGTAGTTTGCGATTAGTCGTTTGTAGTTGCGCGAAAATCAATCTACGACCGAGGAAAGCGTCAAAAATGATTTTTCAAGGCTTCTCTTCAAGGTTATTCGTTTGTAGTGGCAAACTAGCTTACTACAAACGACACACGACCTGTCAAAACGTTTGTGGTTGTTTGTAGTTCCCGAATTATCGTTTGTAGTTGCGCGAAAATCAAACTACAAACGAGGAAAGCACCTGAAAATGAGTTTTGAACGCTTCTCGTTTGGATATCTTGTTTGTAGTGGCAAATAAGGTTACTACGAACGATATCCGACCTCTCAAAACGTTTGCAGTTGTTTGCAGTTTCCGAATTATCGTTTGTAGTTGCGCGAAAATCGAACTACAAACGAGGAAAGCACCTGAAAATGAGTTTCGAACGCTTCTCGTTAGGATATCTTGTTTGTAGTGGCAAATAAGCTTACTACAAACAATATCCAACCTCTTAAAACGTTTGTAGTTGTTGGTAGTTCCCGACCTATCGTTTGTAGTTGCGCAAAAATCGAACTACGAACGAGGAAAGCACCGACAAATGATTTTTCAAGGCCTCTCTGCGGAATTATTCGTTTGTAGTGGCAGACAAGCTCACTACAAACGATGAACGACCTCTTAAAACGTTTGTAGTTTGCGATTAGTCGTTTGTAGTTGCGCGAAAATCAATCTACGAACGAGGAAAGCATCAAAAATGATTTTTCAAGGCTTCTTTTCAAGATCATTCGTTTGTAGTGGCAAACGAGCTTACTACAAACGATACACGACCTGTCCAAACGTTTGTGGTTGTTTGTAGTTCCCGAATTATCGTTTGTAGTTGCGCGAAAATCTAACTACAAACGAGGAAAGAACCTGAAAATGAGTTTTGAACGCTTCTCGTTGGAATATCTTGTTTGTAGTGGCAAATAAGCTTACTACAAACGATATCCGACCTCTGAAAACGTTTGTAGTTGTTTGTAGTTCCTGAATTATCGTTTGTAGTGGCCCGAAAATCGACGTACGAACGAGGAAAGCACCGACAAATGATTTTTCAAGGCCTCTCTTCGGAATTATCCGTTTGTAGTGGCAAACAAGCTCACTACAAACGATATCCAACCTCTCAAAACGTTTGCAGTTGTTTGTAGTGCACGAATGATCGTTTGTAGTTGCGCGAAAATCAAACTACAAACGAGGAAAGCACCTGAAAATGAGTTTCGAAAGCTTCTCGTTAGGATATCTTGTTTGTAGTGGCAAAGAAGCTTACTACAAACGATATCCAACCTCTTAAAACGTTTGTAGTTGTTTGTAGTTCCCGACCTATCGTTTGTAGTTGCGCGAAAATCGAACTACGAACGAGGGAAGCACCGACAAATGATTTTTCAAGGCCTCTCTTCGGAATTATTCGTTCGTAGTGGCAAACAAGCTCACTCCAAACGATGAACGACCTCTTAAAACGTTTGTAGTTGTTTGTAGTTTGCGATTAATCGTTTCTAGTTGCGCGAAAATCAATCTACGAACGAGGAAAGCATCAAAAATTATTTTTCAAAGCTGCTCTTAAGATTATTCGTTTGTAGTAGCAAACTAGCTTATCACAAACGATTCACGACCCGTCAAAACGTTTGTGGTTGTTTGTAGTTCCCGAATTATCGTTTGTAGTTGCGCGAAAATCAAACTACAAACGAGGAAAGCACCTGAAAATGAGTTTCGAACGCTTCTCGTTAGGATATCTTGTTTGTAGTGGCAAATAAGGTTACTACAAACGATATCCGACCTCTCAAAACGTTTGTAGTTGTTTGTAGTTCCCGAATTATCGTTTGTAGTTGCGCGAAAATCAAACTACAAACGAGGAAAGCACCTGAAAATGAGTTTTGAACGCTTTTCGTTTGGATATCTTGATTGTAGTGGCAAATAAGGTTACTACAAACGATATCCGACCTCTCACAACGTTTGTAGTTGTTTGTAGTTTCCGAATTATCGTTTGTAGTTGCGCGAAAATCGAACTACAAACGAGGAAAGCACCTGAAAATGAGTTTCGAACGCTTCTCGTTAGGATATCTTGTTTGTAGTGGCAAATAAGCTTACTACAAACGATATCCAACCTCTTAAAACGTTTGTCGTTGTTTGTAGTTCCCGACCTATCGTTTGTAGTTGCGCAAAAATCGAACTACGAACGAGGAAAGCACCGACAAATGATTTTTCAAGGCCTCTCTGCGGAATTATTCGTTTGTAGTGGCAAACAAGCTCACTACAAACGATGAACGACCTCTTAAAACGTTTGTAGTTGTTTGTAGTTTGCGATTAGTCGTTTGTAGTTGCGCGAAAATCAATCTACGACCGAGGAAAGCATCAAAAATGATTTTTCAAGGCTTCTCTTCAAGGTTTTTCGTTTGTAGTGGCAAACTAGCTTACTACAAACGACACACGACCTGTCAAAACGTTTGTGGTTGTTTGTAGTTCCCGAATTATCGTTTGTAGTTGCGCGAAAATCAAACTACAAACGAGGAAAGCACCTGAAAACGAGTTTCAACGCTTCTCGTTTGGATATCTTGTTTGTAGTGGCACATAAGGTTACTACAAACGATATCCGACCTCTCAAAACGTTTGCAGTTGTTTGCAGTTTCCGAATTATCGTTTGTAGTTGCGCGAAAATCGAACTACAAACGAGGAAAGCACCTGAAAATGAGTTTTGAACGCTTCTCGTTGGAATATCTTGTTTGTAGTGGCAAATAAGCTTACCACAAACGATATCCGACCTCTTAAATCGTTTGTAGTTGTTTGTAGTTCCCGAATTATCATTTGTAGTTGCGCGAAAATCAAACTACAAACGGGGAAAGCACCTGAAAATGTGTTTCGAACGCTTCTCGTTAAGATATCTTGTTTGTAGTGGCAAATAAGGTTACTACAAACGATATCCGACCTCTCAAAACGTTTGCAGTTGTTTGTAGTTTCCGAATTATCGTTTGTAGTTGCGCGAAAATCGAACTGCAAACGAGGAAAGCACCTGAAAATGAGTTTCGAACGCTTCTCGTTAGGATATCTTGTTTGTAGTGGCAAATAAGGTTACTACAAACGAAATACAACCTCTCGAAACGTTTGTAGTTGTTTGTAGTTCCCAACCTATCGTTTGTAGTTGCGCGAAAATCGAAGTACGAACGAGAAAAGCACCGACAAATGATTTTTCAAGGCCTCTCTTCGGAATTATTCGTTTGTAGTGGCAAACAAGCTCACTACAAACGATATCCAACCTCTCAAAACGTTTGCAGTTGTTTGTAGTTCACGAATTATCGTTTGTAGTTGCGCGAAAATCAAACTACAAACGAGGAAAGCACCTGAAAATGAGTTTCGAAAGCTTCTCGTTAGGATATCTTGTTTGTAGTGGCAAATAAGCTTACTACAAACGATATCCAACCTCTTAAAACGCTTGTAGTTGTTTGTAGTTCCCGACCTATCGTTTGTAGTTGCGCGAAAATCGAACTACGAACGAGGAAAGCACCGACAAATGATTTTTCAAGGCCTCTCTTCGGAATTATTCGTTTGTAGTGGCAAACAAGCTCACTACAAATGATGAACGACCTCTTAAAACGTTTGTAGTTGTTTGTAGTTTGCGATTAGTCGTTTGTAGTTGCGCGAAAATCAATCTACGAACGAGGAAAGCATCAAAAATGATTTTTCAAAGCTGCTCTTCAAGATTATTCGTTTGTAGTGGCAAACTAGCTTATTACAAACGATACACGACCTGTCAAAACGTTTGTGGTTGTTTGTAGTTCCCGAATTATCGTTTGTAGTTGCGCGAAAATCAAACTACAAACGAGGAAAGCACCTGAAAATGAGTTTCGAACGCTTCTCGTTAGGATATCTTGTTTGTAGTGGCAAATAAGGTTACTACAAACGATATCCGACCTCTCAAAACGTTTGTAGTTGTTTGTAGTTCCCGAATTATCGTTTGTAGTTGCGCGAAAATCAAACTACGAACGAGGAAAGCACCTGAAAATGAGTTTTGAACGCTTTTCGTTTGGATATCTTGTTTGTAGTGGCAAATAAGGTTACTACAAACGATATCCGACCTCTCACAACGTTTGTAGTTGTTTGTAGTTTCCGAATTATCGTTTGTAGTTGCGCGAAAATCGAACTACAAATGAGGAAAGCACCTGAAAATGAGTTTCGAACGCTTCTCGTTAGGATATCTTGTTTGTAGTGGCATATAAGCTTACTACAAACGATATCCAACCTCTTAAAACGTTTGTAGTTGTTTGTAGTTCCCGACCTATCGTTTGTAGTTGCGCAAAAATCGAACTACTAACGAGGAAAGCACCGACAAATGATTTTTCAAGGCCTCTCTGCGGAATTATTCGTTTGTAGTGGCAAACAAGCTCACTACAAACGATGAACGACCTCTTAAAACGTTTGTAGTTGTTTGTAGTTTGCGATTAGTCGTTTGTAGTTGCGCGAAAATCAATCTACGACCGAGGAAAGCGTCAAAAATGATTTTTCAAGGCTTCTCTTCAAGGTTATTCGTTTGTAGTGGCAAACTAGCTTACTACAAACGACACACGACCTGTCAAAACGTTTGTGGTTGTTTGTAGTTCCCGAATTATCGTTTGTAGTTGCGCGAAAATCAAACTACAAACGAGGAAAGCACCTGAAAATGAGTTTTGAACGCTTCTCGTTTGGATATCTTGTTTGTAGTGGCAAATAAGGTTACTACGAACGATATCCGACCTCTCAAAACGTTTGCAGTTGTTTGCAGTTTCCGAATTATCGTTTGTAGTTGCGCGAAAATCGAACTACAAACGAGGAAAGCACCTGAAAATGAGTTTCGAACGCTTCTCGTTAGGAGATCTTGTTTGTAGTGGCAAATAAGCTTACTACAAACAATATCCAACCTCTTAAAACGTTTGTAGTTGTTGGTAGTTCCCGACCTATCGTTTGTAGTTGCGCAAAAATCGAACTACGAACGAGGAAAGCACCGACAAATGATTTTTCAAGGCCTCTCTGCGGAATTATTCGTTTGTAGTGGCAGACAAGCTCACTACAAACGATGAACGACCTCTTAAAACGTTTGTAGTTTGCGATTAGTCGTTTGTAGTTGCGCGAAAATCAATCTACGAACGAGGAAAGCATCAAAAATGATTTTTCAAGGCTTCTTTTCAAGATCATTCGTTTGTAGTGGCAAACGAGCTTACTACAAACGATACACGACCTGTCCAAACGTTTGTGGTTGTTTGTAGTTCCCGAATTATCGTTTGTAGTTGCGCGAAAATCTAACTACAAACGAGGAAAGAACCTGAAAATGAGTTTTGAACGCTTCTCGTTGGAATATCTTGTTTGTAGTGGCAAATAAGCTTACTACAAACGATATCCGACCTCTGAAAACGTTTGTAGTTGTTTGTAGTTCCCGAATTATCGTTTGTAGTTGCGCGAAAATCGAACTGCAAACGAGGAAAGCACCTGAAAATGAGTTTCGAACGCTTCTCGTTAGGATATCTTGTTTGTAGTGGCAAATAAGGTTACTACAAACGAAATACAACCTCTCGAAACGTTTGTAGTTGTTTGTAGTTCCCAACCTATCGTTTGTAGTTGCGCGAAAATCGAAGTACGAACGAGAAAAGCACCGACAAATGATTTTTCAAGGCCTCTCTTCGGAATTATTCGTTTGTAGTGGCAAACAAGCTCACTACAAACGATATCCAACCTCTCAAAACGTTTGCAGTTGTTTGTAGTTCACGAATTATCGTTTGTAGTTGCGCGAAAATCAAACTACAAACGAGGAAAGCACCTGAAAATGAGTTTCGAAAGCTTCTCGTTAGGATATCTTGTTTGTAGTGGCAAATAAGCTTACTACAAACGATATCCAACCTCTTAAAACGCTTGTAGTTGTTTGTAGTTCCCGACCTATCGTTTGTAGTTGCGCGAAAATCGAACTACGAACGAGGAAAGCACCGACAAATGATTTTTCAAGGCCTCTCTTCGGAATTATTCGTTTGTAGTGGCAAACAAGCTCACTACAAATGATGAACGACCTCTTAAAACGTTTGTAGTTGTTTGTAGTTTGCGATTAGTCGTTTGTAGTTGCGCGAAAATCAATCTACGAACGAGGAAAGCATCAAAAATGATTTTTCAAAGCTGCTCTTCAAGATTATTCGTTTGTAGTGGCAAACTAGCTTATTACAAACGATACACGACCTGTCAAAACGTTTGTGGTTGTTTGTAGTTCCCGAATTATCGTTTGTAGTTGCGCGAAAATCAAACTACAAACGAGGAAAGCACCTGAATATGAGTTTCGAACGCTTCTCGTTAGGATATCTTGTTTGTAGTGGCAAATAAGGTTACTACAAACGATATCCGACCTCTCAAAACGTTTGTAGTTGTTTGTAGTTCCCGAATTATCGTTTGTAGTTGCGCGAAAATCAAACTACAAACGAGGAAAGCACCTGAAAATGAGTTTTGAACGCTTTTCGTTTGGATATCTTGTTTGTAGTGGCAAATAAGGTTACTACAAACGATATCCGACCTCTCACAACGTTTGTAGTTGTTTGTAGTTTCCGAATTATCGTTTGTAGTTGCGCGAAAATCGAACTACAAACGAGGAAAGCACCTGAAAATGAGTTTCGAACGCTTCTCGTTAGGATATCTTGTTTGTAGTGGCAAATAAGCTTACTACAAACGATATCCAACCTCTTAAAACGTTTGTCGTTGTTTGTAGTTCCCGACCTATCGTTTGTAGTTGCGCAAAAATCGAACTACGAACGAGGAAAGCACCGACAAATGATTTTTCAAGGCCTCTCTGCGGAATTATTCGTTTGTAGTGGCAAACAAGCTCACTACAAACGATGAACGACCTCTTAAAACGTTTGTAGTTGTTTGTAGTTTGCGATTAGTCGTTTGTAGTTGCGCGAAAATCAATCTACGACCGAGGAAAGCATCAAAAATGATTTTTCAAGGCTTCTCTTCAAGGTTTTTCGTTTGTAGTGGCAAACTAGCTTACTACAAACGACACACGACCTGTCAAAACGTTTGTGGTTGTTTGTAGTTCCCGAATTATCGTTTGTAGTTGCGCGAAAATCAAACTACAAACGAGGAAAGCACCTGAAAACGAGTTTCAACGCTTCTCGTTTGGATATCTTGTTTGTAGTGGCACATAAGGTTACTACAAACGATATCCGACCTCTCAAAACGTTTGCAGTTGTTTGCAGTTTCCGAATTATCGTTTGTAGTTGCGCGAAAATCGAACTACAAACGAGGAAAGCACCTGAAAATGAGTTTTGAACGCTTCTCGTTGGAATATCTTGTTTGTAGTGGCAAATAAGCTTACCACAAACGATATCCGACCTCTTAAATCGTTTGTAGTTGTTTGTAGTTCCCGAATTATCATTTGTAGTTGCGCGAAAATCAAACTACAAACGGGGAAAGCACCTGAAAATGTGTTTCGAACGCTTCTCGTTAAGATATCTTGTTTGTAGTGGCAAATAAGGTTACTACAAACGATATCCGACCTCTCAAAACGTTTGCAGTTGTTTGTAGTTTCCGAATTATCGTTTGTAGTTGCGCGAAAATCGAACTGCAAACGAGGAAAGCACCTGAAAATGAGTTTCGAACGCTTCTCGTTAGGATATCTTGTTTGTAGTGGCAAATAAGGTTACTACAAACGAAATACAACCTCTCGAAACGTTTGTAGTTGTTTGTAGTTCCCAACCTATCGTTTGTAGTTGCGCGAAAATCGAAGTACGAACGAGAAAAGCACCGACAAATGATTTTTCAAGGCCTCTCTTCGGAATTATTCGTTTGTAGTGGCAAACAAGCTCACTACAAACGATATCCAACCTCTCAAAACGTTTGCAGTTGTTTGTAGTTCACGAATTATCGTTTGTAGTTGCGCGAAAATCAAACTACAAACGAGGAAAGCACCTGAAAATGAGTTTCGAAAGCTTCTCGTTAGGATATCTTGTTTGTAGTGGCAAATAAGCTTACTACAAACGATATCCAACCTCTTAAAACGCTTGTAGTTGTTTGTAGTTCCCGACCTATCGTTTGTAGTTGCGCGAAAATCGAACTACGAACGAGGAAAGCACCGACAAATGATTTTTCAAGGCCTCTCTTCGGAATTATTCGTTTGTAGTGGCAAACAAGCTCACTACAAATGATGAACGACCTCTTAAAACGTTTGTAGTTGTTTGTAGTTTGCGATTAGTCGTTTGTAGTTGCGCGAAAATCAATCTACGAACGAGGAAAGCATCAAAAATGATTTTTCAAAGCTGCTCTTCAAGATTATTCGTTTGTAGTGGCAAACTAGCTTATTACAAACGATACACGACCTGTCAAAACGTTTGTGGTTGTTTGTAGTTCCCGAATTATCGTTTGTAGTTGCGCGAAAATCAAACTACAAACGAGGAAAGCACCTGAAAATGAGTTTCGAACGCTTCTCGTTAGGATATCTTGTTTGTAGTGGCAAATAAGGTTACTACAAACGATATCCGACCTCTCAAAACGTTTGTAGTTGTTTGTAGTTCCCGAATTATCGTTTGTAGTTGCGCGAAAATCAAACTACGAACGAGGAAAGCACCTGAAAATGAGTTTTGAACGCTTTTCGTTTGGATATCTTGTTTGTAGTGGCAAATAAGGTTACTACAAACGATATCCGACCTCTCACAACGTTTGTAGTTGTTTGTAGTTTCCGAATTATCGTTTGTAGTTGCGCGAAAATCGAACTACAAATGAGGAAAGCACCTGAAAATGAGTTTCGAACGCTTCTCGTTAGGATATCTTGTTTGTAGTGGCATATAAGCTTACTACAAACGATATCCAACCTCTTAAAACGTTTGTAGTTGTTTGTAGTTCCCGACCTATCGTTTGTAGTTGCGCAAAAATCGAACTACTAACGAGGAAAGCACCGACAAATGATTTTTCAAGGCCTCTCTGCGGAATTATTCGTTTGTAGTGGCAAACAAGCTCACTACAAACGATGAACGACCTCTTAAAACGTTTGTAGTTGTTTGTAGTTTGCGATTAGTCGTTTGTAGTTGCGCGAAAATCAATCTACGACCGAGGAAAGCGTCAAAAATGATTTTTCAAGGCTTCTCTTCAAGGTTATTCGTTTGTAGTGGCAAACTAGCTTACTACAAACGACACACGACCTGTCAAAACGTTTGTGGTTGTTTGTAGTTCCCGAATTATCGTTTGTAGTTGCGCGAAAATCAAACTACAAACGAGGAAAGCACCTGAAAATGAGTTTTGAACGCTTCTCGTTTGGATATCTTGTTTGTAGTGGCAAATAAGGTTACTACGAACGATATCCGACCTCTCAAAACGTTTGCAGTTGTTTGCAGTTTCCGAATTATCGTTTGTAGTTGCGCGAAAATCGAACTACAAACGAGGAAAGCACCTGAAAATGAGTTTCGAACGCTTCTCGTTAGGAGATCTTGTTTGTAGTGGCAAATAAGCTTACTACAAACAATATCCAACCTCTTAAAACGTTTGTAGTTGTTGGTAGTTCCCGACCTATCGTTTGTAGTTGCGCAAAAATCGAACTACGAACGAGGAAAGCACCGACAAATGATTTTTCAAGGCCTCTCTGCGGAATTATTCGTTTGTAGTGGCAGACAAGCTCACTACAAACGATGAACGACCTCTTAAAACGTTTGTAGTTTGCGATTAGTCGTTTGTAGTTGCGCGAAAATCAATCTACGAACGAGGAAAGCATCAGAAATGATTTTTCAAGGCTTCTTTTCAAGATCATTCGTTTGTAGTGGCAAACGAGCTTACTACAAACGATACACGACCTGTCCAAACGTTTGTGGTTGTTTGTAGTTCCCGAATTATCGTTTGTAGTTGCGCGAAAATCTAACTACAAACGAGGAAAGAACCTGAAAATGAGTTTTGAACGCTTCTCGTTGGAATATCTTGTTTGTAGTGGCAAATAAGCTTACTACAAACGATATCCGACCTCTGAAAACGTTTGTAGTTGTTTGTAGTTCCCGAATTATCGTTTGTAGTTGCGCGAAAATCGAACTGCAAACGAGGAAAGCACCTGAAAATGAGTTTCGAACGCTTCTCGTTAGGATATCTTGTTTGTAGTGGCAAATAAGGTTACTACAAACGAAATACAACCTCTCGAAACGTTTGTAGTTGTTTGTAGTTCCCAACCTATCGTTTGTAGTTGCGCGAAAATCGAAGTACGAACGAGAAAAGCACCGACAAATGATTTTTCAAGGCCTCTCTTCGGAATTATTCGTTTGTAGTGGCAAACAAGCTCACTACAAACGATATCCAACCTCTCAAAACGTTTGCAGTTGTTTGTAGTTCACGAATTATCGTTTGTAGTTGCGCGAAAATCAAACTACAAACGAGGAAAGCACCTGAAAATGAGTTTCGAAAGCTTCTCGTTAGGATATCTTGTTTGTAGTGGCAAATAAGCTTACTACAAACGATATCCAACCTCTTAAAACGCTTGTAGTTGTTTGTAGTTCCCGACCTATCGTTTGTAGTTGCGCGAAAATCGAACTACGAACGAGGAAAGCACCGACAAATGATTTTTCAAGGCCTCTCTTCGGAATTATTCGTTTGTAGTGGCAAACAAGCTCACTACAAATGATGAACGACCTCTTAAAACGTTTGTAGTTGTTTGTAGTTTGCGATTAGTCGTTTGTAGTTGCGCGAAAATCAATCTACGAACGAGGAAAGCATCAAAAATGATTTTTCAAAGCTGCTCTTCAAGATTATTCGTTTGTAGTGGCAAACTAGCTTATTACAAACGATACACGACCTGTCAAAACGTTTGTGGTTGTTTGTAGTTCCCGAATTATCGTTTGTAGTTGCGCGAAAATCAAACTACAAACGAGGAAAGCACCTGAAAATGAGTTTCGAACGCTTCTCGTTAGGATATCTTGTTTGTAGTGGCAAATAAGGTTACTACAAACGATATCCGACCTCTCAAAACGTTTGTAGTTGTTTGTAGTTCCCGAATTATCGTTTGTAGTTGCGCGAAAATCAAACTACGAACGAGGAAAGCACCTGAAAATGAGTTTTGAACGCTTTTCGTTTGGATATCTTGTTTGTAGTGGCAAATAAGGTTACTACAAACGATATCCGACCTCTCACAACGTTTGTAGTTGTTTGTAGTTTCCGAATTATCGATTGTAGTTGCGCGAAAATCGAACTACAAATGAGGAAAGCACCTGAAAATGAGTTTCGAACGCTTCTCGTTAGGATATCTTGTTTGTAGTGGCATATAAGCTTACTACAAACGATATCCAACCTCTTAAAACGTTTGTAGTTGTTTGTAGTTCCCGACCTATCGTTTGTAGTTGCGCAAAAATCGAACTACTAACGAGGAAAGCACCGACAAATGATTTTTCAAGGCCTCTCTGCGGAATTATTCGTTTGTAGTGGCAAACAAGCTCACTACAAACGATGAACGACCTCTTAAAACGTTTGTAGTTGTTTGTAGTTTGCGATTAGTCGTTTGTAGTTGCGCGAAAATCAATCTACGACCGAGGAAAGCGTCAAAAATGATTTTTCAAGGCTTCTCTTCAAGGTTATTCGTTTGTAGTGGCAAACTAGCTTACTACAAACGACACACGACCTGTCAAAACGTTTGTGGTTGTTTGTAGTTCCCGAATTATCGTTTGTAGTTGCGCGAAAATCAAACTACAAACGAGGAAAGCACCTGAAAATGAGTTTTGAACGCTTCTCGTTTGGATATCTTGTTTGTAGTGGCAAATAAGGTTACTACGAACGATATCCGACCTCTCAAAACGTTTGCAGTTGTTTGCAGTTTCCGAATTATCGTTTGTAGTTGCGCGAAAATCGAACTACAAACGAGGAAAGCACCTGAAAATGAGTTTCGAACGCTTCTCGTCAGGAGATCTTGTTTGTAGTGGCAAATAAGCTTACTACAAACAATATCCAACCTCTTAAAACGTTTGTAGTTGTTGGTAGTTCCCGACCTATCGTTTGTAGTTGCGCAAAAATCGAACTACGAACGAGGAAAGCACCGACAAATGATTTTTCAAGGCCTCTCTGCGGAATTATTCGTTTGTAGTGGCAGACAAGCTCACTACAAACGATGAACGACCTCTTAAAACGTTTGTAGTTTGCGATTAGTCGTTTGTAGTTGCGCGAAAATCAATCTACGAACGAGGAAAGCATCAAAAATGATTTTTCAAGGCTTCTTTTCAAGATCATTCGTTTGTAGTGGCAAACGAGCTTACTACAAACGATACACGACCTGTCCAAACGTTTGTGGTTGTTTGTAGTTCCCGAATTATCGTTTGTAGTTGCGCGAAAATCTAACTACAAACGAGGAAAGAACCTGAAAATGAGTTTTGAACGCTTCTCGTTGGAATATCTTGTTTGTAGTGGCAAATAAGCTTACTACAAACGATATCCGACCTCTGAAAACGTTTGTAGTTGTTTGTAGTTCCCGAATTATCGTTTGTAGTGGCCCGAAAATCGAAGTACGAACGAGGAAAGCACCGACAAATGATTTTTCAAGGCCTCTCTTCGGAATTATCCGTTTGTAGTGGCAAACAAGCTCACTACAAACGATATCCAACCTCTCAAAACGTTTGCAGTTGTTTGTAGTGCACGAATTATCGTTTGTAGTTGCGCGAAAATCAAACTACAAACGAGGAAAGCACCTGAAAATGAGTTTCGAAAGCTTCTCGTTAGGATATCTTGTTTGTAGTGGCAAAGAAGCTTACTACAAACGATATCCAACCTCTTAAAACGTTTGTAGTTGTTTGTAGTTCCCGACCTATCGTTTGTAGTTGCGCGAAAATCGAACTACGAACGAGGGAAGCACCGACAAATGATTTTTCAAGGCCTCTCTTCGGAATTATTCGTTCGTAGTGGCAAACAAGCTCACTCCAAACGATGAACGACCTCTTAAAACGTTTGTAGTTGTTTGTAGTTTGCGATTAATCGTTTCTAGTTGCGCGAAAATCAATCTACGAACGAGGAAAGCATCAAAAATGATTTTTCAAAGCTGCTCTTAAGATTATTCGTTTGTAGTGGCAAACTAGCTTATCACAAACGATTCACGACCTGTCAAAACGTTTGTGGTTGTTTGTAGTTCCCGAATTATCGTTTGTAGTTGCGCGAAAATCAAACTACAAACGAGGAAAGCACCTGAAAATGAGTTTTGAACGCTTCTCGTTGGAATATCTTGTTTGTAGTGGCAAATAAGCTTACTACAAACGATATCCGATCTCTCAAAACCTTTGTAGTTGTATGTAGTTCTCGAATTATCGTTTGTAGTTGCGGGAAAATCGAACTACAAACGAGGAAACCACCTGAAAATGAGTTTTGAACGATTCTCGTTGGAATATTTTGTTTGTTGTGGCAAATAAGCTTACTAAATACGACATCGGAACTCTTGAAACGTTTGTAGTTGTTTGTAGTTTCCGAATTATCGTTTGTAGTCACGCGAAAATCAATCTATGAACGAGGAACGCACCGAAAAATGATTTTTCAAGGCTTCTCTTCGGAATTATTCGTTTGAAGTGGCAAAGAAGATTACTACAAACGATATACGACCTCTTGAATCGTTTGTAGTTGTTGGTAGTTTGCGAATAATCGTTTGTAGTTGCGCGAAAATCAATCTACGAACGAGGAAAGGACCAAAACTATTTTTCGAGGTTTCTCTTCAAGATTATTCGTTTGTAGTGGCAAACTGCCTTACTAAAAACAATACACGACCTGTCAAAACGTGTGTAGTTGTTTGTAGTTTGCGAATAATTGTTTGTAGTTGCGCGAAAATCAATCTACAAACGAGGAAAGCACCAAAAATGATTTTTCAAGGCTTCTCTTCAAGATTATTCATTTGTGGTGGCAAACTAGCTTACTACAAACGACACACGACCTGTCAAAATGTTTGGAGTTGCTTGTAGTTTCCGAATTATCGTTTGTAGTTGCGCGAAAATCGAACTACACACGAGGAAAGTACCTGAAAATGCGTTTTGAACGCTTCTCGTTAGAATATCTTGTTTGTAGTGGCAAAAAAGTTTACTACAAACGTCATTCAACCACTCAAAGCGTTTGTAGACGTTTGTTGTTCCCGAATTATCGATTGTAGTTGCCCGAAAATCGAACACGAACGAGGAAAGCACTGAAAAATGATATGTCAAGGCTTCTCTTCGCAATTATTCGTTTGTAGTGGCAAAAAAGCTTACTACAAACGATATACGACCTCTTAAAACGTTTGTGAATAATCGTTTGTAGTTTGGCGAAAATCAATCTACGAATGAGGAAAGCACCAAAAATGACTTTTCAAGGCTTCTCATCAAGATTATTCGTTCGTAGTGGTAAACTAGCTTACTACAAATGATACACGACCTGTCAAAACGTGTGTAGTTGTATGTAGTTGCTAAATTATCGTTTGTAGTTGCGCGAAAATCGAACTACAAACGAGGAAAGCACCTTAAATTGAGTTTTGATAGCTTGTTTTCTGAATATGTTGTTCGTAGTGATAAATAAGCTTACTACAAACGATATCCGACCTCTTGAAACGTTTGTAGTTCCCGAATTATCGTTTGTAGTTGCGCGAAAATTGAACTACAAACGAGGAAAGCACCTGAAAATGAGTTTCGAACGCTTCTCGTTAAAATGCCTTGTTTGTAGTGGCATGTAATCTTACTACAAACGATATCGGACCTCTTAAAACGTTTGGAGTTGTTTGGAGTTCCCGAATTATCGCTTGTAGTTGCGCGAAAATCGAACCACAAACGAGGAAAGCGCCGAAAAATGATTTTTCAATCTAGTTTACCACTACAGGCGAGCACTTCTGAGGAAAACCGTTAAAAACCCATTTTCGCGGGCTTTTCTTGTTTGTAGTTCGATTCTCGCGCAACTACAGACGATCATTCGAGAACTACAAACAACCACAAACGTTTTGAAAGGTAGGATATCGTTTGTAGTAACCTTATTTGCCATTACAAACAAGATATTCCAACGAGAAGCGTTAAAAACTCATTTTCAGGTGATTTCCTTGTTTGTAGTTCGATTTTTGCGCAACTACAAATGATAATTCGGGAACTACAAACAACTGCAAACGTTTTGAGAGGTTGGATATCGTTTGTAGTAACCTTATTTGCCATTACAAACAAGATATTCCAACGAGAAGCGTTAAAAACTCATTTTCAGGTGATTTCCTTGTTTGTAGTTCGATTTTCGCGCAACTACAAACGATAATTCGGGTACTACAAACAACTACAAACGTTTTGAGAGGTCGGACATCGTTTGTAGTAGGCTTATTTGCCACTACAAACAAGATATTTCAACGAGAAGCGTTCAAAACTTATTTTCAGGTGCTTTCCTCGTTTGTAATTTGATTCTCGCGCAACTACAAACGATAATTCGGGAACTACAAACAACTACAAACGTTTTAAGAGGTCGGATATCGTTTGTAGTAAGCTTATTTGCCACTACAAACAAGATATTCCAACGAGAAGCGTTCAAAACTCACTTTCAGGTGCTTTTCTCGTTTGTAGTTTGATTTTCGCGCAACTACAAACGATAATTCGGGAACCACAAACAACCACAAACGTTTTGACAGGTCGTGTATCGTTTGTAATAAGCTAGTTTGCCACTACAAACAAATAATCTTGAAGAGAAGCTTTGAAAAATCATTTTTGATGCTTTCCTCGTTCGTAGATTGATTTTCGCGCAACTGCAAACGACTAATCGTAAACTACAAATAACTACAAACGTTTTAAGAGGTCGTTCATCGTTTGTAGTGAGCTTGTTTGCCACTACAAACGAATAATTCCGAAGAGAGGCCTTGAAAAATCATTTGTCGGTGCTTTCCTCGTTCGAAGTTCGATTTTCGCGCAACTACAAACGACAGGTCGGGAACTACAAACAACTACAAACGTTTTAAGAGGTTGGATATCGTTTGTAGTAAGCTTATTTGCCACTACAAACAAGATATCCTAACCTGAAGCTTTCGAAACTCATTTTCAGGTGCTTTCCTCGTTTGTAGTTTGATTTTCGCGCAACTACAAACGATAATTCGCGAACTACAAACAACTGCAAACGTTTTGAGAGGTTGGATATCGTTTGTAGTGAGCTTGTTTGCCACTACAAACGAATAATTCCGAAGAGAGGCCTTGAAAAATCATTTGTCGGTGCTTTCCTCGTTCGTACTTCGATTTTCGCGCAACTACAAACGATAGGTCGGGAACTACAAACAACTACAACCGTTTTAAGAGGTTGTATATCGTTTGTAGTAACCTTATTTGCCACTACAAACAAGATATCCTAACGAGAAGCGTTCGAAACTCATTTTCAGGTGCTTTCCTCGTTTGTAGTTTGATTTTCGCGCAACTACATACGATAATTCGGGAACTACAAACAACTTCAAACGTTTTGAGAGGTCGGATATCGTCTGTAGTAACCTTATTTGCCACTACAAACAAGATATCCTAACGAGAAGCGTTCGAAACTCATTTTCAGGTGCTTTCCTCGTTTGTAGTTTGATTTACGCGCAACTACAAACGATAATTCGCGAACTACAAACAACTGCAAACGTTTTAAGAGGTCGGATATCGTTTGTAGTAAGCTTATTTGCCACTAAAAACAAGATATTCCAACGAGAAGCGTTTGAAACTCATTTTCAGGTGCTTCCCTCGTTTGCAGTTCGATTTTCGCGCAACTACAAACGATAATTCGGAAACTACAATCAACTGCAAACGTTTTGCGAGGTCGGATATCGTTTGTAGTAACCTTATTTGCCACTACAAACAAGATATCCAAACGAGAAGCGTTCGAAACTCATTTTCAGGTGCTTTCCTCGTTTGTAGTTTGATTTTCGCGCAACTACAAACGATAATTCGGGAACTACAAACAACTACAAACGTTTTGAGAGGTCGGATATCGTTTGTAGTAAGCTAGTTTGCCACTACGAATGAATAATTCCGAAGAGAAGCTTTAAAAAATAATTTTTCGGGGCTTTTCTCATTCGTAGTTCGATTTTTGCGCAACTACAAACGATAATTCGGGAACTACAAACAACTGGAAACGTTTTGAGAGGTTGGATATCGTTTGTAGTAACCTTATTTGCCACTACAAACAAGATATCCAAACGAGAAGCGTTCAAAACTCATTTTCAGGTCCTTTCCTCGTTTGTAGTTTGATTTTCGCGCAACTACAAACGATAATTCGGGAACTACAAAAAACTACAAACGTTTTGAGAGGTCGAATATCGTTTGTAGTA
The DNA here is from genome assembly GCA_963210295.1 of Ophion ellenae. Lineage (NCBI taxonomy): Eukaryota > Metazoa > Arthropoda > Insecta > Hymenoptera > Ichneumonidae > Ophion > Ophion ellenae. Next base: position 4,050,000 of record OY723395.1, on the reverse strand, counting down.
ACCTTATTTGCCACTACAAACAAGATATCCTAACGAGAAGCGTTCGAAACTCATTTTCACGTGCTTTCCTCGTTTGTAGTTTGATTTTCGCGCTACTACAAACGATAATTCGGGAACTTCAAACAACCACAAACGTTTTGACAGGTCGTGTATCGTTTGTAATAAGCTAGTTTGCCACTACAAACGAATAATCTTGAAGAGAAGCTTTGAAAAATCATTTTTGATGCTTTCCTCGTTCGTAGATTGATTTTCGCGCAACTACAAACGACTAATCGCAAACTACAAACAACTACAAACGTTTTAAGAGGTTGTTCATCGTTTGTAGTGAGCTTCTTCGCCACTACAAACGAATAATTCCGAAGAGAGGCCTTGAAAAATCATTTGTCGTTGCTTTCCTCGTTCGTAGTTCGATTTTCGCGCAACTACAAACGATAGGTCGGGAACTACAAACAACTACGAACGTTTGAAGAGGTTGGATATCGTTTGTAGTAAGCTTATTTGCCACTACAAACAAGATATCCTAACGAGAAGCTTTCGAAACTCATTTTCAGGTGCTTTCCTCGTTTGTAGTTTGATTTTCGCGCAACTACGAACGATAATTCGCGAACTACAAACAACTGCAAACGTTTTGAGAGGTTGGATATCGTTTGTAATAACCTTATTTGGCACTACAAACAAGATATCCTATCGAGAAGCGTTCGAAACTCATTTTCAGGTGCTTTCCCAGTTTGTAGTTTGATTTTCGCGCAACTACAAACGATAATTCAGGAACTACAAACGTTTTAAGAGGTCGGATATCGTTTGTAGTAAGCTTATTTGCCACTACAAACAAGATATCCTAACGAGAAGCGTTTGAAACTCATTTTCAGGTGCTTTCCTCGTTTGCAGTTCGATTTTCGCGCAAGTACACACGATAATTCGGAAACTACAAACAACTGCAAACGTTTTGAGAGGTCGGATATCGTTTGTAGTAAGCTTATTTGCCACTACAAACAAGATATCCGATCGAGAAGCGTTCGAAACTCATTTTCAGGTGCTTTCCTCGTTTGTAGTTTGATTTTCGCGCAACTACAAACGATAATTCGGGAACTACAAACAACTACAAACGTTTTGAGAGGTCGGATATCGTTTGTAGTAACCTTATTTGCCACTACAAACAAGATATCCTAACGAGAAGCGTTCGAAACTCATTTTCAGGTGCTTTCCTCGTCTGTAGTTTGATTTTCGCGCAACTACAAACGATAATCCGCGAACTACAAACAACTGCAAACGTTTTAAGAGGTCGGATATCGTTTGTGGTAAGCTTATTTGCCACTACAAACAAGATATTCCAACGAGAAGCGTTTGAAACTCATTTTCAGGTGCTTTCCTCGTTTGCAGTTCGATTTTCGCGCAACCACAAACGATAATTCGGAAACTACAAACAACTGCAAACGTTTTGAGAGGTCGGATATCGTTTGTAGTAACCTTATTTGCCACTACAAACAAGATATCCAAACGAGAAGCGTTCGAAACTCATTTTCAGGTGCTTTCCTCGTTTGTAGTTTGATTGTCGCGCAACTACAAACGATAATTCGGGAACTACAAATAACTACAAACGTTTTGAGAGGTCAGATATCGTTTGTAGTAAGCTTATTTGCCACTACAAACAAGATATTCCAACGAGAAGCGTTCAAAACTCACTTTCAGGTGCTTTTCTCGTTTGTAGTTTGATTTTCGCGCAACTACAAACGATAATTCGGGAACCACAAACAACCACAAACGTTTTGACAGGTCGTGTATCGTTTGTAATAAGCTAGTTTGCCACTACAAACAAATAATCTTGAAGAGAAGCTTTGAAAAATCATTTTTGATGCTTTCCTCGTTCGTAGATTGATTTTCGCGCAACTGCAAACGACTAATCGCAAACTACAAACAACTACAAACGTTTTAAGAGGTCGTTCATCGTTTGTAGTGAGCTTGTTTGCCACTACAAACGAATAATTCCGAAGAGAGGCCTTGAAAAATCATTTGTCGGTGCTTTCCTCGTTCGAAGTTCGATTTTCGCGCAACTACAAACGACAGGTCGGGAACTACAAACAACTACAAACGTTTTAAGAGGTTGGATATCGTTTGTAGTAAGCTTATTTGCCACTACAAACAAGATATCCTAACCAGAAGCGTTCGAAACTCATTTTCAGGTGCTTTCCTCGTTTGTAGTTTGATTTTCGCGCAACTACAAACGATAATTCGCGAACTACAAACAACTGCAAACGTTTTGAGAGGTTGGATATCGTTTGTAGTGAGCTTGTTTGCCACTACAAACGAATAATTCCGAAGAGAGGCCTTGAAAAATCATTTGTCGGTGCTTTCCTCGTTCGTACTTCGATTTTCGCGCAACTACAAACGATAGGTCGGGAACTACAAACAACTACAACCGTTTTAAGAGGTTGTATATCGTTTGTAGTAACCTTATTTGCCACTACAAACAAGATATCCTAACGAGAAGCGTTCGAAACTCATTTTCAGGTGCTTTCCTCGTTTGTAGTTTGATTTTCGCGCAACTACATACGATAATTCGGGAACTACAAACAACTTCAAACGTTTTGAGAGGTCGGATATCGTCTGTAGTAACCTTATTTGCCACTACAAACAAGATATCCTAACGAGAAGCGTTCGAAACTCATTTTCAGGTGCTTTCCTCGTTTGTAGTTTGATTTACGCGCAACTACAAACGATAATTCGCGAACTACAAACAACTGCAGACGTTTTAAGAGGTCGGATATCGTTTGTAGTAAGCTTATTTGCCACTAAAAACAAGATATTCCAACGAGAAGCGTTTGAAACTCATTTTCAGGTGCTTCCCTCGTTTGCAGTTCGATTTTCGCGCAACTACAAACGATAATTCGGAAACTACAATCAACTGCAAACGTTTTGCGAGGTCGGATATCGTTTGTAGTAACCTTATTTGCCACTACAAACAAGATATCCAAACGAGAAGCGTTCGAAACTCATTTTCAGGTGCTTTCCTCGTTTGTAGTTTGATTTTCGCGCAACTACAAACGATAATTCGGGAACTACAAACAACTACAAACGTTTTGAGAGGTCGAATATCGTTTGTAGTAAGCTAGTTTGCCACTACGAATGAATAATTCCGAAGAGAAGCTTTAAAAAATAATTTTTCGGGGCTTTTCTCATTCGTAGTTTGATTTTTGCGCAACTACAAACGATAATTCGGGAACTACAAACAACTGGAAACGTTTTGAGAGGTTGGATATCGTTTGTAGTAACCTTATTTGCCACTACAAACAAGATATCCAAACGAGAAGCGTTCAAAACTCATTTTCAGGTCCTTTCCTCGTTTGTAGTTTGATTTTCGCGCAACTACAAACGATAATTCGGGAACTACAAAAAACTACAAACGTTTTGAGAGGTCGAATATCGTTTGTAGTAACCTTATTTGCCACTACAAACAAGATATCCTAACGAGAAGCGTTCGAAACTCATTTTCACGTGCTTTCCTCGTTTGTAGTTTGATTTTCGCGCTACTACAAACGATAATTCGGGAACTACAAACAACCACAAACGTTTTGACAGGTCGTGTATCGTTTGTAATAAGCTAGTTTGCCACTACAAACGAATAATCTTGAAGAGAAGCTTTGAAAAATCATTTTTGATGCTTTCCTCGTTCGTAGATTGATTTTCGCGCAACTACAAACGACTAATCGCAAACTACAAACAACTACAAACGTTTTAAGAGGTCGTTCATCGTTTGTAGTGAGCTTCTTCGCCACTACAAACGAATAATTCCGAAGAGAGGCCTTGAAAAATCATTTGTCGTTGCTTTCCTCGTTCGTAGTTCGATTTTCGCGCAACTACAAACGATAGGTCGGGAACTACAACCAACTACAAACGTTTGAAGAGGTTGGATATCGTTTGTAGTAAGCTTATTTGCCACTACAAACAAGATATCCTAACGAGAAGCTTTCGAAACTCATTTTCAGGTGCTTTCCTCGTTTGTAGTTTGATTTTCGCGCAACTACGAACGATAATTCGCGAACAACAAACAACTGCAAACGTTTTGAGAGGTTGGATATCGTTTGTAATAACCTTATTTGGCACTACAAACAAGATATCCTATCGAGAAGCGTTCGAAACTCATTTTCAGGTGCTTTCCCAGTTTGTAGTTTGATTTTCGCGCAACTACAAACGATAATTCAGGAACTACAAACGTTTTAAGAGGTCGGATATCGTTTGTAGTAAGCTTATTTGCCACTACAAACAAGATATCCTAACGAGAAGCGTTTGAAACTCATTTTCAGGTGCTTTCCTCGTTTGTAGTTTGATTTTCGCGCAACTACAAACGATAATTCGGGAACTACAAACAACTACAAACGTTTTGAGAGGTCGGATATCGTTTGTAGTAACCTTATTTGCCACTACAAACAAGATATCCTAACGAGAAGCGTTCGAAACTCATTTTCAGGTGCTTTCCTCGTCTGTAGTTTGATTTTCGCGCAACTACAAACGATAATCCGCGAACTACAAACAACTGCAAACGTTTTAAGAGGTCGGATATCGTTTGTGGTAAGCTTATTTGCCACTACAAACAAGATATTCCAACGAGAAGCGTTTGAAACTCATTTTCAGGTGCTTTCCTCGTTTGCAGTTCGATTTTCGCGCAACCACAAACGATAATTCGGAAACTACAAACAACTGCAAACGTTTTGAGAGGTCGGATATCGTTTGTAGTAACCTTATTTGCCACTACAAACAAGATATCCAAACGAGAAGCGTTCGAAACTGATTTTCAGGTGCTTTCCTCGTTTGTAGTTTGATTTTCGCGCAACTACAAACGATAATTCGGGAACTACAAATAACTACAAACGTTTTGAGAGGTCAGATATCGTTTGTAGTAAGCTTATTTGCCACTACAAACAAGATATTCCAACGAGAAGCGTTCAAAACTCACTTTCAGGTGCTTTTCTCGTTTGTAGTTTGATTTTCGCGCAACTACAAACGATAATTCGGGAACCACAAACAACCACAAACGTTTTGACAGGTCGTGTATCGTTTGTAATAAGCTAGTTTGCCACTACAAACAAATAATCTTGAAGAGAAGCTTTGAAAAATCATTTTTGATGCTTTCCTCGTTCGTAGATTGATTTTCGCGCAACTGCAAACGACTAATCGCAAACTACAAACAACTACAAACGTTTTAAGAGGTCGTTCATCGTTTGTAGTGAGCTTGTTTGCCACTACAAACGAATAATTCCGAAGAGAGGCCTTGAAAAATCAGTTGTCGGTGCTTTCCTCGTTCGAAGTTCGATTTTCGCGCAACTACAAACGACAGGTCGGGAACTACAAACAACTACAAACGTTTTAAGAGGTTGGATATCGTTTGTAGTAAGCTTATTTGCCACTACAAACAAGATATCCTAACCAGAAGCTTTCGAAACTCATTTTCAGGTGCTTTCCTCGTTTGTAGTTTGATTTTCGCGCAACTACAAACGATAATTCGCGAACTACAAACAACTGCAAACGTTTTGAGAGGTTGGATATCGTTTGTAGTGAGCTTGTTTGCCACTACAAACGAATAATTCCGAAGAGAGGCCTTGAAAAATCATTTGTCGGTGCTTTCCTCGTTCGTACTTCGATTTTCGCGCAACTACAAACGATAGGTCGGGAACTACAAACAACTACAACCGTTTTAAGAGGTTGTATATCGTTTGTAGTAACCTTATTTGCCACTACAAACAAGATATCCTAACGAGAAGCGTTCGAAACTCATTTTCAGGTGCTTTCCTCGTTTGTAGTTTGATTTTCGCGCAACTACAAACGATAATTCGGGAACTACAAACAACTTCAAACGTTTTGAGAGGTCGGATATCGTCTGTAGTAACATTATTTGCCACTACAAACAAGATATCCTAACGAGAAGCGTTCGAAACTCATTTTCAGGTGCTTTCCTCGTTTGTAGTTTGATTTACGCGCAACTACAAACGATAATTCGCGAACTACAAACAACTGCAAACGTTTTAAGAGGTCGGATATCGTTTGTAGTAAGCTTATTTGCCACTAAAAACAAGATATTCCAACGAGAAGCGTTTGAAACTCATTTTCAGGTGCTTCCCTCGTTTGCAGTTCGATTTTCGCGCAACTACAAACGATAATTCGGAAACTACAATCAACTGCAAACGTTTTGCGAGGTCGGATATCGTTTGTAGTAACCTTATTTGCCACTACAAACAAGATATCCAAACGAGAAGCGTTCGAAACTCATTTTCAGGTGCTTTCCTCGTTTGTAGTTTGATTTTCGCGCAACTACAAACGATAATTCGGGAACTACAAACAACTACAAACGTTTTGAGAGGTCGGATATCGTTTGTAGTAAGCTAGTTTCCACTACGAATGAATAATTCCGAAGAGAAGCTTTAAAAAATAATTTTTCGGGGCTTTTCTCATTCGTAGTTCGATTTTTGCGCAACTACAAACGATAATTCGGGAACTACAAACAACTGGAAACGTTTTGAGAGGTTGGATATCGTTTGTAGTAACCTTATTTGCCACTACAAACAAGATATCCAAACGAGAAGCGTTCAAAACTCATTTTCAGGTCCTTTCCTCGTTTGTAGTTTGATTTTCGCGCAACTACAAACGATAATTCGGGAACTACAAAAAACTACAAACGTTTTGAGAGGTCGAATATCGTTTGTAGTAACCTTATTTGCCACTACAAACAAGGTATCCTAACGAGAAGCGTTCGAAACTCATTTTCACGTGCTTTCCTCGTTTGTAGTTTGATTTTCGCGCTACTACAAACGATAATTCGGGAACTACAAACAACCACAAACGTTTTGACAGGTCGTGTATCGTTTGTAATAAGCTAGTTTGCCACTACAAACGAATAATCTTGAAGAGAAGCTTTGAAAAATCATTTTTGATGCTTTCCTCGTTCGTAGATTGATTTTCGCGCAACTACAAACGACTAATCGCAAACTACAAACAACTACAAACGTTTTAAGAGGTCGTTCATCGTTTGTAGTGAGCTTCTTCGCCACTACAAACGAATAATTCCGAAGAGAGGCCTTGAAAAATCATTTGTCGTTGCTTTCCTCGTTCGTAGTTCGATTTTCGCGCAACTACAAACGATAGGTCGGGAACTACAAACAACTACAAACGTTTGAAGAGGTTGGATATCGTTTGTAGTAAGCTTATTTGCCACTACAAACAAGATATCCTAACGAGAAGCTTTCGAAACTCATTTTCAGGTGCTTTCCTCGTTTGTAGTTTGATTTTCGCGCAACTACGAACGATAATTCGCGAACTACAAACAACTGCAAACGTTTTGAGAGGTCGGATATCGTTTGTAATAACCTTATTTGGCACTACAAACAAGATATCCTATCGAGAAGCGTTCGAAACTCATTTTCAGGTGCTTTCCCAGTTTGTAGTTTGATTTTCGCGCAACTACAAACGATAATTCAGGAACTACAAACGTTTTAAGAGGTCGGATATCGTTTGTAGTAAGCTTATTTGCCACTACAAACAAGATATCCTAACGAGAAGCGTTTGAAACTCATTTTCAGGTGCTTCCCTCGTTTGCAGTTCGATTTTCGCGCAAGTACACACGATAATTCGGGAACTACAAACATCTGCAAACGTTTTGAGAGGTCGGATATCGTTTGTAGTAAGCTTATTTGCCACTACAAACAAGATATCCGATCGAGAAGCGTTCGAAACTCATTTTCAGGTGCTTTCCTCGTTTGTAGTTTGATTTTCGCGCAACTACAAACGATAATTCGGGAACTACAAACAACTACAAACGTTTTGAGAGGTCGGATATCGTTTGTAGTAACCTTATTTGCCACTACAAACAAGATATCCTAACGAGAAGCGTTCGAAACTCATTTTCAGGTGCTTTCCTCGTCTGTAGTTTGATTTTCGCGCAACTACAAACGATAATCCGCGAACTACAAACAACTGCAAACGTTTTAAGAGGTCGGATATCGTTTGTGGTAAGCTTATTTGCCACTACAAACAAGATATTCCAACGAGAAGCGTTTGAAACTCATTTTCAGGTGCTTTCCTCGTTTGCAGTTCGATTTTCGCGCAACCACAAACGATAATTCGGAAACTACAAACAACTGCAAACGTTTTGAGAGGTCGGATATCGTTTGTAGTAACCTTATTTGCCACTACAAACAAGATATCCAAACGAGAAGCGTTCGAAACTCATTTTCAGGTGCTTTCCTCGTTTGTAGTTTGATTTTCGCGCAACTACAAACGATAATTCGGGAACTACAAATAACTACAAACGTTTTGAGAGGTCAGATATCGTTTGTAGTAAGCTGGTTTGCCACTACGAATGAATAATTCCGAAGAGAAGCTTTAAAAAATAATTTTTCGGGGCTTTTCTCATTCGTAGTTCGATTTTAGCGCAACTACAAACGATAATTCGGGAACTACAAACAACTGCAAACGTTTTGAGAGGTTGGATATCGTTTGTAGTAACCTTATTTGCCACTACAAACAAGATATCCAAACGAGAAACGTTCAAAACTCTTTTTCAGGTGCTTTCATCGTTTGTAGTTTGATTTTCGCGCAACTACAAACGATAATTCGGGAACTACAAACAACTACAAACGTTTTGAGAGGTCGGATATCGTTTGTAGTAACCTTATTTGCCACTACAAACAAGATAACCTAACGAGAAGCGTTCGAAACTCATTTTCAGGTGCTTTCCTCGTTTGTAGTTTGATTTTGGCGCAACTACAAACGATAATTCGCGAACTACAAACAACTGCAAACGTTTTGAGAGGTTGGATATCGTTTGTAGTAAGCTTATTTGCCACTACAAACAAGATATTCCAACGAGAAGCGTTCAAAACTCATTTTCAGGGGCTTTCCTCGTTTGTAGTTTGATTTTCGCGCAACTACAAACGATAATTCGGGAACTACAAACAACTACAAACGTTTTAAGAGGTCGGATATCGTTTGTAGTAAGCTTATTTGCCACTACAAACAAGATATCCTAACGAGAAGCGTTTGAAACTCATTTTCAGGTGCTTTCCTCGTTTGCAGTTCGATTTTCGCGCAAGTACGCACGATAATTCGGGAACTACAAACAACTGCAAACGTTTTGAGAGGTCGGATATCGTTTGTAGTAAGCTTATTTGCCACTACAAACAAGATATCCGATCGAGAAGCGTTCGAAACTCATTTTCAGGTGCTTTCCTCGTTTGTAGTTTGATTTTCGCGCAACTACAAACGATAATTCGGGAACTACAAACAACTACAAACGTTTTGAGAGGTCGGATATCGTTTGTAGTAACCTTATTTGCCACTACAAACAAGATATCCTAACGAGAAGCGTTCGAAACTCATTTTCAGGTGCTTTCCTCGTCTGTAGTTTGATTTTCGCGCAACTACAAACGATAATCCGCGAACTACAAACAACTGCAAACGTTTTAAGAGGTCGGATATCGTTTGTGGTGAGCTTATTTGCCACTACAAATAAGATATTCCAACGAGAAGCGTTTGAAACTCATTTTCAGGTGCTTTCCTCGTTTGCAGTTCGATTTTCGCGCAACCACAAACGATAATTCGGAAACTACAAACAACTGCAAACGTTTTGAGAGGTCGGATATCGTTTGTAGTAACCTTATTTGCCACTACAAACAAGATATCCAAACGAGAAGCGTTCGAAACTCATTTTCAGGTGCTTTCCTCGTTTGTAGTTTGATTTTCGCGCAACTACAAACGATACTTCGGGAACTACAAATAACTACAAACGTTTTGAGAGGTCAGAGATCGTTTGTAGTAAGCTGGTTTGCCACTACGAATGAATAATTCCGAAGAGAAGCTTTAAAAAATAATTTTTCGGGGCTTTTCTCATTCGTAGTTCGATTTTTGCGCAACTACAAACGATAATTCGGGAACTACAAACAAGTGCAAACGTTTTGAGAGGTTGGATATCGTTTGTAGTAACCTTATTTGCCACTACAAACAAGATATCCAAACGAGAAGCGTTCAAAACTCTTTTTCAGGTGCTTTCATCGTTTGTAGTTTGATTTTCGCGCAACTACAAACGATAATTCGGGAACTACAATCAACTACAAACGTTTTGAGAGGTCGGATATCGTTTGTAGTAACCTTATTTGCCACTACAAACAAGATAACCTAACGAGAAGCGTTCGAAACTCATATTCAGGTGCTTTCCTCGTTTGTAGTTTGATTTTGGCGCAACTACAAACGATAATTCGCGAACTACAAACAACTGCAAACGTTTTGAGAGGTTGGATATCGTTTGTAGTAAGCTTATTTGCCACTACAAACAAGATATTCCAACGAGAAGCGTTCAAAACTCATTTTCAGGGGCTTTCCTCGTTTGTAGTTTGATTTTCGCGCAACTACAAACGATAATTCGGGAACTACAAACAACTACAAACGTTTTAAGAGGTCGGATATCGTTTGTAGTAAGCTTATTTGCCACTACAATCAAGATATTCCAACGAGAAGCGTTCAAAACTCACTTTCAGGTGCTTTCCTCGTTTGTAGTTTGATTTTCGCGCAACTACAAACGATAATTCGGGAACTACAAACAACCACAAACGTTTTGACAGGTCGTGTATCGTTTGTAATAAGCTAGTTTGCCACTACAAACGAATAATCTTGAAGAGAAGCTTTGAAAAATCATTTTTGATGCTTTCCTCGTTCGTAGATTGATTTTCGCGCAACTACAAACGACTAATCGCAAACTACAAACAACTACAAACGTTTTAAGAGGTCGTTCATCGTTTGTAGTGAGCTTCTTCGCCACTACAAACGAATAATTCCGAAGAGAGGCCTTGAAAAATCATTTGTCGGTGCTTTCCTCGTTCGTAGTTCGATTTTCGCGCAACTACAAACGATAGGTCGGGAACTACAAACAACTACAAACGTTTTAAGAGGTTGGATATCGTTTGTAGTAAGCTTATTTGCCACTACAAACAAGATATCCTAACGAGTAGCTTTCGAAACTCATTTTCAGGTGCTTTCCTCGTTTGTAGTTTGATTTTCGCGCAACTACAAACGATAACTCGCCAACTACAAACAACTGCAAACGTTTTGAGAGGTTGGATATCGTTTGTAATAACCTTGTTTGGCACTACAAACAAGATATCCTATCGAGAAGCGTTCGAAACTCATTTTCAGGTGCTTTCCCCGTTTGTAGTTTGATTTTCGCGCAACTACAAACGATAATTCGGGAACTACAAACGTTTTAAGAGGTCGGATATCGTTTGTAGTAAGCTTATTTGCCACTACAAACAAGATATCCTAACGAGAAGCGTTTGAAACTCATTTTCAGGTGCTTTCCTCGTTTGCAGTTCGATTTTCGCGCAACTACAAACGATAATTCGGGAACTACAAACAACTGCAAACGTTTTGAGAGGTCGGATATCGTTTGTAGTAAGCTTATTTGCCACTACAAACAAGATATCCGAACGAGAAGCGTTCGAAACTCATTTTCAGGTGCTTCCCTCGTTTGTAGTTTGATTTTCGCGCAACTACAAACGATAATTCGGGAACTACAAACAACTACAAACGTTTTGAGCGGTCGGATATCGTTTGTAGTAACCTTATTTGCCACTACAAACAAGATATCCTAACGAGAAGCGTTCGAAACTCATTTTCAGGTGCTTTCCTCGTTTGTAGTTTGATTTTCGCGCAACTACAAACGATAATTCGCGAACTACAAACAACTGCAAACGTTTTAAGAGGTCGGATATCGTTTGTAGTAAGCTTATTTGCCACTACAAACAAGATATTCCAACGAGAAGCGTTTGAAACTCATTTTCAGGTGCTTTCCTCGTTTGCAGTTCGATTTTCGCGCAACCACAAACGATAATTCGGAAACTACAAACAACTGCAAACGTTTTGAGAGGTCGGATATCGTTTGTAGTAACCTTATTTGCCACTACAAACAAGATATCCAAACGAGAAGCGTTCGAAACTAACTTTCAGGTGCTTTCCTCGTTTGTAGTTTGATTTTCGCGCAACTACAAACGATAATTCGCCAACTACAAACAACTGCAAACGTTTTGAGAGGTTGGATATCGTTTGTAATAACCTTATTTGGCACTACAAACAAGATATCCTATCGAGAAGCGTTCGAAACTCATTTTCAGGTGCTTTCCCCGTTTGTAGTTTGATTTTCGCGCAACTACAAACGATAATTCGGGAACTACAAACGTTTTAAGAGGTCGGATATCGTTTGTAGTAAGCTTATTTGCGACTACAAACAAGATATCCTAACGAGAAGCGTTTGAAACTCATTTTCAGGTGCTTTCCTCGTTTGCAGTTCGATTTTCGCGCAACTACAAACGATAATTCGGGAACTACAAACAACTGCAAACGTTTTGAGAGGTCGGATATCGTTTGTAGTAAGCTTATTTGCCACTACAAACAAGATATCCGAACGAGAAGCGTTCGAAACTCATTTTCAGGTGCTTCCCTCGTTTGTAGTTTGATTTTCGCGCAACTACAAACGATAATTCGGGAACTACAAACAACTACAAACGTTTTGAGAGGTCGGATATCGTTTGTAGTAACCTTATTTGCCACTACAAACAAGATATCCTAACGAGAAGCGTTCGAAACTCATTTTCAGGTGCTTTCCTCGTTTGTAGTTTGATTTTCGCGCAACTACAAACGATAATTCGCGAACTACAAACAACTGCAAACGTTTTAAGAGGTCGGATATCGTTTGTACTAAGCTTATTTGCCACTACAAACAAGATATTCCAACGAGAAGCGTTTGAAACTCATTTTCAGGTGCTTTCCTCGTTTGCAGTTCGATTTTCGCGCAACCACAAACGATAATTCGGAAACTACAAACAACTGCAAACGTTTTGAGAGGTCGGATATCGTTTGTAGTAACCTTATTTGCCCCTACCAACAAGATATCCAAACGAGAAGCGTTCGAAACTAACTTTCAGGTGCTTTCCTCGTTTGTAGTTTGATTTTCGCGCAACTACAAACGATAATTCGGGAACTAAAAACAACCACAAACGTTTTGACAGGTCGTGTATCGTTTGTAATAAGCTAGTTTGCCACTACAAACGAATAATCTTGAAGAGAAGCTTTGAAAAATCATTTTTGATGCTTTCCTCGTTCGTAGATCGATTTTCGCGCAACTACGAACGATAATTCGGGAACTTCAAACAACTACAAACGTTTTAAGAGGTCGGATATCGTTTGTAGTCAGCTTATTTGCCACTACAAACAACATATCCTAACGAGAAGCTTTCGAAACTCATTTTCAGGTGCTTTCCTCGTTTGTAGTTTGATTTTCGCGCAACTACAATCGATAATTCGCGAACTACAAACAACTACAAACGTTTCGAGAGGTCGGATATCGTTTGTAGTAAGCTTATTTGCCACTACAAACAAGATATCCTAACGAGAAGTGTTCGAGACTCATTTTCAGATTCTTTCCTCGTTTGTAGTTCGATTTTCGCGCAACTACAAACGATAATTCGGAAACTACAATCAACTACAATCGTTTTGAGAGGTTCGATATCGTTTGTAGTAAACGTATTTGCCACTCCAAACAAGATATTCCAACGAGAAGCGTTCAGAACTCATTTTCAGGTGCTTTCCTCGTTTGTAGTTCGATTTTCGCGCAACTACAAACGATAATCCGGGAACTACAAACAACTACACATGTTTTGACAGGTCGTCTATCTTTTTTAGTAAGCTAGTTTGCCATTACAAACGAATAATCTTGAAGAAAAGCCTCGAAAAATTATTTTTGGTACTATCCTCGTTCGTAGATTGATTTTCGCGCAACTACAAACGCTTAATCGCAAACTACAAACAACTACAAACGTTTGAAGAGTCCGTTTATCGTTTGTAGTAAGCTTGTTTGCCACTACAAACGAATGATTCCCAAGAGAAGCCTTGAAAAATCATTTTTCGGTGCTTTCCCCGTCCGTAGTTCGATTTTCGCGCAACTACAAACGATAATTCGGGAACTACAAACAACTACAAACGTTTTAAGAGGTCCGATATCGTATGTAGTAAGCGTATTTGCCATTACAAATGAGCTATTCTAACGAGAAGCCTCGGAAACCTATTTTCGGTCGCTTTCTTCGTTTATAGTTCGATTTTCGCCCAACTACAAACGATAATTCGGGAACTACAAACAACTACAAACATTTTGAGAGGTCCGATATCGTTTGTAGTAAGCTTATTTGCCACTACAAACAAGATATTCCAACGAGAAGCGTTCAAAAATCATTTTCAGGTGCCTTCCTCGTTTGTAGTTCGTTTTTCGCGCAACTACACACGATGATTCGGGAACTACAAACAACTACAGACGTTTTGACAGGTCGCATATTGTTTGTAGTAAGCTACTTTCTTACAATAAGCCGCCGATCACGAAAAAAAATGGTCGCAAAATCATTTTTCCACATCTATCTATCGTTTTTTTCGAAAATTCGATTTTTTTCGGAAACGGTTCAACTACAAACAAAAATAATTTCACTACAATCAACTACAAACGATTTTGAATGAAAAATAACTCCGCCCGCTTAAATGTTTTCATTAAGGGGGCTGACTTTTTTTTAAGGGGCCTCATTTTTTTTTCTGAGTTACTACAAACGAAATCGTTTGTACTACAATCAACTACAAACAAAAACAATCCGAAATAATAAAAAAAAATTAAGATCGGTCATACTCGGGTGCCAAGTTCACACAGCCCCCATACGGGCCTGGCAAACTCTTCTGTGGAAATGGGAATGGGGGAACAAATCTGACAATGGGTATTTAGGGGTAAATGTTTATAAATGATATTTTATTATATTGTGGTTATGCTACTTACATCTTTGCGGGTAGTCACGCCTTTACGCGAGGACAGTTTCCCCCGCGTCGCTATCTCTCTCTCTTTCTCTCTCTCTCTCTCTCTCTTGGAATTGGTGAGTCATCCTACACGTCATACTTGCCCAGTGCGCTATTTCCAAGAATTTTTCCTGCCGCTTCGTGCCTTCGGGCCCTTTTGTTTCAGGAATCGGGCACGCATTTTTTTGCCTTTCATCTGACTGCATCAACAGTGAGCCCTCTCGTCCACTCTTGATGTTCTATCGATGAAAGCGCTGACAGAAAACATAACCCCGATTCTGCTGAGACACACAGATACGATCCATACATGCCCGTAAGCCGAAATACTTTATCACTAACACCGTTACTACTACTGCTCGAGCTGTGAAGATTGTCAACAAGAAGGAGCACCCACGTTTAATTCTGTTGTGTCCACACACACTGCCCTCTTTACGACCGAGATCGAGTCTCTCTTCGGTGTTATCGACAGCCATCGATAAGTCTTTCGTTTATCATCAATCGATTCAATCAATAACTTCACTGTCACCTGTGAGATGTCGACACGCTGCGGAGCATGCAATCGGCTGTGCGGCAAATCAAACGACGCCGCAGTTTGCACGGGAGACTGTCGCAAGACTTTTCACATCAAATGCGCCAAAGAAAAATTTTACTACGAACCAAGCGATGCCGACTTTCGTTGCGATCAATGCGCAATGCAACGATCCAGCATCACGTTGCGCTCGCCCGATGGTTCTCCTGAACATCATACCCAGTCAGTTGCATCAAACGTCACGCCTACATCAACTGTCACGCTAGAAGACATCATGGGTCATTTGCAACATTCGAGCACTTCAACAGACAACAAACTGAGTGCAATCCAAGAATCACTAGCTGATCTTCGTACCGATGTGTCAGATCTCTCATCCTCTCATGAAGTCATGGCAACTAGAATCTCGTCGCTCGAAACGACTATAGACAAAATCCACACCGACGCGTTAGCCTTGAAAAATGAAAACGTATCGCTCAGAACCCAAATCACTGACGTCAATCGTCGCCTTGCGTCCGTTGAATCCCACAATATGGCAACTGACATCACGCTTACGGGTATCCCTATCACAATTACCGATACTGCCCAAACTATTGTCGAAAAAATATTTAATGCGATCGGAGTCTCGCATCTAATTGGTGACGTACTAGACATACGTACTTTTGCAAAGAAAGCATCTCGCATAGTAGGCAGTAACACTAACCAGGCGAACTCGACTAGGTCACTTATCATTACACTTAAATCGTCCGCAGTTAGGGACTATATCATTTCCAAAAAACGTGCGAAGGGTAACCTGCTAACACGGGAAGTATTTGGGTTAGAACAACCGGGCTCAGTTTTTGTGAACGAATTTTTACCCACTGTGATCTACAACCTCTACCGTCAAACGAAAGCCAATGCAGCGGAGACTAACTATAGATACGTCTGGTACAGATCAGGTACAATTCGCGTCCGAAAGACGGATGGATCGCCAGTCATTAATGTCAACTCCGAAGCTGATCTGGCAAATCTCGTCTGACGCGAGCAGGAACGAGGACATTCCCTCAGCCCCCGCGCCGGGTCCACAACACCGGCACACACAGTCTCGCATCTGAAAATCGCACATTTTAATGCCAATTCACTATTAGCTCATATCGATTCAGTAAAGGCTCACTTATCTGCGAATTTTTATCATATTATATCCGTTTCCGAAACATGGTTACATGCGTGTATTTCCGATGAGCTAGTGTATGTACAAGATTATATCCTTATACGTAACGACAGAGTGGGCAAGCGTGGAGGTGGAGTGGCATGTTATATCCACCACTCACTCAAAGTTAAAGTTCTAGCCACCTCTCCAAGTCAGTTTTCTAACGCTCCCGAGTTTATACTGTTAGATTTAAGTGGTCCTGGAGCAAAGCCTCTTCTATTAGCTTCCATTTATAGACGACCCAAAGGATTCCTATTCAGCGACTTTATTGAGACCTTCACACGATTTTCTTTTGCATACGAGAACATTGTCCTAGCTGGCGACCTCAACTGCAATTTACAGAGCGACAACTTTGAATCTAGGTTCCTTCGTGAAATTGCTCTAGCTCAATCACTGCATATCGTCGAATCTGAACCCATGTATCACACGGATTCCGTCGATTCGTGGCTAGATGTATTCATCACAGATAGCGCCGCGAAAGTTCTTAGTTACGAAAAAACCGAAGCTCCCTTTATCGCTGGGCACGACCTAATTGAACTTACCTACGAGTTCGGTACCCGGCTCATGAACACTCGCACCATTACAAGACGAAATTTTAAACACTTCAATGCAGAATTATATACTGAGACACTATCAGGCTTACTAAGTAGACTAAACAATAATTCAGCCACTTCGGGCATGAATAACGAAATTATTGACGCCGCAACGAACGAATTAGCTCACTCAGTCCTAGCATCTTTAGACATACATGCACCGTTGTCTACTTTCAAAGTGCAAAAACCGAAGACACCATGGCTTACCGATAATCTTAAATCTCGAATTACAACGAAAAACAAATTGTTCAAACAAGCTAAACGCTCAGGAAATATTCTGAGTTTCGCAATCTATCGGCACTTCAGAGACCAACTCACTACGGATCTGCGGAAAAGCAAGGACGATTACCTTAGGGAACGATTAGCGAGCGTAACGGACAGAAGTCGTTTATGGAAGGAACTGGCAACGTTGGGTTTGATCAGATCAAGTGAGGCCACGCCATCAGGCTATTTCTCCTTAGACGAACTAAACTCCTATTTTGCAAAAACCATGAACCTGTTCCCTAGCTGTGATAAAACAGCAGTTATGAATTGCATTGCTGCTGAACCTCGGAATCAGCCGATATTCGATTTCACTCCCGTAACAGCAGAAATGATAACCTCCATCATCACCTCCTTCTCATCACAATCTCATTCCACAGGACCGGATGGTATATCTCGGTTTTCCATCCACAATGCTCTCCCGATACTCTCAAAGTCATTAGCTAACCTATTCAATCACTCTTTTCAACTAGCATACTTTCCAGCTGACTGGAAGAAAGCTTTCATTCGTCCACTCCTAAAAACGAATCCTCCAACATCTCTCTCCGACTGTCGTCCAATAGCAAACTTAAGTGAGTTCTCAAAGATCTTCGAAAAAGTTGTGCATAAACAAATCACCAACCATCTGGCCACTCATGATATCCTTGATCCCCGTCAATCCGGATATAGAGAACGATTCAGTACCCAGACAGCCCTATTACGAATTTGCCACGAAGTGAGACACGCAGTCGATAACCGTAAATTAACTATCCTGGTCCTCTTTGATTTTAGCAAAGCCTTCGATATGGTGCCTCACTTAAATTTATTAATCAAGCTCCGGAATTATGGTTTCTCAGATAGAGTGATCCATTGGTTCTTCTCATACCTCACAGGTAGATCCCAGGTTGTAATCGGCAACTCTGGCGAGTGCTCCCAATGGCTAGACACGTCAGCTGGTGTACCGCAAGGCTCCGTGCTAGGTCCTCTATTGTTTGCCTTATTTGTTAACGACATTAGCTCTGCTCTATCATTTACACAACACATTATTTTCGCCGACGACTTGCAAATATATCTGAGTTGTTATCCATCCGAAATTAATAATGCCCTTGCGAAGATCACGTGCGACGTTAACTCAATTGCCACGTACGCCCTCAATAATAAACTCAAACTTAACCTGGCCAAATCGAAAATAATTTTATTAGGTAGTGGCGCCTATATAAATCAGATCAATGTTAATAATCTACCATCGATCAAAATTCACGATACAATTATCCCCTACGTTAGCGAAGTACGGAATTTAGGTGTCATCATGTCTTCGAATTTATCTTGGCACAAACACATACTAACAATTTCTAACAAAGTTAATTTTGTTCTTTACAAATTACGATACCACAGAAACTCACTGTCCCAATCGCTCAAAGCCTCTTTAGTGGTGGCACTCATTTTTCCGGTGCTTGATTACTGCTGTCTAGTATACAACGACCTCACGAACGAACAAAACACTAAGCTCGAGAAACTTATAAACTGCTGCATTCGTTTCATCTTTAATCTGCGCCGGGATGTCCACATCACGCCGTATCGAAGAAGGCTAGGCTGGTTGACTGTTAAATCGAGGCGACAGTATTTTATGGGAGCCACCATGTTCAATATCCTCCATCAGAACGCTCCGTTATATCTGCTAGAACTTTTTCCGCGATCACGACCCTCGGAACGTCCCACGCGAATGATACCCAGTACTTTTCACATTCCTCTGCACCGGACCTTTACGTTTGAGAACTCATTTTCATTGTCAGCTATTTATTTTTGGCATCGTCTTCCGTCTGAAATAACATCTTCTCCGTCTTTGCCGATATTTAAAAGGCGCTTGTTTACCCATCTGTTCGCTTTGGAGGAAGTAGCCTGAAGAGCGAGAGGTCAACTGGATTTCGGCCTTAATTTATACCATTTCTATTACTATTGTAGTTGTTAGTTATAGTTCTATACATACGATTATGTTACCTATTATTAGTTATAGTTTTATACATACTACGATGTTACCCATTATTAGTTATAGTTTTAATCATACTATCATGTGACCCATTGTTAGCTCGTATGTACTGTAACGGGTCACCCCTAATTACATTAAATTTATTGGATTCGGGACTCGATTAGGGAGTAGATTAATAAAGACCTTCTTCGCATAAAATGATCGTATATTTATTCAACGATTTTCTTCTTGCCACTCGTGCGATTCGTTGTGAGCCAACCTTTACATATTCTATTCGTTGCTTGTCGCTCCGCTTGCCCGATATTCTACTTGTGTGTGTGTCTGTGTCGGATCCCGCTCGATCCACGCGGTGTTATATGTGTGATTGTGTATTTTCGGTCTGAGTATGGAAATGTGTATGTGTGTGTTTGAGTGTAGTGGGCCGCAGTGTTTAAATGTCCGTTGACGGGTGTGTGTGGGTGTGGAGTCCCGCTTGACTCGCGCTGCAGTGTCTTTGTGTACGCGTATGTTTAAATGTGTTTGTGTGCGTGGAGTTTCGCTCGTGTATTTACATATGGGTGGTGTGTACGTTTGAATGTCTGTGTTGTATGTGCGCCGCAGTGTTTACATGTGTTTTTAAATGTGTGCTTGTGTTTGTGCGTTTTCTTATGTGTGTGTGTGGTGTTGCTTTTATTCGGCCTTACGAATTTTGAATATTCGTGTGTATTGGTGTCTTAGGTGCGCCCGTCGTCGTTACATATGTGTTCGTGTATGTGTACCTTCACTTCGGGTATCTGAAATGGTACGTGTGTGTTTTTGAGTGTAGTGAGCCGCTGTATTTAAATGTCCGTCGGTGTTTACTTGTGTGTGTTCTCGCTCGCGCTCGGCGGTCCGGCTCGCGTGTTTTTTTTTTCTCTCTCTCTCTCTCTCTCTCTCTCTCTCTCTCTCTCTCTATGCTCTAAGGCCTTGCTCCTTATTCTCTTCAGCTGATTTACTTTAAATGCCTTTATATCGATTCTGTTTCGGAGATTCTTTATCTTATGAGATTCCCATTGCTATTTTCCGCTGGACCGCGGCACTTTCCCTAGTCTGGCGCCTTCGCTTTCCCCTTTCGCTACTTGCGTTGATTGCACGTTCCTTACTAGGGTGCCCGTTAAGACACCTTTTCGCTACTTGCGCTAAATCCCGCGTTCCTTACTCGGGGTTTTTGAATGTTGCCTTTTTGGTAGTTATGCCGCAGTCAGCATTCCAGTAGCAATCGGTCAATTCTCTTTATGTTTTTGCTCCGTTTTCCTTCCTCTTCCCCTGACGCTTTCCTTACTCCGATATCTTCCTCGCTTTTACAGCTCGTACCAATATCCTCTTTCGCTACTTGCGTCAGGGTTGGAGATCGAGAACCGAAGACCTTTTGTGGCCCCAGACTGCTTCTTTTATATCCGTCTTTTCCCGCGTTTCCTTTCCCCTTCCCAAGCGATTTCCCCTTTAAAACGATTAATTTGGAGCATTTACCCCTACTTGGCAGCTTTTACTTTTCAATATTTCACCGACTTTTCGCCGAAAGAGAAAGAAGGTGAGGGATAGGCCTTCGCTCGCTGTTTCTTTCCCGCTCGCTCCAAGGTGGTGTTGGCGCAATAATATTGTTGGCCTTCGTGTTTCGGGAGTGCTCGCACCTGAGACGTGGCTGTACGTCTCATTGTCCCCCGAAATCGTTGAATATTTCCAGAAATGTTTTCTTGAAAGTTTCAACGATTTCTCCTACAAATGAAGACTCTTGATACGGTGAAATTTGTTTTGCGGAGATTTTATTTTTGGTCACTCTAATGGTTTTTTTTTTTTTTTTTTTTTTTTTTTAAACAAAATCTTCTTGTCGCAGGGATAGAAAAATAAAAAAAAATTTCCTTTTTCGCAAAACAACAAAAAACTTAACAGCTTAATCGTACAAACAAAAAAAAACCTGTCTTTCAAAAAAAAACAACGAGTCAGAAAAAAAAACAGCTTACCAGTCTAATCGTGTAAAGAAACAACCTTTCTTTTCAACAAAAAAATTAATAGAAAACAAAACTTCTCAGCCTATCGTATAAAGAAAAACCTTTCTTTTCGCAAACAAAAAAAAAACTTATCAGCCTTATCATATAAAGAAAAACA
The DNA here is from genome assembly GCA_963210295.1 of Ophion ellenae. NCBI lineage: Eukaryota > Metazoa > Arthropoda > Insecta > Hymenoptera > Ichneumonidae > Ophion > Ophion ellenae. The sequence goes on along the minus strand of OY723395.1, from coordinate 4,028,479 downwards.
TTTCTTTTCGCACAAAAAGTCTTATTTTCCTGGTCGCACCAAGACAGAAAAATCTTCTTTTTTTTTTTTTTTTATATTGACGATGTTGAAGCGTCGTCTCCGCTTTCCTCCTCGTCCTCTTGTTCGTCGTCTTCGCCGTTGGCCAGTGGTAGTTCTCCTCCATCGTCGTCGTCGCTCTCTCCCGTACCTGACGGTTCATCGGTGTCCTCATTGTCGTTTTCGGATACGTCCCGATATTCTTGTTCTCGTGTTGTCGTCCTCCCGTTGACCGGCTGTTGGCTCTGCGAGGTTGATTCGTGTGTTGTCTCTCCATACTTCCTGGCGTACCACTGATGCACTGCTGGGTCGCTGAGTGCTTCCCCTTGGTGCATCCATGGGAACTCCCTTTGAGTGCTGGCGGATTCTGCCCATCCTCTCTTTGTCAGGATCTGTGCCAGGTTTTGTCCACTCGTCCCGTTGGTGATGGTTACCCATAGTCCCCCTCGTTGCCTGTCGATCTCTTCGATCGTCATTTTCCACTCGGAGTTTTCAAGGATTTTGAATAGTTCCGAGTCATCCTCGACGTTCGAGCCTTGCGCCTTCAATTTCAGCCCCCGGAGACCACATGGCAGGGCTTGGTAGGGGATGTGTCGTAATCCTCTCGTTGTAGTGTAGCACTGTTCCTGGTGGACCGACGATACTGTCCCCCAGTCCCCCAGCCACACTTCGTACCTGCCATCGCTGGTTTTTTCTACGACCGTTGCTCGCGAGAATTGGTTGGCCTGTTTGATGAGGATGCTGGCACCCTCATACATTTCTTCTTCTAGAACGCGGTGCACTTCCGGATGGTTCCTCTCCGTTGCTTCTATTCGTGTCACCATGTCTTCTCCGGCCTCCGTGTGCACATAAAACGTTGCTGCGTCGTAGATTGCGATGATTCGCACTCGCTGTTGGTCGCGTCGGAGTCTTCTGACCGGGTAATTTCGGTATGGGTGAAACATGTCGCTCGCTCGTTAATTTCTGGACTGATTGAATTTGTTTCGCCGTTCTTGTGCTGCCTCTAATTTCTCCTTATTCGGTTCCCTCGCCCCGCCTCTCTTCCTTCTTCTCCCTTTTTTTTTTTTTTTTTTTTTTTTTTTATATATCGAGTGACTTGCCTGGATACCAGTTGAAAATGTTTTCATCGGTCACCTCGAAGAGTTCTTCAGTTTCTATGAGTTGTGTTTTTTTTTTTTTCTTTTCCTCGTGTTGTCTTCTGTATCGTTTAATGTATTTTTTCCATTTCCCTTTCCTCGATTTTATTTTCGGTGTGTCTACTCTTCTAAGTTGCCATCTGATTTGGCCCTCGGCTTCTTGTTTTTCTTCTGGATTTACTGTGACACTCTTCATTTTGTCGACTCCCGAACATTTCGCACCTCGCTTTTATTCTCTTCTCCCCTCTTGATTAGTTCGGCGTCTTTGGGTCGTCGTTGTTTGTTATTTGTGCTGGTTTCCTTCTTGCTCCTCCCCCTTGAGTTCGTTCCCTCCTTGTAAATATCTCTTCAAAAGACTCGCATGAAATTTCCCTCGATCTTTTTTTGTTGTTGGGTCTACCAGTAAGTATGTTGCTATCCCTACACACTTCTTGATTGTGTAGGGTCCTTCGTAGAGGGGGAGGAATTTAGCTGTGATTTGTTTTGCTGGCTCTGAAACGTTTAACGCCCGGGCCAGCACGAGCTCTCCTTCGCGAAATTGCGATAGTTTGTGGGTTTGGTTGAATCTTTCCGCTCGTGCCCATCCTTTTTTTTTTATCCGTTCCTTTACTAATTTTATTTTGTCTTCGTGCGTCATCTCCTTGTTTCCTTTATTTTCTCTCAGTCCGAGGATTAATTCCCTCCATACACGGTATGGTTTTTTTTCTTGATGTAATTCTTGTGGCGTAAATTCAGTTGTTTCATGGTGCGTTTGGTTTATGCACTCTTGTACTATTGGAACCCATTTGAACCATCCTGAGTGATTATCTGTGAGAAACGTCCGAAAAAATCGGCCCAATTCTCTATTGACTCTTTCGACGATATTGCCTTGTGGGTGTCTAATTGATGAGAATATAGCTTGTATTTTCTCTATTTTGAGTTTGTCCAACCATTTCTTCGAGGTGAATTGGGTGCCGTGGTCGAATTGAATTCTCTTTGGTTTTCCATATTTGGGAATATAGTCCCCAAATATTTTCCGTATGGTTGTCGCCGCATCTGCTTTTTTTAAGGGGTAGAGAGCCACATATTTGGTAAATGCGTCTATGGTTACTAGTATGTGTTTCGTGCCGGCCACTGATGTCGGAAGAGGTCCATAAAAATCGATGGAGAGCAGATCTCTTGGCCCTTCTGGAATGATTGTTTGCATCTTCGCGTACGAGGTTTGCACGGGTACTTTATTCCTTTGACAGGTGTCGCATGTTGATAGGATTTGTCGGACGCGTCTTGCCAGATGTGGGAATGTGAAATCCTCATTCAACATACGGAAGATCTTTCTGGCTCCTTGATGCCCATATATCTCGTGACTTTCTTTGATGAGGGATTCCGCCAGTTCCTCAGGCAACATTACCTTCCAGAGCCCATTTTTCGTTTGTTTTTGGACACATCCCTTTAATACCCGATATTTGTGCCCTTCTTTCGCTTTTTCGCACGTGTCCCAGATTTTTTTTAAGGTTTCTTGTTTTTTTTGTAGATCGCCCACTTTCTCTAAGTTTTCTACTAGTTCTGCTGACGGCGCTTTGGCGAGGACTATCGTGAGTATGTTCGTTCCTGGGGGGCTTAGGTCTACTCCTTCTGGTGGTCGGCTTAATGTGTCTGCTACTTTATTTCTTTCTCCGGGCCGATGTTCAATTTCGAGATCGTAGTCCTGCAGAAGTAATGCCCATCGTAGCAGTCGGTCACCCGCAAACCGGCATGTTTTCAAAAAGGTGAGAGCCTTGTGATCCGTGAATATCTTGATTCTTGATCCGAGTAGGTAGGTACGGAACCTCTGAAGTGCCCATACTATTGCCAATAACTCTTTCTCGGTGGTCATGTAGCCGATTTCTGCTCCCTTAAGGGTTCTACTGGCGAAGGTAATTACCCCTTCCGATCCTTCCTCGTCCTGTTGACTCAAGATCGCACCCAGCGCATAATCGCTTGCGTCAGTCGTTACGATGTATGCTTTGTTTGGATCTGGGTGACCTAGTATTACTGAGTCTATGAAGAGTCTTTTAACCCTGTCGAAGGCCCTTTCCTCCTCATCTTCCCATTTCCATCTTTGTCCTTTCTTTAGCAATCCCAATAAGGGTACTGTTTCTTTTGCATGCTGGTTTGTGAATTTCGAGTAAAAGTTTATTAGCCCGAGAAATCCTCGCAGTTGCTTCACATTCTTGGGTTGGGGAAAATCCTGTATAGCTTTTATTTTCTCTGGCTGCGGTCGCAAACCCTGCGTGGACAGGATATGCCCCAAGAAGGTTACTTCCTTCTTAAAGAAGTTTGATTTTCGAAAATTTAGTGTCATTCCGTGTGCCTCCATTCTTTCAAAAATTTTGGCGAGGTGTTTTAAATGCTGCCCTTGGTTTCTCGACATACACAGCAGATCATCCACGAAATTTATCACTGAGTCGCCAATTCCCTGTAGAACGATATCCAATCCACGGATCAAGCTAGCCGTGCTAGTTTTTAATCCGAATGGTGTTACCGTGAATTGGTAACATTTTCCCTCGTGGAGGAATGCTGTGTACTCTCGGGATTCCTTGTGCAGAGGGATTTGCCAGAAACTGCTCGTCATATCAAGGCTTGACATAACCTTGATACCTCCGCATTTTTGGAATATTTCTTCCGTCGGGGGCGCCGTGTCGTGATCTTCGACTAGATATTTGTTGAGCTGCCTTGCGTCGAGGCATAGTCTCACCGATCCGTCCTTTTTTATTACGGTTACGAGAGGATTGATGTACCTGCTCGTGGCACGTTCAATTACTCCGTTCCTGAGCATATTTCTTATTTCTTTATTTACCTGTTCCCGATATCTCATGGGAACTGGGTAGGATCTGTGTACATATGGTTCTGCCTCCTGCAATTTCAGCTTATGCACGTATTCCTTCATTCTTCCTGGCCGCTTGTCAAAAATGTGGAGGTACTTTTTTATTAATGTCTTGAACTCCCTTTTTGTCTCTAGTGGAATTTCCGTACTCTCCCGGAGTTTCTCATCGACCTCCTCCTCGGTGAGTTCTGATGGTGTGTCTTCTGAGTCTTCGAATATTGAGTTGATTTGTGGGGTCACGTTTTCCTCGACCACTACCCATGTCCCTTCTTCATAGATGGCTGCAATTTTGTTTCCGACTCTTATTTGTCCGAGCATGGCGTCTACAACAATATTCATTTCCAGCATCCCGTCTATTCCTAAGATTGCCTCACGCTGAAGCGTGGGTATTATCAGTGCCTTTAGGGTTCCTTTTTGACCCATTATCTGGGCCTCGACCATTACCTGCTGGCGGATCCTCCCTGATTTACCTCCAAATGCTCCGTTCAGATTAGTGTTTTTTACTGGTAGGACTGGGCAGGCCCTTAATTCTTCTTCATATTGTTTGTATGTGCTCCCTGAGATACAGGTTACCTCACTCCCACTATCTATGAGGGTTTTTATTCCGTTGCCCTCTATTTCTATCCGAAGTTCTGCACACTTTGGATAGGTTACTTCTGTGTTTGGGCTATTTTCCTTTTCTTCTTGTAAAAACTCTCTCGGGTTTTCAAAAGTGTGGTTTGCATCCTCTTTTGTTTGGTCTAGGTTCTTATTTCCTTTTTCTTTTTTGTATCCGCATATCTTCATTGTTCCTGTGTTGACTTCTTTTTTTTCCTTTTTCTCCTTCCTTTTTTCCTTCTTCTTTTGATTCCTGTGATTCCTCTTTCTGGCTTCTTCCAGGGCTTCTTTTATCTCTTCTTCTTCTTCGCTGGTTGCACCTCGTGATGGGTTTTTCGAGGCATCGAGGTCCATCGTTACGGGCGCAACCATTATTCGTTTCCCGACCCTGAGGCGTCCAGTGAGGGATTCGTTTTTTGTCGGTGGTCTTCAGGTATTTTTTTTTCTTGTGGTCCCCAGTTTGGAGCGTTGGGATTGAGTGGCGGACTTCCCCGGTTCTCCCATCTAGGGGGAGGGTTTCGCCATTGGGGTTGTGTCCATGCGTTAGGCTTTTCCCAGGGCTTTCCTTGTGGCGTTGGTCCTCTGTTTCCAAAGGACTTATTTTGGTCCCTCGTCTGGTCGTTTGGATTTAACCGTCCATTTGCTGTCCCCCAGAATTTCGGAGGCGTTCGCCTCGTGTTAAGGGGGCCATCTCCATCCGTGCCCTCGAGCAGCTCCAGGAAATCTTCCAACCTTTTTATTTGGCTGACCCGTACTGCCATACGTATTTGCTCATCGAAGTGTTTGGCGAGTTTTCTTATGATTTGTTCATCCTCCAATTTTTCGGTGAGGTCCTTTGCGTTGCCGAAAATCCGGGTAGCATACTCTGCCCGCGTCATTCTGTGTCCGTCCCATTCGTATGCGCCAAATTCCAAATTTCTCCGAACTTTATCTTGAATTTCTTGGCTCCAATATCGTCCCTTGAATTTGGTTGCAAATTCTTTAATTGTTTGAATCTGCTCCCCCATGACACACCACCAGTCCTTGGCTGTTTCACGGAGGGATTGACTGATCATATAATGAAGATCACCTCCCCCGGTAAACCTCCAAAATTCTTCGAAATCTTTTAGAAATCGCATTGGTCTTTCTTTGCCATCTCCTGTAAAAATCGGCGGTTTTTGTTTGGCCGCATACATCTGACTCGTGTTTAATCCCCCACTCCACGTTATATTTTGGATCGATTCGTTACCTCGTCGTTTCAGTGTATCCTCACATTCGTTGATTCTTCGAGTGTTTTCGTGAATGGCATTTCCCATGCTTTGCGAGGTTTGCGCGAACGAGCTCAGACCGTCCATTGCTCGTTTGAAACGTTCGTCGATTTTTTTCCACTTTTCCTCGCTCTTCTTTTTTAATTCCTCGTGGCTATTCTCCGTCAGCTTTTGGGAGATGACGATTTTTCTTTCGGTTCGTTCTTCGGCTTGTTTCATTTCCTCCTGAAATGATTTTTTTATTTCTTCCTGCGTCCGCAGGTTTCTTCCCGCACATATATCGTCGTGTGCTCTGATCTCTTCTTGCGTGGTGGATCTCTCCTGCCGTTGTTCATCTCTTAATTTATTGATTCCGATAATGATTGATTTCAACGTGGCATCCACATCCTTCATGATTTCTGTGGTGTTCGGCCTAACGTTGAAAGTGCCGTCGTTTTGGGCATTATCCTTTGTAATTGGCGCGATTTCGGATAGACGTCCGATATTCGCACGGGCTCTTACTCTTTCGGCTCCTAGTAATCCGTCCGCTGTTGTCGATTCCCATTGGAGTGAAATTTCCTCCTCTGGTTGCGACATTTTTGCGATCGGTCTTTCTTTACTATAATCGAGCCCCACGTTGGGCGCCAAATGTAACGGGTCACCCCTAATTACATTAAATTTATTGGATTCGGGACTCGATTAGGGAGTAGATTAATAAAGACCTTCTTCGCATAAAATGATCGTATATTTATTCAACGATTTTCTTCTTGCCACTCGTGCGATTCGTTGTGAGCCAACCTTTACATATTCTATTCGTTGCTTGTCGCTCCGCTTGCCCGATATTCTACTTGTGTGTGTGTCTGTGTCGGATCCCGCTCGATCCACGCGGTGTTATATGTGTGATTGTGTATTTTCGGTCTGAGTATGGAAATGTGTATGTGTGTGTTTGAGTGTAGTGGGCCGCAGTGTTTAAATGTCCGTTGACGGGTGTGTGTGGGTGTGGAGTCCCGCTTGACTCGCGCTGCAGTGTCTTTGTGTACGCGTATGTTTAAATGTGTTTGTGTGCGTGGAGTTTCGCTCGTGTATTTACATATGGGTGGTGTGTACGTTTGAATGTCTGTGTTGTATGTGCGCCGCAGTGTTTACATGTGTTTTTAAATGTGTGCTTGTGTTTGTGCGTTTTCTTATGTGTGTGTGGTGTTGCTTTTATTCGGCCTTACGAATTTTGAATATTCGTGTGTATTGGTGTCTTAGGTGCGCCCGTCGTCGTTACATATGTGTTCGTGTATGTGTACCTTCACTTCGGGTATCTGAAATGGTACGTGTGTGTTTTTGAGTGTAGTGAGCCGCTGTATTTAAATGTCCGTCGGTGTTTACTTGTGTGTGTTCTAGCTCGCGCTCGGCGGTCCGGCTCGCGTGTTTTTTTTTTTCTCTCTCTCTCTCTCTCTCTCTCTCTCTCTCTCTCTATGCTCTAAGGCCTTGCTCCTTATTCTCTTCAGCTGATTTACTTTAAATGCCTTTATATCGATTCTGTTTCGGAGATTCTTTATCTTATGAGATTCCCATTGCTATTTTCCGCTGGACCGCGGCACTTTCCCTAGTCTGGCGCCTTCGCTTTCCCCTTTCGCTACTTGCGTTGATTGCACGTTCCTTACTAGGGTGCCCGTTAAGACACCTTTTCGCTACTTGCGCTAAATCCCGCGTTCCTTACTCGGGGTTTTTGAATGTTGCCTTTTTGGTAGTTATGCCGCAGTCAGCATTCCAGTAGCAATCGGTCAATTCTCTTTATGTTTTTGCTCCGTTTTCCTTCCTCTTCCCCTGACGCTTTCCTTACTCCGATATCTTCCTCGCTTTTACAGCTCGTACCAATATCCTCTTTCGCTACTTGCGTCAGGGTTGGAGATCGAGAACCGAAGACCTTTTGTGGCCCCAGACTGCTTCTTTTATATCCGTCTTTTCCCGCGTTTCCTTTCCCCTTCCCAAGCGATTTCCCCTTTAAAACGATTAATTTGGAGCATTTACCCCTACTTGGCAGCTTTTACTTTTCAATATTTCACCGACTTTTCGCCGAAAGAGAAAGAAGGTGAGGGATAGGCCTTCGCTCGCTGTTTCTTTCCCGCTCGCTCCAAGGTGGTGTTGGCGCAATAATATTGTTGGCCTTCGTGTTTCGGGAGTGCTCGCACCTGAGACGTGGCTGTACGTCTCAGTACACTGCATACGGTGGTAGTACTCGCGACAATAATTGTCAATTGCGCTACTATTATTTTCTGTTATTTGTCATTACCGATCTTAATTTTCATGTTCAATCTTATGTAATACTATCTTATTTCCCATTGCCTCAAGGTACAACCAAGGCATAATAAACCTAAATCTAATCTAATCTAATCTCTCTCTCTCTCTCTCTCTCTCTCTCCCTCTCTCTCTCTCTCTAGAGATTACTTCTAAGGTCTAGTGTTCGAGTGGCCATTAGGAATATTCAATGAGCGAGACCTTGTCCTCTATACGCCTCTTTAGTATGGGGCATTTTTTGGCATCTAAGGCAGAGTGCTTATCATCCAACTTCGCGACCTTGCAATTTACACAGCTTGGCTGACTCTTTCTGTTGTTACAGTCTCGCATTTCATGGTTTCCCCCGCATTGTCCGCACTGGGCCCTACTCGTGCAGTTGCCTGCAATGTGTCCAAAGCCAATACATTTGTAACACTGCAGGACTTTCACGTAGTCCTCGACTGGGAAGGAATTCCATCCGACGAAGACCCGTCCTTTACTGAGGAGGATGTTACGCACCTTGGGTGTAACCTCGATGACTACATTTCTACTTCGACGCATTTCACGTGGTTCGAATGAATATACGACCTTCACTGAGTCGTCCGTTTCCTCAGGCGCATTCATTTCCAGTATTTGGCTTGCTAACTCGGACGGACCTAGGTCGAGCGGTACGAACCGCAGGAGCATCCTCGGTCTCAGACCTCGATCTTCCCTGACTTCTAGTCCGGCCTCTTTTAGAGCGTTAAGCGACTTTAGCTTATCCAGATCCACTGAGTCAACCTCTAATCTTATCCCCTTATCCCTTGTCCTTTTAACATTCAGCACCTTCATACCTACATGCGCTGGGTTAATGGCCTTGAAAACAGCAGCCTTAGTTTTCAGACAGCAGACTTTTGCTTGATTGATTGATTGATTGATTGATTGATTGATTGATTGATTGATTGATTGATTGATTGATTGATTGATTGATTGATTGATTGATTGATTGATTGATTGATTGATTGATTGATTGATTGATTGATTGATTGATTGATTGATTGATTGATTGATTGATTGATTGATTGATTGATTGATTGATTGATTGATTGATTGATTGATTGATTGATTGATTGATTGATTGATTGATTGATTGATTGATTGATTGATTGATTGATTGATTGATTGATTGATTGATTGATTGATTGATTGATTGATTGATTGATTGATTGATTGATTGATTGATTGATTGATTGATTGATTGATTGATTGATTGATTGATTGATTGATTGATTGATTGATTGATTGATTGATTGATTGATTGATTGATTGATTGATTGATTGATTGATTGATTGATTGATTGATTGATTGATTGATTGATTGATTGATTGATTGATTGATTGATTGATTGATTGATTGATTGATTGATTGATTGATTGATTGATTGATTGATTGATTGATTGATTGATTGATTGATTGATTGATTGATTGATTGATTGATTGATTGATTGATTGATTGATTGATTGATTGATTGATTGATTGATTGATTGATTGATTGATTGATTGATTGATTGATTGATTGATTGATTGATTGATTGATTGATTGATTGATTGATTGATTGATTGATTGATTGATTGATTGATTGATTGATTGATTGATTGATTGATTGATTGATTGATTGATTGATTGATTGATTGATTGATTGATTGATTGATTGATTGATTGATTGATTGATTGATTGATTGATTGATTGATTGATTGATTGATTGATTGATTGATTGATTGATTGATTGATTGATTGATTGATTGATTGATTGATTGATTGATTGATTGATTGATTGATTGATTGATTGATTGATTGATTGATTGATTGATTGATTGATTGATTGATTGATTGATTGATTGATTGATTGATTGATTGATTGATTGATTGATTGATTGATTGATTGATTGATTGATTGATTGATTGATTGATTGATTGATTGATTGATTGATTGATTGATTGATTGATTGATTGATTGATTGATTGATTGATTGATTGATTGATTGATTGATTGATTGATTGATTGATTGATTGATTGATTGATTGATTGATTGATTGATTGATTGATTGATTGATTGATTGATTGATTGATTGATTGATTGATTGATTGATTGATTGATTGATTGATTGATTGATTGATTGATTGATTGATTGATTGATTGATTGATTGATTGATTGATTGATTGATTGATTGATTGATTGATTGATTGATTGATTGATTGATTGATTGATTGATT
>OY723395.1:3998115-4015615 GCA_963210295.1 Ophion ellenae | reverse complement strand
ATGCGATTTCTCGGTTTGAATCGAGTGAATAGGTTTGAGAGATAGTTTGGAGATGTACCATGAACCACATTGTAAACCACTTGGCCAATGAAGTAGAGTCTACGGGAGCGAACTGTTAACCAGCCGAGCTGACGTCTTAAAGGTGTAACGTGTTCGTCTCTACGTAAGTTAAAAATAAATTTAATGCAATTATTTGCTAACACTTGGAGTTTAGAATTTGATTCTAGAACTTGACTAACTTCTCTAGTAGAAGAGAATTTGAATTAAAGCTGACTATCTTTAAGTCCGTGGGATTATGACGCGGAATTTCAGTACTAGTATTGTTAGTGGCTTGGGATAGTCAAACTAGCTTTTCAAGGTCATCCGCGGAGTTTATAACTATAACGGGTGATCCGTTTGTTTTTCTGGTACAGACCACGTTCGACTTCACCCATACGTAACTGTGGCCCGTGACTGCTGCCTTAGCTCTAGTTGCTCACAGGAGCTTGTAGGTGTGAGCAGGGTATAATTCATTAATGTATATAGATCCAGTTTGGTCAAGTGAAAAAACTTCGCGCAATGTGAGCTCTTTTTTTTGTTTCTTTTTCTAAACGATGAAGTCCCTAATCACCGTTGATTTCAGTGTGACGAGCAAAGATTTGCGAATTCTTTGGGGATTTTGAGTGCTGGCAGATGGTTTTCCTGCAGCATTTAAATTTCCTTTCAGAAAGTTGCGAACATCGAGTACATCACCAATTAATTCCGGGATGCCTAGAGCGTCTAGAACTTTTCCCACGATTTGACGGGGAGAATCAGAGATTTCGTCAGGAAAACCCGACATGGTTAGTTCGGCGGAGCTCCGATAATTTTCAATGTTGTTTAGCCGCACAGTCACGCCTTCGATTTTAGTGTTTATATTATTAGTCTCAGCAGAAACGGTAGACACGCTGTCTTCAAGTATCACGATTTTTCCAGCCATAGCATCTTGAGCGGACGTTTATTTGCCGACATCAGACTTCAGTTCAGCTATATTTGAATTTATTTCGGTTATGTTCGAAACTACACTAGTGAGCGTTGATTGGATCCACCCGAGCATAGCATTGGTTGTGGAACTGAACGTTTGTATTTGGGTCATAACATCGTTGAGGTTTACCGTGTTAGCTGTGGCGTTAGACTTAGATGCGTGGTTGATTGGAGTCTCAGGTGAGCGCGCGGTTACGGACGAACGCTGCATAGCGCAAGAATCGCAACGAAAAGAGGACGGATCAATATCGGATTTATCAAGGTGAAATTCGGTAATTGCGCACTGCGTATGAAAGGTAAGACCGCAATCGCCGATGCATGTGATAATTGCTCCTCTATTTGCTGATCTATCGCAGATTCCACAACGCTTTGCCATCTCGCGTGACATCATGTCGAGATCCTTATGATCATAGATCGGTGAATAGGAATATTCAAAAGAATCGCTGATAAGTTGGCAATCTAGTTTATCAGTAGATCAAGTGAACGAAAGGCAGCGTGCGAGGCGTCGGAGTAGTGTTTACGTTCCACTACAAGTGAGCCGCGTGTGCATGGTAGTTGATGAAGAAGGTGTGCAAGTGTGAGATCTCGATCGATACATCGATGACTACGGGTTGAAGATACCCAGTGTATTTCACGGCCCCGCCGACAAGACGCGTCGAGTATCGGTGTCGATGGATAAGGCGGTATAGTGTGTACGTGTTATCACGGAGCAGGTGTGTGTGACGAACGAGGTCCGCGTCCCGCCAAAATTGGCTTCAGTGAAATTGAGGTTGGAAAAACTGTCAGCCTTTCATCATTTGATATCTCGGTCCAGGATGGAATTTAGTAGATTTCGTTTGAGAATATGATGAAAGGCATTAATTAGCTTGTCTGTGGCTGCAACAAAAACGCCCGCAGGCACAAAATGCGCAGTCAATGTTCGAGTGAAAACAGAGCGATACGGAAGACGTCAGTTGATACTCACAGAGAAAGAGAGAGAGGAGAGAGAGAGAGAGAGAGAGAGAGATTTTTTGATTTGATATATTTATTTATGCCCTAGCAGGCTATGGGGCAAGGTACGGAAATACATGGGCTCGCGGTGAGCCAAACACAATAATACTTACGATACTAAGGTAACAATTTTAACTAATGATAGTGAGACAATTTCTCGATGGTGACGCATGGTATATATGTAGCTATAAACTATAACAAATTGTTAACAGCTCAAGAAGTATTAGTAGCGAAAACGCACCCATCACGTTAACCGAGAGCGCTCACACTCAAGCAGATGACCATGCAGAAGCGACTTAAAAAGCGGAAGTGACGTGGCTTGGGTTATCCCGGTAGGCAAACTGTGCCAAAAATAGGCAGCAGAAAGGCCAAAGGACCCACGAAGTTCAGCTGTTCTATGGCACGGAATCGCAAAAGTAGGTGGAGAAAGCCTAGTGGAGCATCTTGCAGGACGGGTAGCAAGAGGAAGGAGTTCCCGAAGATCAGCAGGGGCGTTAAGAAATAGGATACGGTACGTGAGGCAACCCAAGAAATAAAGACGCCTATTGGCCACAGTGAGCCATCCCAAACGAAGACGATGAGCAGAGACATGCTCGTCCCGTCTTAGGTCATGAACAAAGCGAACGCAATGATTTAAAAGTCGCTGTAGTTTAATCTCTAGGCAGGCCGGTAGATCAAGGAGGAGAAGACAGCAATAATCGAGATACGGAAAAATCAAGGACGCAATAAGCTTACTCCTGAGCTCTGGAGATAAAGAGCGTCGATGGTGCTTAAGGCGATAGAGAGCAAAATGAACCTTCTGCGACACAGATGAGACGTGTTTATGCCAGGAAAAGGGAGTGGAAAAATGAACGCCGAGATTACAAGATGAATCAACGAAGGGAATGAGTGACTGGTCAGCAGTGATACGGCGGAGAGTAGTGAAATCTAGAAAGCGGACATAGGCGGAGCTGCCAAAAATGAGAGCCATCGATTTGGAGGGATTCAACGTCAGGCGGTTGGTAGCAGCGAATTCGGCTATGGCACTGGCATTGGCTGAAATCTTCGCTATGGCACTATGAATATTGGAAGGGGGGCAGTGCATAAAAATCTGCGTATCATCTGCGAACACCATTATGTTGGAATAGCGTAGTCCCTCACCAATGTCATTTATAAAAAGAGAAAAAAAGTAGGCGCCCGAGGACCGAGCCCTGGGGGACACCCATGGTAGTGGGCAACCAACCTGAGCTATGACCGTCGCCGTCAATAACCGCCTGACTTCTACCCGTAAGATAGGAGAAGAAGCAAGATATAGAGTTTTCGGAGAAGCCAAGACGCGCGAGTTTCGTAAGTAGGAGAAGATGATAGACGGTGTCAAACGCCTTGCTGAAATCGAACATAAGCAGAATCGTCAGCATGCTTTGGTCGATGCCGCGTCGAATATGATCAGATATGCGAAGCAGAGCCGACTGAGTGCTGTACGATTCCCTGAAACCTGATTGCTTGCCATGGATGAGGTTGTCCTCGTTACGAAAGTTAGAGACCTGAGAAAATATAATACGCTCGAACACTTTTGAGAGATAGGGAAGATTTGCAATCGGTCTTACATCGGATGGAGATAGAGGAGTTCGAATTTTTAATAGAGGGCGAATGAAAGCGCGTTTCCACATAGCGGGGAAATAGGAGTTCTTAATTGATAGGTTGAAGATGATAGCAAGATGATGAGAGCGGATAGTTTTAGCCTTAGTAATAGCAAAAGGAGCCGTTCCGTCCGAATCAATACGTAAAGATGTGGAGGGACTAAAAGAGAGAAATGTTAGGACCATGGTAGGCGTGATCGAGGAAAGGTCGAACACCGGGACCGTGGAGGTGCTCGGTAAGGTACGGATGGCCGTGATAACATCATTCCAGGATGGAGACTCAGAATTCGAGGAGATTGTTACAAAGTGAGAATTCAGTCGGAGTGGTGTAAAGAAATTAAAAGGCGAGGGGTGTTTGGATTTGACTAAGCCTAATTTCGTGAGTTCGCGCCATAGGTGAGCTGGTTCTGATATTGAAGTTAATTTTGCATAGTAATACCGCTGACGATTAAGCCGTAGCATCGCTGTGACACGGTCCCTGTACGCTCGATAAGCCGTGAAATTGGCAGCGCATCGGGAGCGCTTCGCACGAAGAAAAAGGGTATCGCGTTCACACATCAAAGATCGTAGTTCGGGGGTTAGCCAAGGTGCCTGATGTCGGCGGGTGCGAAAAGATCGTAGTGGCGCATGGGTATCAAATCATTTTGAGATTGAGGAGAGGATGGAGTCAACAAGGTCGTCTAGAGAGGAAGCATTGGCGGAAGTGCTATCGGAGCATAGAATAGAAGATAGCAGGGACTCAAGTTCGGAGTTAAAAAGTTGGTCGTCGAAGCTTCGTAGTGCACGCCTGAAGATCACACGAGAGGTCAGGGACGGAGCTTCGAGCTTATAGCTAAGTCGAAGAAGATCGTGGCCAGCAATAAATGGCGCGTTAGATTTAACAGAGGACTCGAGTGGAGTTTCAGAATCGAGAAGTATAACATCCAGCCAGGAGTCGCAGAGTGCCGTATGAAAGGTAGTGCCAAAAGGTACAAGATACAGAGAATGTGAGAAGATCAGGTCCCGTAAGGTACGAGATTCATGATTATGAGAAAGGAGATTGCAGTTAAAATCCCCGGCGATAACAATGCGACTATAGGCGTGGCTGAGTCGACAAAAGCTATTTAGAAAGTCCGCGAACAAAAGTCCTTTTGGTCTGCGATAGATGGAAGCAAAGAGGATGGATTTATTATTGGGTAAAGTAAGCTCTAGGATAATGTATTCCGGACAATTAGAGAAAGCGGAGGGAGAAGAGTCGAGAATTTTAGCCATAACTGACGTGTGGTCACAGCAGGCTACTCCACCCCCCATTTGACCCACACGATCATTGCGAATAATGAAGTAGCCAGGGATGTCTACTAGTTGATCTGTAATTCGAGGGTTGAGCCAAGACTCAGAAACCGAAATTATATGAGACAGGTTAGTTTGGAAGGTGGATCTGACTAAGTCGATATGAGCCAATAAGGAATTCGCATTGAAGTGGGACACAGTAAAAGTCGAGCGGCTAGGGCTGTGTGAAGAATTTCTCGATGAGCAACGTGCGTAGGTTGAGGAAGACGGAGGGGGACGGTCGAACTAGCTGAGAAATATCGTCCATGGTCGAGATGCAGATAGTCGGTTGGCCCTCGGACTTACGCGCGAATATCCGGCCGCGTTTAGTCCAGACAAATTTCTAGCCCGCGGGATGAGCCCGAGCCCTCGCTGAACAAAGTAGTTTGAATTGCGCAGTCGGTAGGAGCTCATTCACGTAGACATTCCCTCTATCAGATCCACCAAGAACCTCGGAGACCCGAAGAGTGCGTTTAGTGCGCTTAGCGTTGATGATTGCATCGCAAACGGCGGAAGATGTCAAGGTGACGATGATGGAGAACGAGCGCATAGATTGAGGCGGGTCAGTAGTAGATGACGAGCCCCCAGAGGATGCAGATTTACGTTTCAGCACCCGACCGGATATGATGTGGGTAAGTAGGTCGGGGAGGCCCAGAGCAATCAAGACCTTTTCAACTACGGCTTTCGGTAGGTCGGAAATATTAGAGGGGAGACCCGATACAATGATTTCATTAGAGTTAGATGCTGGCGAGGGATTAAGAGTATCAACGCGTCTAGTTAACGCATCTAAATCATGTCGTAAGTTCGCATTTTCAGACCGCAGAGTGTCGAACTGGGTCGTAAGGTCGGCTACAGTTTCGACTAATTTAGGTAGCAAGCTAAGAGTTTCGGACATGTTGGCAATAGCTTGATCTCTTCGGTTACCAGAGAGAGACAGAGAGAGAGACAGAGAGAGACAGAGAGAGACAGAGAGAGAGACAGAGAGAGACCGAGAGAGACAGAGAGAGACAGAGAGACACAGAGAGAGACAGAGAGACAGAGAGACAGAGAGACAGTGAGAGACAGTGAGAGACAGAGAGAGACAGAGAGACAGAGACAGATAGACAGAGAGACACAGAGAGACAGAGAGACAGAGAGACAGAGAGACAGAGAGACACAGAGACAGAGAGACAGATAGACAGAGAGACAGAGAGAGAGACAGAGAGAGACAGAGAGAGACCGAGAGAGACAGAGAGAGACAGAGAGAGAGAGATACAGAAAGAGACAGAGAGACACACAGACAGAGAGACAGATAAACAGAGAGACAGAGAGACAGAGAGAGAGAGAGAGAGAGAGAGAGAGAGAGAGAGAGAGAGAGAGAGAGAGAGGAGGGAGAGTGGGAGAGGGGGAGAGAGGGACAGACGGAGAGAAGGGGCGAGAGGGGGAGAGGGAGAGGGGGGAGAGGGAGCGGGAGAGAGAGAGACAATGTACTTCTCTCACAATAATGAACCTTTTGAAATGTATTCCATGTAATGATTTTCTATGCCACTCACCAACGCATGTACCAGGCCGTATGCTGATGAATAAAAACATTTATATGTCTTGTCGAAAATAATTTCTTTTTTCTTCAACCATCGCCCTAACCCATCCACGGTATGAGACCATCCGTACCATGCGCAGCGCACCGAAACCTATTTTACCCACCATATCTGAGAAATCGAATCGCCTGACAATCAACGCTGCGATCACCGTCGATATGGTACTAACCTCATATACCTACCCACCGCTACCCCCACCGGCGATTCCCCAAAACTGCGCCCCCACCACCAATTCCCCATACGGCCCCACCGAGACGGTCTGGCTCGCGAGACATCACGTATACACCTCCCCCACGATGACGTCATCAGGCGTCTCTCCATAAGCCTCCCTTACTACTTACGGTATTCCATCTCCCATCTAACGGATCGCTCGAGAGGTCTCACCACGTGTTAGCCGAGTTCTTAAAACAATACACAGATAAGGACAATGAATGGGACCAATGGATGGAATTAGCAATGCTTTCGTACAACAGAAGGGTTCACGAAAGGACAAAATGCATTCCTTACGAGGTAGTATTTGGAAAATCAGCAAGAGTCCCATCGAGCGAACCTCTTCGCGAATCCGATCAACTACCCATTTATCGCGGATACCTGATCGAACTAATTATACGCATAAACGGAATCAGAAGCATTGCTTACGAAAACTTAGTCTCATCCAAACAACGCTCAAAAAAATATTACGACAAAAACGCGAATCCTAAAAGTTTCAAGTTAGGAGATGTCGTCTACTTTCAAAAGGGTCCCAAACCGGGTAAACTCGGGGATCACTATACCGAACCACATAAGGTCCTAGAAAAATTGGAAAAGGGTAATGTAAAAATCCCGTATCACAAGAAAACACGAGTAGTTCACGAAAATCGCTTGCGATATTCGCATATTGATGTCGAAACAAAACCCAAAAGAAACAGAAAGCCGACCGGAGTCGATGAATCCGATTTCAATAACTGAACGTATAATCATAATTGTTACGTTGTTCCCAGATGACCACCATCTACATTATATGGATAATATGTTTATTCCGTCCCGCCGCTTGCATGGTGGGATACGATTGTGGATCAAGTGCATCCAATGTAACGACACTATCCCTGTTGGACGTCAAACCCTGCGACAACGCGGCGCCAAAAACACAAACCGCGGATCAGTACATACAATTATTATAGTGCAATGACTATTCCGAAACGATGATCATACAATGTAAAATCGAAATATTGAGAATAATATACTACGGCGGTATGTCGTCGCATGTTTCTGTCGTTAGCAACGGGCAAACAGAGTATCTTGAAGCGACCCGTCGCGATGCATGCGACGAGATGTACAAATATGGGACCACGCGAGATGGCCACCCAATAATACACGGAATAAAGGTTAATCAAACAACTGTAACGTCGCGAGAAAAAGCGCTATCTATTTCTTTTTCCTCTCCTATTTTATTCAACTCCGGCGAAAACGCGGGCTTACCCGATGCCACATGGAAATCGTGGAAAACTACGAAAACCAATACACACGATAACGGCATTCTCATTTTTCGACACATTCTTGTATCTTCTTAAGCTTAGACATACCCCAGCTGCAATGTAACCTATCGATAATAAGCGAGGGTCGGGCGTACTTTCGTACGACCCTCCTTACCCACTCGAATCCAACGAGAACATAGTTTTAGGCACGCTTTCTCGGAAAAGTCGTAAAACAAAAATTATCATACTGCAAGCCAGATGACCCAGAGTTCACCCGCCGGCGAAGGCATAGCTAAGCTCCGATTCTTAAATCCGTGTGGGAACCAAGGATAGACCAAGACCGCCGGAAAAGTCCACTCGACTCGGTCATAAAACATAGCAGCTGCACTATCGCGGGGCGACTCGGCGCCGGGCCTTAGACTTTAGATAAAAAAACACGATCTCATGCGCTTTTTTTTCCACGAAAACTCGCTCGGAATAGCTTCATTCCGATTGGTCGCCTTGTAATTAATTTCATGCGTCTAGACTCCCAGATACAAAGAACTGTCTCCCACGTCGACCGCTCCGATTGGTTAGAATAATCAAAAACGAAAACCCCCTTTTTTTCTCCTACTCCACCCAAGAAGGGAAATCTGGAGCAGGAAGGTCCAGAGGATTACAAGAAAAATCAGTTCAGCATCATCATCCGAACCAGAAAGATCTCTTCTATCGACTCCAACCTTGTATCGCGATTCGGAACTCTATTCCGCGTTTAACAATCCAACTCTATTTTTCGATCATCCATTTGCATATCTCCTTACTTCGAAAAGCATTGTGAATCTTCTCCGCGCTCTTCACACCCGCGCAATGACCCTCTGACCCATCTGCGGCACCATTGTAAACACAGCGTGTGTGCGGCCCATTGACCGACATTGTACAAGCGAGCGTAACAGGCCGAGAGCGAAGGCCCTTTCACTCAAGTCCGAAGGACCGTCATTCAGCAAACGTAAGCTATCTGCATCATTTTTTTGTATCATTTTCTTAATCCACCGAACTGTACTCTTCCCATGTTTCCGACCGGCCAAGTGGACGGCACTTGGTAATAAACGAAAATTTGTAAACATTAACTACATCTGTCGCAATCACTTACATAACTCTTGACCATCTAGGCACTCGAGACCTAGAACACCCGTTTCACACATTCTCCTTTTACCCTCATCCCGTGCTATTGCGCTTGGCGTAGGCAAGAAAGAGGGACACGAAAGTTTTATGCTCTCATCCCTTCCGGATGTGACACAACCACGATCAGCGTTACCCTCGCCGGTCATATTAAGAACAACGGCGAGTGTAATGGTGCATCGTATTCAGACCCGTACGGTACTTGGGATGACGTTGTCGTGCAAGGAACAGTGAAAATCGTACTAAGAAGTTATACAGCTCAAATCTCTTTGAATTCAAAACAAATTCATTTAAAATCAGGCACTACATGCACCTTGCTCGCAACAACCTGCATCGACCCAGATGGGGGATACACTTTCTGGAACCCAAGAACGCGCGAAAATTGCGGATTTGATAAATATGGCATTCGCTACGAAGGAGTGTCCACAAAGATCAGTGAAATAGGATCTGTAAATCAAAACACCGATTACTCCGTAACCTGTGGATACGTAACGTACGCACTAGCCGTTAAAGAAACCGATCAAGTTTGTGGATATAGTATACTCACTACCGAACATCCAAAGCTATTTATATTCGAAACAACCCGAACGCCTCATTCACAATTCGCGGCAAATTTCGAGTCGCCAACCTATATATATTCGCTTACGTCAATTCAACATTCATATATGTAGAACGACACATCCGACAACAAATGAAGTCATTATATCATGATATGCTCACCCAACAGTGTGACAAAGAACGTTAAATGCTTCGGAACAGTTTTGTCTTTAGCGACGCAAGCACCAGACGAATTTGCGTATAGCATAATGAAAGGACCCGGCTACATGGCGGTGGTAGCCGGCGAAGTAGTACACATAATTCATTGCATACCAATAGAAGTAGAATTGGCGAGGTTAAAAGAATGTTATAATCAATTGCCTGTTACTTGTGGGAACGAATCCTATTTCCTAACCCCGAAAACCCACACACTACCGAAAAAAGGAACCCAAGCGACCTGCAACACATTGCTCCCTCCATACTATCTGTTCGGCGACACGTGGTACAAATTCACGGCTATTTCGGGTGAGACCATATCGCCTGCGAGCACGGCGCCAATGACGAAACCAACCTGGAAATACATCAATCCAGCATCATTGGCGTCGAGCGGCATCTATTCAAGAGAAGACATCGACAACCTGCGGGAAAGCATAATATTCCCAATAGAAAAGCCCGCCGTCCTAAACCACGTGGCACGTGGTATGACTGGCCAAAACACCGTTCATCAGGAAATCCATGTATTGCACCTTCTGGACGACAACAGTTTACAAAACCTCGCAGAGTCCGTCTGGAGCCGCACGTGGGGAAGGTTCATACAATTCGGGACAACAAGCGCCGGCGTAATCGGAATATTCCTTATTGCACGAACCATAAAACTTCTCGTGGATACGCTGATACACGCATATAGCCTACACACTGTGTACGGTTGGTCAATCTATCTCATCGGTGCAATTTGGGACTCAGTGACGCACCTTCTGATACATCTGGCCAAGCGACCCCAGAGGAAAACACCGGTAGACGTGGAGCGTGGGCACGAGGTCAACGAACTTGCCACAGTCTCATCAGCTGAGCCAGTAACCAGCGCAGCAGCCAGCCGACCACTCCTGCCATTGATGAGCGATTCTAATACACTGTACCCGAACGTGCCCGACTATTCCAAGGATGACGAATCACACAAATTATCCTTCCATATAGAAATATTATTACTTTCAATTAGCTATAACTGCTTCATTTAACCTCATCAAGTGCCTATACAAGAGCACATGACATACATAAATAATAAGAAATTAATTGAAAAAAAAAACAAACAAAAAACAAATACAAAAAGGGAAACTTTGAGAAATTTTTCCTTTTTTTCAATTTTAGAATAAGAATATTTCAACGTAAAATTAAGAGCATACGATAAGATTTTACGAGCATCGCCCCAACGAAAGAAATAACCAACTCCAACGAAGACAGAAAAGAAGCGACATCCCAACGAAGAGAACACATAAAAAAACCGAAATCACCTTGAAACTACCGACACCATTGAACGCAAAGATCGAACAACCAACGCAGGACATCCCGTACACGCAGTGGACCTTACAATCGCAATACCCAACCGGCAAGAAAACGCTATACAAACGAATATTTCACATGAATAAAAGGTATGATTTATTTGGGTATACAAAATAGTGTCAACTACAAGCATCGCATAGTCGACAAGGTCATGGACGCCCCTCGCTCGCCATCGGACTACTCGTCGTAAGCAGCGTAGACGCCCTTAGTATCTATATATAAATTTCTAGAAGTATCGACTATAGACGAAATTATCACCCTGACTGGAAAATAAGACATCCGGTCTTGCAGCGCGGTCCGAAATATAACCATCTCGATAAGAGAAGTCACCATAGCCATAAATTGACATAACACAAACCATGCGCATGCTTACATCTCAAATATCGAACATTATCCCGTGCACTTTTTCGCCGAAATACGAGACGAAGATCCCCCTCTTTTCATACGTGTAATACCTAGAACCGATGCTCTGGAATAAGGCCCGCGCGTGCTAGCAAACCTGTAACTTATTCGCACACCATACCGCAACCAATCACGCAAATTATTCACGACTAATGGACCAATCCCCGAAGAACTAGATGACCAAGAACATGCTCTTCCCGAGGTTCCTTCTCCCACTATTGTAACCCCCTAATTTTGATATCAAGAAAGTCTTCCTTTCTGAAGCAGTCTCCCGACAATTTCCATCGAGTTCAGAGCTCAAGCTTTCGTCAGCGAATTTCGAATCAATTTACTTTTATAACGTTTAAGTCCGATCTACATACCGACAAACTTATTCCAAGTCTTTTCTTTTAAGTTCTATATATATATATATATATATATATATATATATATATATATATATATATATATATATAGGTTCGATCGTCAGCTCGCGTAGACCATCAGAAATCTGTGTCTCACTCCCTATATCCATATAGAGACTCAAGTAGCTCTCGCCGTACGCATATACACATACATAACTCCGCGCTGACCGAAAATCTTGTGCAAGTGTTACCAACCACTTGACCAGCGAGCGCACCGGGGTACCGACGAAGGGCCTTCGCCTTGCGAGCGTCAACCGGTATTTTTACGAGCGATCATACACAACTGTATGAGCGAGCACGCACACACGAACAACGAATGTATGCGAACTGTATAATCTTTTTCTATTTTTGTGTCCTGCCACTATCAGCTAATTACCTCAATCTGACCCCCAAATTGTAATAAACCAAGAGTCAAGGTTACACAAGTATCGAATTATTCCGTAATACCGAGACATCGCGTCAATTCCTTCATTTTATCTTTTCCCACGTACTATCCCTTTTTTACCATTATCCCGTGCTATTGCGCTAGGCGTAGGCAACAAAGAGGGAAACGAAAATATTATGCTCTCATCCCTTCCGGATGTGACAATCGTTGTAGACGTGTTTGAGGTTCATATCATCCTGCTTGAAAAGCACCACGCAATTTGCATTGTCTCTCACGAGATGTTTGGGGATACGGGTGTATGTCTGACAAAGTAAAAAACTGTCAACAATCTCGTGTCTTCCCATGGAAAAGAAGGCTCTAACATTATCCTGTTTTTCACACGCTATAACATCAAAGATGAATGTAGAGTTGGATTGTGCCTCACGTGGTGCTATCACTTGTTCATGCGCGTTGAACGGATAATACGCAACTCCACTCACAGGTTGAAGCAACCGTTCGAGCAACTTATACTTTGGCTGCTTCAGCGATTTGGAATACAAGTAAATGTTCTCAAATCTCTAACCATTGGGATGGATGATAAGAGTGAGCAAAGCGTTGGTTTTCCCACAATTCGATGGACCACAAAACAGTGCAAGTATGCTATCCGGCAATACATTTCCATGACGTTTTTGCCAGGCACAAAGTTGCTCGTGGTGATCCGGGTATCAATCCATCGGATACGACATGCAAACAACACGATATTGCATATTCGAAAAATCCGGATAATCTTGAAGCGAGATATTTGGCGGATAATGTGATGTCTGAACAGGCTTGGCAACGTGTTACCGCTGAAGACGCTAGCATCGGTGAAAAAGCGAGTGCTTGGGGCGTGGCAAATCTTATGAGGACACAGAGAAAATTCGGTATGGGGATGAAGGTCCGTAAGGGTAGCCTTTGTTTGAAAAAAATAATTGGCGCCGCAAAGAAGACAATGATTGAAAGTAATGATCCACAAAAGATTATTAAATCAGCTCGAAAGGGTGCTCGTGCAGCTGTAAATACATAAGGTGGCAAAGTGTGCACACCTCGGGTTCTACCTGTACCCCATAAAATTGGTGGTTTATAAACGTTCCTCGTGCCCATTTTTGCGGGTCTTAGCACTGCTGGTGAGTTGTCAGGTGGTGCGGCTAGTATAGCTAAAGCTGTAAATGCTGCTCCAGCAGCTAAACGTGAATTGAATGAAAGTAAGCGCCATAATCGAACAATTGAAGTAATTGCATTGGGCAAGGGTTTACATCTGAAACGATATAAGTAGGGATTGGGTCTTCATATCAAGTCAAAAAACTAGAAGTAAGGCTACCTCACCGACATCGACCTTCTTAAATATGCGAAAATCCTGAAGATTCCATATTTCCGTGGAATTTACATGCGCGATATATTACCAGCGAGCGGACCACCAAAATGTGAAGCAGCAATTGTAAATTTGGATGAAAATGTCGGTCCTGGATCACACTGGGTCGCTTACAAAAAGACTGGATGGAAACTCGTGTACTTTGATAGTTTCGGCAATCTTCCACCACTATCCAAACTCATGAGATATTTTCGTGTTGGTAGCGTTAATTATAATTATAAGGGATATCAGGAATATGATACGATTGAATGTGGACATTTGTGTCTGAAGTTTCTTTCTCGACAATTGCAGCACAAAGACAGATATACACTATATATAGGTAGGAAATGACGTGGAAAATTTTTTTGTCAATTTACCAGCACGATGGATGATAGCTTAATCTTGACCATATTTGGCTCATCGTCCATACTCGAGGCGCAGTACTTTCCTCCCATCGACCTCTCGCCACACAAAAGTTACACCCTCCGTCTCGTTGAATTGTTAACCTTCAACTCTATTCCAAATATCGACGTTGACCATCATAAACTTTACGTGGAAGATGAGGTGTTGACGATACCTACGAGTAGCTATGAAATAGAGGATATTGAGGCGTTTGTACAAGCAGAGCTGAGGCGTAAAAACATCAAAATAAGTATTAAACCGAATTATAATTCGCTACGCAGTGAGATCGAGTGTGATCATGATGTGTCAATTTTGAGCCGAAAGATTCTATTGGCCATCTCCGAGGCTTCACCGCACGCAAATTGGAAGCCAATAAAAGACACGAATCTGCACTTCCTGTAGATATTCTCAAAGTGAACACCCTACGCGTTGAGTGCAACATTACCGCTGGAGCATATATAAACGGACAAAAAATACACAGAATTCACGATTTTTTTCCATCTGTGCCACCGGACTATAAGATCATTGAAGTTCCTTCACACGTTATTTATCTGCCAATCACGAGCCGAACGGTTGATGCGATACAGCTTCGCATAGTGGAACAGGACAGTGATTTGGTAAATTTCCGCGGCGAAGTAATCAACATACGCCTGCATATAAAGTCGTGATGGGTATAGTTTTCAATAGATCTTCCAATAACAATAAACGGTCATCGATAAAAACAATCAGTCGTCGGTCAATGCCCGAAGTGACTAACACCTCAAAACGTGCTACTCTTAAAGAATTTGGGTCTCAAAGTGTGTGGCGAAAGCGTGTAAAAAATTATTTAGTCTGTGCTCTGTGCATCTGTTGCGTGAAATGGAAGGAGAAATTGTAAACATTCAAACGCCCGTGGTCTTTGATGAATCCATCATCCATTGTGAGATTCACGCTCATCAGCCATATGCATCTTCAACCTTCAATAACAGCGATGAAATCCGTATTGCCATCCAACATCAAGACCTTTCTATTCTGCCAAGCAAGAGTTCCCTACACATATGTGGGAAATTATCCAAGCGTCATGGGGCGCCAACCGCTGCTACAAGTCTCGTCAACAATGACATTTGTCATTTGTTTGAGGAAGTGCGATATGAATTGAATGCCATAGAAATTGATCGTAATAAAATGTCGGTATTACGAGTGTAATTGAGGGATATTCATCTCTCTTGCCGGCCAAAAATTCTATGCTCGAGAACACTGGATGGCTCGATGTCGAAGAGACCAAGCATATTGTAGATGTATCGGTAAACTTTGATGTGTGTATACCGCTTATTATGCTCCTCAGATTTGCTGAAGATCATCGGAAAAATGTCGTAAATGCCAAGCACGAGTTGATTGTCACAAGATCAAAGACCGATGACAATGCCATTGTACAAACAGCGCCCGAAGACTGCAAACTCGCATTGCATAAAATAGAATGGCTCGTACCGTATGTCACAGTCTCAGATCAGCGAAAAATTCAACTGTTAAAGTTTCTCGCCAAAGCCGCACCAATTTCCATGAGTTTTCGTACATGAGAACTATATGGATATCCATTGCTGCCGGCCACCTCCAAGCACGTGTGGTCTGCGAAAACCTCGAATCAGCTGGAGAAGCGACGATATGTCGTACTCGCGCTGCATACGGGACGGAAAAATAAGAAACAACACAATGCGAGCCACTTTGATCATTGTAACCTGAGCGATGTCAAACTATACCTCAACTCGCAATGTTATCCATATGAAAACTTGAATTTGAACATTGATCAAAATCAATATGCTCTTCTCTACAAGATGTATACAAACTTTCAAACGACCTATTACAACAAAGAGGCTAAACCATGGCTGAGTAGGATGGAATTGTTAGAAAAAGCCCCCCTCGTTGTCATTGACTGCTCAAAGCAAAACGATTCTCTCAAGTCCGGTGCTGTGGACGTGCGTCTTGAGTTCGAATTGAAAAACAATATTCCACCGCAAACCTCAGCATACTGCATGATCCTCCATGATCGTATTGTCGAGTCCAATCCAATTAGTGGAGTTGGAAACTCTGGACTGTCCATCGCTGCAGAAGTTGCCGAAAATCACAAACTCCAAATGCCCGCATCATTCCTTCTACACGAAATACAACTTTGCCCATGTGAATATAAAATCGCTGAAAAGCTGGTTGAGGGTGTATGAAGCGTTGTGTGAGCGAGGGATTTTTTTAAATGAATAAAAAAATGTTTCGATGAAAATATATATAATTTATATTCTTCATTTATTCTACGTAGAAAATAGTTCGAATTTCTCCTTCTCATACATTTCAATAATGCTGTTTTTTAAAATACATTTTTACATATTCAACACTGAAAACGTCGTAAGCGATGGCGAGGCGATTGTGATGCGGACGGCTGTTGCACTTAACAATGCTGCCCCAACGAATGTGTCTTCCACCATGCTCAGAGACGATGAAAATTGACGCTGTTGTATTTTCCGCAACTGCATGTAGAGTTGACTATGACGCGCCAGTTACAGCATACTCTCGATGATGCGGACAGCCGGTCGACGATGGTGTTCCATCGAATTTTGTCTTTTCCACCATGTTGTGCTCACAGTCAATAGAACTCGACGCTGTTGTATTTCCCACCCATATACCTCATGAAGAGATGATGATCGCGTGCCTCTTGCCGCATACATTCGAACGTTTCCAAATCTTCGTCGAAGGCCTTCACAAGTTGCGCCGGTAAGAAGACAGTGAACGCATTCGCGATGTCAGCAATGTAGCGTTTCCCAAACTTGGTTTGTACAGCCCTCATGTCGGAGATTGGATGCTCCGAGTGAACGAGGAGTTCTGACAGCTTCGTCGTTGGAAGGAATTCCGTCATTCGGCTGACTTTGTTGATACTCGTGAAATACATTTTCCACACTTTTCTCTTTTCAAAAAATGGTAAAGGTTACTTTTGAAGATGTTGATGTGGCGGTGCAATAGTGCAGTCTGAGCTTAGTCCATGAAATTATAAGCTCTCACGTTTTGTATCCCCACCACTCAAATTTTCAAACTTCTTCCCACTTTCCCAATAATGAAAAACGGGTTCAAACACGTTCATGGAAAGTTTCCCACCTCATGACATTTTTTACAGTCTCGACGTTGAGGTGGGGGGCCATCAATGTGACCTTCCATTTGTGGCGTATTATAATGCTCCATGCATGGAAGATATGATATCACTTCACTGTCGTTGCGATGATGTTCTGGCAAACGATCCCACAGTAAACCAATATCATGACCCCAATATTTTAAGAGCAAGACCTTTGAAACTTGTTCGAGCTCGTTTTTGGTCAA
>OY723395.1:3923183-3997915 GCA_963210295.1 Ophion ellenae | reverse complement strand
CCCTCTTCCCCCTGTGTACGTATACTCCCCTTCTTCGACTCCCTCTATGTTCCCATTAAATATTTCCCATCCTGTCTCTTCTATCATGTTTGATTAGCTTCCTTCCTTTGGTGTTTACTTTCTTGTCCTTCGACTACCTCCCCTCCTCCTTCGCCTCCTCGTCCCTTCTGCCCCCTCCTTCCTTTCCTGTCCTTGCGTTGAAGTCTATCATCACCCTTTTTTCTTCTGGTTGTGTCTCCGTGTGTTCTTTTAAACTCTATCGTCCTTTCTATGTCCCTGGTTACGTACACTGCCCACTATTACCCATGCCCCCTCTTCCATTTCTACTTTCACTGTCATTATTCTTTCCTCCTCCCCTCTTCCAACCCTTCTTTCTGCCTTCATTTTTCTCTCACTCCTATTATCATTCCCCCCCTCGCCCTCCCCTTGCTGTTACTTTTCTCTGCCCACTGTGTCATCCATGTATATCCCTTTGGCAGCCTTTCCTTCATTCTCTCGCACCCCTTCTCTTTCACCCATGTCTCCATCATTACTATTACCTCCCACTCCTCCAGACCCTTCCAGAATTCCTTGTCCTTATTCGTTAATCCCGCTATGTTCCAAAACGTCACTTCCAGTTATTCCGTTCCTCTTCCTTCTTTCCCCTCTTTCTCTTCCTCCCTTCTCCTCTCTCTACCCGTCTTGTGCTCCTTCTCTCGTATTCCTCCCTCCTTTTTCCTCGTTCCTAGTTCCCACCGCTCTCCATTGCATCTGTCTCTCTTTCCATGTTAGGTCGTCCTCTATTCTCTCTCTCCTTCCCCTTAGTTCCTTCTTTGTCATCATTACTTCTTTTTTCCCTTCCAGATTTTCCATCCTGCCCACTTCCATTGCCCCTTTTCCCCGTCCTGTCCCTTTTCCTACCTCTCTTACTTTCTTCACCGGGCCTCGTACCCCTATTTGTTCTAGTATTTTTTCCGCCATTTCTTCTATTGTCCCCTCCACCGTTGCTCCCCTTATTATGAGATTCTTCCTTCTGTCCTCCCTTTCATTCATTTCCATTTTCCTTTCTATATCTTTTATCCTTTTCTCTGTTCATCTTTCTCCCCCCTCTCTTCCCTCCGCCCTTTCTCCGCCCCTATTGCTGCTTTCCCTTTCTACTTCTAGCATCCTCAGCCTCTCACTTATCCGTTCTATTTCCTGCTCTTGTCTTTCTACCCGTTCCATCCTCTCTCTCCTCCATTGCTTCCTTCTCCTCCCTCCATCTTTCCACTGCTTGTCTCATCGCCCCTCTCATTCTCCCCAATTCCTCCTTGATATTTCTTATCCTCTCCTTTACGTTTCCCATGTCTCCTCTTACCTCCTCCCTCATCGCTTTTATCATTTCTGTCACACCTCCTCCTGCCTCCCTTTTTCCGGCGACCTTTGCACTGTCCTGCTTTTTTGAAATATTTCTCGCTCCTCCTGCTCCCTTTCCTCTATCTGCTCCCTCTTCCTTTTCCACATTTCATTTATTTCCCCCAGGCTCGCGCTCCTTTCCTTTAGCAGTCTCTCTGCATTGGTTTTGCTACCTTCCTTTTCGCCTGCTCCGCCTCCTCTTTCCTCTCCACTCCGTCACCCCCATTCTCCTCTTCCTTTCTCTCCTTCCCTTTCCCCCTTTCACTCATCTCCGCCGCTTTTTTTCCTATCTGGACAGTTTTTCCTCTACCCTGTTTTACCTACCATTCGCTCCTGTTTTATTCTCCTTTCTCCTTGCCTTTCCTTCCTATTAAATACTTAAATCTGTTTTAAATCATTTTTCCTCCGAAAATCTCAAATATGACTAAAATATGAGAAATTGTGAAAAATTTGGAGAAAAATTTGCACTCGGGGCCCCTGCGGACCGAAGCCAGGGACGCTACCAACGGGACCATCTCATCGCTTGTAGAATATGTGCACTTTCTGGTACTTACGATTCGCGGCCCGATGGATAATTGGCTTGATTTTGGGGATAATGCTTTATCGCTAGATAAAAGTATGCGAATTAATATAATAATACGAATATAAATATATTTCCGCTTACTTTTATGAATTATAATTTATTTGGCATAAGGACAGGTGTGAGTGAAGCGTAAACAATTTTTCAGAAGATACATAAGTTGTAATTTAGATTTATTATTATACTTAAATTAACGTATAAACTAAAAAAATAAGCGAACACAGTGCTCGATACATTTTTTGTATACATTAATAACGCAGAGAATCAAGCGCTAAATAAGCATTGAAATCTAAAAGCCTCGCGCGTGCCGTCGGGTGACGTCACGCGCGAGTCGTGCTCAGATTGCCTTTTCCCTCGAAGCCTTCGTTTCGGCTTGGCCGCACATGAACGTGCTCAGCGTCCATGTGTTGGCGTAGCTGCCGAAGGCGCGGTCGGGAAACTTCGACCCCGCTCGGCTCTTGCCGAAGATGTCCGAGCGTCGCTCGCTCACGGTTACGTGCTACTATGATTGTGTGATGGGCGCGTACGAGACTAGAGAGGGGGTAACTTTTACGCGCGATCTGGCTGCACTGTGTGGGATGCCTCTACCAAGGGAAAGTGGTCATACCGACTAACCCCGAAGGTGGATATATGGGTGAACCGTCCACACGGGGACTCAACTCAACTATTATCTCACTCAAGTGATCTCAGGACACGGCTGTTTCTGGGCTTACCTCTATAAGTTTAATTATGAAGATTCCCCGGACTGCCCGGCATGTGTAGCAGTCGAGGAGAACGCTGAACATGCATTGTTCCAATGCCCACGTTTCAGTGCCTCCCGCGCGATTGCCGAGGATCAGCTGGAGACACGCATCACCCATGAAGCAAAAGGACTAGAAAAGAGAGACTAACAGATATCGATCGATGATAAACGATCACGCTCGACCTGATTTTACCACGTGGGTAATGAATATTTTACCGACCGAGAAAATTATTGCGAAACGGTCAAAAACAACGCGAACAACAAGCTACACGTATACACGGCGTCCTTTTTAGTATTATATCGAGCCAAATAAAACTGAATAAATTGTTTTTTGTTCAAAAATACCGAAAATACCTGAGTTTCTACTAGTTTCTTCACTGTTTGAGTCCTGAACCTATAAATTTATTTGTGACGAAAAAAGACCGGCTACATTTTGGCGCCCAACGTAGGGCTCTAACATAAGAAAGAAAAACTCGTAAAAGGTGTAAAAAAAATATAAAATAAATATAAAATAAATAAATAGATAGAATAAAATATGGCTCAGCCAAACAACGAAACCTCCCTTCACTGGAATCAACCACGGCGGATAGATTGTAAGAGGAGAAGATAGTCTTCGAGGATTCGGCTTCGATCCGGCCAGTCAAGATTATTCCAAAGTCGGTAATGGAAATACGGGATGTTTACGTTTCGGCCCTCTGATTAGGGTCCTCTGCAGAAATTTTATTTTTCTGTATATAATATGATACACATATTATTATACAATAATGTTTGAAATAGGTTGTAAATATTAGCGTTTATGTTCATGATTTAGTTATATAAGTCATAAGTCCTATAAGTTTTAGTCATTTGCTATAATAATTCTGTAAGTTCAGTTTCAGTTATAATTAAGTTAATGTAATGTGAATAATGTAGTTGATTGCATTATTTATTGTGTTATTTATTGTTTATGGTGTGTTAGTGTTTGAAATGTATGATGTGTGATATAGCGGTTTATTCAATTATGGAATAATAAAGAGGTGAAGTCTAAGAAATGACTAACCTCGATGTTGTTGATATTTCAAATTTTTGCTAATATTTAGAAGGTTGTTTTGAAGAACATTATTTATGGGTGTAAATAATGTCAGGTGAGAAATTACTCCATCGATAGAGATGTTATCGTTTATCGGCGATTGCATGTCTGTAACCGAGCCATTATAAAGCAAATGAAAAAAGAAAAAAAGTTGTGTGTTTTGTTGAAGAATTATTTTGTCTAAAAGTTATGATAATTACCTATTGAGTTGTTTTTTAAAACTTTGTTTCCCCTTCTAAGATGAGCAAAAGCTCGAAATTTACAATTTTTGTCCCTACATGTTGAGTTGTGTGGTCAATGAGGGTTCGAGAAAAACTGAGAGGTGTGTTTGCTGTATGAAGCATCTTCGAATCTCTGTGCGGTAAATCGGGGGAGAAAGATCATTTGGGCAATGACGTGTGAAGGAAAATCAAATAGATCTGTCAAGATGGGGACATTTAAGGCGTTACCCCCACTTGTAGCGCAAAAACAGGCCTTTTTCATGAATTTTTTTTAACGAAAACTACAAAACTTTTTTAATCGATCAATATACCATCTTAAAGAACACATCTTAAAGAACTTTCAGTAATTTTTTTATTGAAAAATATTACATTGTTTAGTGGCAAATGGCCGTCAATGAAATAATGTTTTTATATACACGGTTTGCGGTGACCAACCTGCGGCGAAGTGGATCATCTGAAAAAAATGCGGATGGATTTAGTCAAATATAAGTATAAACTAGTCTTTAATCGAAGGATTTAAAAAAATATTCATTTTTCACAAAATGGCGAACAGTCAAAGTTAATGGTTCGATTTTAACCAAAAAAAAACGGCAGTTTTTTGGCTATAAAACGGCCATTTTTTTCGAAAAAAATAATCGAACGATTAAAGACTACATTTTTATGTATTAAATAAGCCTGCACAATTTCAAGAAGATCGGTTCATTAGTGTTCGAGTAATCTTGGTCACCGACTTCAGAAATGCCATTTTGAGAAAAACGCGTTTAAAGTTTCTCTTTCAACGCTCTTTCAACGGGGATTCTTCTCTTTCAACACTCATATATCAGTCAATTTTGTTCGGATCGACTTGAAATTCTCAGGACATATTCACAGATACTTATACTTCAAAAAAATGCAATTAA
Source organism: Ophion ellenae (assembly GCA_963210295.1). NCBI lineage: Eukaryota > Metazoa > Arthropoda > Insecta > Hymenoptera > Ichneumonidae > Ophion > Ophion ellenae. The sequence goes on along the minus strand of OY723395.1, from coordinate 3,993,030 downwards.
AAAAAATCGATTTTTTCAAAATCGCAAGTGGGGGTAACCCCTTAAGATAAGTGATAATGTCATCGATAAGTTAGTTTATCGTGTCAGTGTGTTAAATTAGTTTATAGTGTCAGTAATTTCAAAATTGTTATGTGAGGTGAATACTATAAAATGTTTTAATAGTTATATGATAGAATTGTAAATTGAACATTGTATGTCTGTTCTAAAATTTATAGAGTTGGAGTGTGCCTTAATTTGGATCATTTCCAGGATTAGCCTTTTTTTAAGCCAGTTCTCATTATTTAAGACAACGTAAACGTTGTCAAATTGGAAATCGTGTTTTTGTTCTATTGCATGTTGTGCTAAAGCTGCGTGTATTGTGGTGGTGTGTTTTATGCTATTTGTGTGTTCTTTAATTCTGGTTTCAAGGTATCTTTTGGTTTGACCAATGTATGTGGCGTTGCAGTCTTTACAATCGATTTGGTAAACTACGTTTGATTTTCGGTTGTTGTTTATCTTGTCTTTGGTGGAGCCAATGATTGATGAAATATTGTGTTTATTGTTTGTGACTAATGTTATGTTGTATTGTCGGAAGAGATGAATTAGTTGATGATGTATGCTTTTGGTGTAGGGAAGGTTTATTAATCTGGAGGAATCAAAATTGTTATTGTTGGTTTTTTTATTGTTGATTATGGAGAGCCGATGTTTTATTATTTTTTTCTGTTAAAGTGATTGGATAGCAGTTTTTTGTCATTGTGGTACTGATGAGTTGTAGATTTTCATTGTGAAATAACGGATGAGATAGTTTTATTGCTCTGTCAACTAGCGTGTAGATTATGGCTTTTTTTTGAGAGAGTGGGTGGTGTGAAAAGAAATTTGTGAATCTGCCTGATCAGGTTGGTTTTCTGTACCAATTAATAATAATTGAGTTTTGTTTGCGGATTAAAAGTAAATCTAGAAACGGGATTTTGTTGTCTATTTCGTTTTCGGATGTGAATTGTAATTTTGGATGGTAAGAGTTAAAGATCTTTTTAGTAGGTTCTATTTCGTGTGTTGGTAGAGCAATAATAATATCGTCAACGTATCTTTTATATAGTGGTAATGAGAAATTTAATTTTTCTAGACAATTTGTTTCGAGATCTATCATGACTATGTTTGATAATATTGGAGCTAAAGGTGAACCCATAGGTAATCTTGAGATTTGATGGTAAATTTTGTCTTGGAAAGTGAAGAATGTTGAGAACATGATGTATCCTATGGCTTTAATTATTTCATGAAAAGGAAATGTTATTGAAAATAAGTTTGCTCGTTTTTGTAGGCTTTGAATGACTAATTGTAGTGGGATGTTGGTGTAGAGAGAAACGACGTCAAATGAGACTAATTTATGATTAAGTGGGATTGAGATGTTGGAGAGTGAGTGTTATAGGTGGAAGCTGTCTTTAACGTGTGAAATGGTCGTGCTGATTAATTTAGAGAGTTTCGATTGTATGAATTCGGCAAGTTTGTGTGTAGGACTATTTATAGATGATACTATTGGACGAAGTGGATAGTTGTTTTTGTGAATTTTGGGCACGCATATCGGATATCTCACCTTAGCAGCGTTCAAGAATTGGAGACGCGACACTGCCACGAAGACTCGCCTTAAACAACAATTTCGGTTTTTACTGAAATATAGTCAATAAGGTTTGATACCTAAACACATTTTCTCAAAACATATAAACATTCAAATTTCTGGCAACAAAGGTAAAATAAAACTTGATAGAATATCACACAAATTCCACAAGTCACTATTAAATATAGAAATCGATTATCTCAATTTTCGAATAAAAATACTAAATAAAAAAATTAATAAGACTGCAGAAACAATCAACAAAACTCAAAGAAAGATTTTTCACTTTAGAACGAATAAAATTATACAAACTGTCAAAACTTTCATATGAAAAACACCAAAGAAAACTTCAAAATCTTAGAGTTCAACGTACCAAGAACATACACCAGCACATTTTCAACCATGAGGCATTTCTAAAAACAATATCATCACAAGCACATATGAACCACAACAAGACACGTTGCCCAAATTATCAAAACACAAATCTATCAACACAAAATCACAATATCTTATACTCAACTCTTAACCTCTCGAGCGGCGCCGCTCGAGTGCAAAGGGTTAATAATAGACAATAAGACACAAACAACAATCTTCCCACCGATCCTCTGAACAACATAAATTCAACAATCACATTAAACAAAACTAAAGGTTGGCTCATAAATCTCTCCAATATTGACATTCCGCTACACATTTCCACTTTCTTGTCTCTGGGTGAAAAATTCTGTTTCCCTTACCTCAAACCCTCAAATATAAAAACTCACATCCATAAATCAATCTCCGAACTTGAAGCTAAACTAGAATTTTTACTTGACGAACCTACACAAATAGCAATTAGAACCAGATTCAATAAGATCCTAAACAAGATAAATATTCCAACATCATTTTCCAACACAAACCAAATCATAAAACACACATCCCTATCTTAAAAAACAACCCTCGACTTTTGATAACACGAGCTGACAAAGGAAACTCAAACGTTATTCTTAAAAAATCAGACTACATTACAAAAACTCTTGACTTACTTGCGGACTCCACAACTTACAAAGCAACAAATAAAAATCCCATCAATACACTACAAAAAGGGATCAACAATATTCTCTCCAGATGGAAGACCCTAAAAATCATCTATGAAACGAAGTATAAATATTTAAACGCCGAAAATTGCAACCTATCCTGTCTCGACTGCTTGCCCAAAATTCACAAAAACAACTATCCACTTCGTCCAATAGTATCATCTATAAATAGTCCTACACACAAACTTGCCGAATTCATACAATCGAAACTCTCTAAATTAATCAGCACGACCAATTCACACGTTAAAGACAGCTTCCACCTAAAACACTCACTCTCCAACATCGCAATCCCACTTAACCATAAATTAGTCTCATTTGACGTCGTTTCTCTCTACACCAACATCCCACTACAATTAGTCATTCAAAGCCTACAAAAACGAGCAAACTTATTTTCAATAACATTTCCTTTACATGAAATATTTAAAGCCATAGAATACATCATGTTTTCAACAATCTTCACTTTCCAAGACAAAATTTGCCAACAAATCTCGGGATTACCTATGGGTTCACCTTTAGCTCAAATATTATCCAACATAGTCATGATAGATCTCGAAAGAAATTGTCTAGAAAGATTAAATTTATCATTACCACTATATAAAAGAAACGTTGACGATATTATTATTGCTCTACCAACACACGAAATAGAACCTACTAAAAAGATCTTCAACTCTTACCATCCAAAATTACAATTCACATCCGAAAACGAAATAGACAACAAAATCCCGTTTCTAGATTTACTTTTAATCCGCAAACAAAACTCAATTATCACTAATTGGTACAGAAAACCAACCTGGTCAGGCAGATTCATACATTTCTTTTCACACCACCCACTCTCTCAAAAAAAAGCCATAATCTACACGCTAGTTGACAGAGCAATAAAACTATCTCACCCGTCATTTCGCAATGAAAATCTACAACTCATCAGTAACACAATGACAAAAAACTGCTATCTAATCACTTTCACAGAAAAAATAATACAACATCGGCTCTCCATAATCAACAATTAAAAAACCAACAACAATTTTGATTCCTCCAGATTAATAAACCTTCCCTACACCAAAAGCATACATCATCAACTAATTCATCTCTTCCGACAATACAACATAACATTAGTCACAAACAATAAACACAATATTTCATCAATCATTGGCTCCACCAAAGACAAGATAAACAACAACCGAAAATCAAACGTAGTTTACCAAATCGATTGTAAAGACTGCAACGCCACATACATTGGTCAAACCAAAAGATACCTTGGAACCAGAATTAAAGAACACAAAAATAGCATAAAACACACCACCACAATACACACAGCTTTAGCACAACATGCAATAGAACAAAAACACGATTTCCAATTTGACAACGTAAAAGTCTTAAATAATGAGAACTGGCTTAAAAAAGGCTAATCCTGGAAATGATCCAAATTAAGGCACACTCCAACTCTATAAATTTTAGAACAGACATACAAAAACTAAGTTCAATTTACAATTCTATCATATAACTATTAAAACATTTTATAGTATTCACCTCACATAACAATTTTAAAATTACTGACACTATAAACTAATTTAACACACTGACACGATAAACTATCTTATCAATGACATTATCACTTATCTTAAATATCCCCATCTTGACACATCTATTTTATTTTCCTTGACACGCCACTGCCTAAATGATCTTTCTCCCCCGATTCAGCGCACATAGACTCGAATATGCTTCATACAGCAAACACACCTCTCAGTTGTTCTCGAACCCTCGTTGACCACACAACTCAACATGTAGGGACAAAAATTGTAAATTTCGAGTTTTTGTTCATCTTAGAAAGGGAAACAAAGTTTTAAAAAACAACTCAATAGGTAATTATTATAACTTTGAGACCAAATAATTCTTCAACAAAACACACAACTTTTTTTCTTTTTTTATTTTCTTTATAATGAATTGTCGGTTACAGACATCCAAAATCGCCGATAAACGATAACATCTCTATTGATGGAGTAATCTCTCACCTGACATTATTTACACCCAAAAATAATGTTCTTCAAAACAACCTTCTAAATATTAGCAAAATTTTGAAATATCAACAACATCGAGGTTAGTCATTTCTTACACTTCATCTCTTTATTATTCCATAATTGAATAAACCGCTATATCACACATCATACATTTCAAACACTAACACACCAAAAACAATAAATAACACAATAAATAATGCAATCAACTACATTATTCACATTACATTAACTTAATTATAACTAAAACTGAACTTACATAATTGTTATACCAAATGACTAAAACGTATAGGACTTATGACTTATATAACTGAATCATGAACATAAACGCTTATATTTACAACCTTTTTCAAATATTATTGTATAATAAAAAGTGTATCATATTATTTACAGAAAAACAAAATTTCTGAAGACGACCCTAATCAGAGGGCCGAAACATAAACATCCCGTATTTCCATTACCGACTTTGGAATAACCTTGACTGGCCGGATCGAAGCCGAATCCTCGAAGACTATCTTTTCATCCACACGGCCGCACACATCTCCAAGTCATTGTAAGAGGAGGCCCGTCAAAGGGATCGACGAAATATTGGGCGACTGTCAGCGATCGGACCAAGGCCAATAGAAACAGCAAACGAGTAATCGAGGTAATAATAGAGCAAAGCCATAATCAGCTACGAAAAGAAAATGATGAAAAAATTGAGGATTTCGACAGTTGAATGGAAGCCATTCGGCGAACGATATCCCAGCTCCTCCATTCATCAAAGGATGTAGAAAAAGTGGTCACTATGTGTGATTGAGTACTCTGGACGAATCACAGAGTGCAAGGAAAACATACGTAACCAGAACACAACTATCATGGGCAACACGACATGGGGAACAGGATTTAACGTGAGCCAGGCGTACGCGGCAAAACAAAAATCACCGACATACAATGGTGACGGTAGAGAGCGGCCAATGCGCTTCCTAAGGGATTTTAAGGAATTTTGGCGAATCACCGGTAATACCGATCTTCACTACTTCATCAGCCAGTCACTAATAGACACTGCCAAGGATTGGTGGTGGATCTTTGAGGATAGGGTCCAAATAACCACTGACTTTGAAGAGAAATTCAGTGCACGTTATTGGAGCCAAGAAATACAGGATAAGATGTGCCGAAATGTAGAATTTGAGCCTTACGAATGGGACGGACACCGTATGACTCGGACCGAGAATGCAACCCAGATATTCGGAAATGCCAAGAATTTAAGTGTAGGGCCGGCGGAGGAACAAATCATTCAGAAGCTAGATAGTCACTGTGATGAATCAATTAGAATGGCCGTACGCGCCAGCGGAATTAAAACGATCGATTCCTTCCTCGAACTACTAGAAAGTATGGGCGGGGCAGAGCCACTAAACGCCAAAAGATATTTGCCTCGTCGACAAGAACCCACCTCCACAACATGGCAACAAAATAACCCATGGAAAAATCAGAGATTTGGGACGTTCGGGGGACCACGGCCAATGGGAATGAATGGAGACCGGTGTACCAGGGACCACCACCATTTGAAAATCAGCAACAGGGTGGAAGAGGATACGGAAACGGTCGGCCTCCGCTCAAGCCCACCGGAGCCCCATAGAATTCGCACCAGCAAGGCGGACTAGGCACCGGCAATACCCCAGCGCAAAACGAGACACCGAGGCCCGACAATCAGAACTAGGGAAACGAGTGGACGTTGCGCCCGTACAGATACCAGCGGATGGAATATCACGAGGCGCAACAGAAGAAGACGATTATGTACAAATCGCCATGAAAGCAGCTATGCAAAGGGTACACCGAAACAAAAAGAAGAAGGAAAGAAGAAAGAAGAAACTGGAATCCATCGATAACAGAAACCGTGAGCATCCAATATCAATGGGAATTATTAAAATCATTCGCAACAGCGATATTGAAAAAGCTAGCTGGAGGACAGAGAACCAAAAAGAACTACAAAAGAGAGCGAGCGAAACTACGACAAAGAAAAATGAGTCCATGAAAGTCGCAACAAACGAGACATATGAACATCCAAAAGAATTCCTCATGGAAGACCCTGGACAACGGGGTTCAATACGAGGAATCCAACCACGATGTCTTACACTTCTTATCAACCTAGAAGGAATTACAGTCGAAATCCTCGTTGACAGCGGGAGCGAGATATCTTGCATATCGGAAGACTTCTACCATCAACACCAGGAAGAACTAAAACATTGCCCAGAAGTACCGGCAAGCAGTACAGAAGCCATCGGAGCGTTTGGAGGGAAATCAAGCCGCATAAAAAAACAAATAATAGCCGAAGAAAAACTCTAAAACGCAAAAGCAGGCCGGCCATTTAAGGGGTCGACGAGATATTGAAACTGCAAGTGGGAATTGACGTACACCAAGGAACACTAAAAGTAAAAAATGGAGTCGTCGCAGAATTTGAGGAAAGAAGATGGGTGTGGCAACGGGAAAGGAAACAATTAGTAGAGGTTTCCGAAATCGGAAGCGCAACAAATTATGAATTTGCCGAAGAGGAAGTTGATCAGAAATTAAAAAATTGCCTGAACTTGCCTGAAAATGCCAAGAACCAATTCAAGGCATTCATCGTCCAATACATACATACTTTTAGTAAAAAATCAGGGTGGATGCAAGCATATGTCCACAAATTGGTGCTGAAGGATCCAGAGCCATACATCCATCGCTCATATCGAGTGTCAATACAATATCGCGAGAAAGTACAAGAGGAAATCCAGCGAATGCTAGACCATGGCATAATCGAACGGGCAAAGAGCCGCTTCATTAATCCGCTGGTTACGGTCATTGAAAAGGACGGGTCAGTACGATTATGCCTGGATGCCAGACAACTCAACACTTTTCCAACAACTCATCCCACTGGATGAAGAATCTAGATCATATACCGCCTTCCAACACGACGGAAAATGCTACCAATTCACAGGAACACCCTTCGGATTAAAAACGAGTACGGCAAGCCTTATCAGAGGATTGAACATCGTACTCTAGGATCTTGGGAACTCCGTGATCAACTTTATAGATGACTTCCTATGTATGTCAAAGGACGAGGCCCACCACCTGACATACCTCCACCAATTGTTCAAAAGAATCAGCAAGAATAATATGACACTAAATTCCAAGAAGTCCAGATTTTCCCAATACGAAATATCGTTCCTGGGGCATATACTGACAACCACAGGGATACGACCGCAACCGGAGAAAACGTAGGCAATCCGGGACTACCCCCCACCAAGGAACATAAAACAACTACGCGGATTCCTTGGTCTGGTAAATTTCTACAGCAAGTTTACCAGCAGACATGCGAAGGAAACAGTGCCTCTGTTTGAACTTTAAAAAAATGGGCAAAAATGGAGATGGCGGACAGAAGAAGAAAGGGCATTCGCACGAGTCGAACAACTCTTCGTGGAGACAGTGATGCTGAAGCATGCTGATCCAAAACATAAATACATACTAACGACCGATATAAGCGATTATGCAATTGGAGCCGTCCTAAGCCAGGAAGATGCAAAAGGCGACATCGGGGTGATATCGTTTGCAAGTCGGATATTCGAAGGGGCGAAGATAGGATACACCACAACAGAAAAGGAATTACTGGCAATTGCATGGGCCCTCCAAAAATTCCAGGTCCTCAATTTCCTCCAAAAAGTCCAGGAAAAAAAACGAAGCAGCAAATGCATTGAGCACGCCATACGACTTTCAGGGTGGCGAGCACAAAAACACACGAGGAAAGATCGTGCTCACGACAATCCTTGCCAGACAACCGGCAGGAGAAATCAAACAATTCAAGAAAATTGGACAAATACAGCAGAACCAAGAAAATCTCAGAGAAGCGTGGAAAAACTGCCAGAAACAGGAAGGAGAGAAAAAAGGTACAGGATCGCCGAAGGACTGGTCCGAGTACTAAATGCCTCGGATCCAGCAAAACAAAGGACCGCGAAATTTATGCCCCTGTTCAAAGGAATATACATAATTAAAAAATGTGTGGGAACGGCGACGTTCCTTTTGGAAGACCCAAAGACAAAGAAGGAACGAGGAAAATTCGACGGGAGTCTCCTAAAGCGCTATCTAACGGGAGAAACGAAAACAGAAACGGAAATAATTACAAAGGAAAAGGACAATCTCGAAAAGAAATAACCGCAAGCTGAAGGGTCTATAAAGAGTTGTCGCGCCAACGAATCCGTAATCGACAAACAAAACGGAAGGACGACAAGAAAATGACCGTATCACGAAAAGGAAACCAGGGGGCTTATTACGGTTCTCGGGTGAGAATTCTCACTTCTCGCACTTTGATCTCACGTGAATTTTGTCACTCTATTACGGATCGGTCGGGTGAAAATGTCAGATCACCAGGAACTTCCGGCTAGTGATCTCACATTTTCACGACGCCGTAGAAGGGGCACGCTAATTGAATCCAACGGGAAACAAAGCGCGTGTCCATCAACAAGGGCATAACCTAAAAGGTTAAAAAAGAATATAAGTTCGAATCATGAACGTAACCGAAAAACAAAAAAAAATCTTGTTGGATTTTATGAAAGAGCATGAAGATATGGCACGAGGTAGACTGCGGTACAACGGTTCGAATAAAAAAATACTGGTAACTTTTGTAGCATATCAAAATATAAGGGGATTCTCCCAGTGGTAAAATTATTGTTTATTGTTAACATATATCCAGGACAATATTTGGGTCACGATTTCCACCGCTTTAAACTCTGTCGGAAGCGGACTACAAAAACAACCGAAAGAATGGCAAAAGGTATTGATATGAAATTATACATAGAATAATTTTATAGGTAACATAGGTAGAAATAAGGAGTACGTACAAGAGTAAAGTTTTGCTATTTTCAATACAGTCAATATTTGAATAATTACAGACATGGAGAGACTGGAAATCGAACGTACTGAGGAAATGTGCGAGTGACAAGATTTATGCGATTGGTACTGGTGGAGGTCCACCACGAGTTATTGGACCAGGATCGGCAGGCTTACAAAATATTCCTGAAGGAGGAAATTTCTATCCGAATGTGACGACAAACCGTGATGCAACGACAGTTAAAACCGATATTCTCATACCACAACAACGCATGCAAGAAAAAAGGGTGAGTGCATTTGGTATATCAAGTTGTAAATGGTAAATGTATTTATTGTTATAAATAGTGATCAATAGTTAATGCATTTATTGTCTATAATATAGATTTATAGACATATTGTATATATGTTTATTGTATATGTATTGTATATATGAGTCTATATACATAAGTCTATGTATATAAGAATTGTCTTTAAAAAATGAAGTATTCCTACAACATTCATATTATGTTTATTCATATTTACGATTTTGATAAATCTAAAAAACAACTTTAGAAGCATAATTCATGCCGGGTCCGAGAAATCGATGGAGAAGTGGGCGTAGGTCCATCATCGCTGCGTCGAATACACGATTCTATAAGCTTCCAGACGGATGTGAGTAAGCCTCATTTGCAATTGTCAATCAAATACTTCTTATTCAATGTATGGTCTAAATAAAAATCCGCAGATGAACAAAGATCCGCCTCTTATTGAGCCTGCAACACAAGAAATACGCATCGATTACTTTCTCAGCGATGGGGAAAATATAGAAACGCAAAACGCTGAAAATGTACCATTACAACATACAGGTGCTGTAAACAAATCTTTTTTTTGTAAACATATAGTCAATATATCATTTGAAAATATTTAAATCTGTTGATTATTTTATAGAAGATACGAGCAATAAACGACGAAAAACCAACGCTGTTACAGCTGTCGATTTGATGCGTGACCAATTGCGTATCAAACGCGAGAAGTTGGAACTGTACAAGGAAAAGTTACAATTCGAGAAGGAAAAGTTTGAGGCAGAAAAAGAAGAAAAGGTCGCATATTACAACATACTGCGTGATATGAACAACAATTTAGTATTGCTAAGACAAGAGATTGAAAAAATTACGCCGCAGTATTTGGAGTAATTATACATTGGTAAAAGAGTAGAATTCAAAATAAAATGCATTAAAAAAGAGTGAAAGACTTTAACATGTTGATAAAAAAGCGTGATAAACATTATTGTAGGAAGTTTTTCTCAAAAGCCCGCCCGGTGTCGCTAGTGGCGAGCACCGTTTTCGGCTACCGAGTGAGAATCGCGTCGAACGAAGGCGAGAGCGTCCGAGCTGTTTTCCGGTAGCGTGTTGAACGTAAAAAGAGCCGCGCCGTGTATACCGCCTCTCGGGAACGATCTACCTAAAAGAGAGATTTTGGAAGTCGGGCGTCGTGCGACCGAGCGAGCTGAGTGCGATGAAGCCCGATGGTACGCGCGAGTGTGCCTTTTTTCTAAATTAATAAAGATTACTTTTGTTCTCTCATATGAGAACGACGATAAAATATTATTCAACCTCGCACTTCCTCATTGTCGCGGATTTCTACATTATTAAAAATATCTTTGGAAATAGACGTACTGTTTACATTTTTCTTCCGGTAGTTTCGGTATCCTAAAAATATGTATTGATGATCCGATCACGGGTCTCGTTCCCATTTTCCTCCACTTCGACATGAGAATTTACTGCTGCCAACTCTTCGTCGATTTCATCATAAAATAAGTCCGGCAGTGGAAGTCTCTATCGTAGAGCGATGTTGTGTAAAACACAAGCAGCGTTAACTATCCTAGCTAAGAATAATTGTATTGAAATTAATAATGATCATCATCGAACCCCTTATTGATATATTTGTTCTATGAATTATACCTGCAGTTTCTGGTGCATAATGCAAAGCTCTTTCTTTCCGGAGATACCTCCATCTTCCTTTAAGGACGCCTATACATGGCTCCACACAAGACCGAGCTCGGATATGACACTGTGTATATGCTGCTGATTTTGTTCCTTCAGGTGCGTTCAACTTAGGTGTCATTAAGTATGGCAATAATGGGTAGGCACTATCTCCTGCAGAAGAAGCGGCTAATATAACAAATTATGCCGTGAAAAATAATAATATCGTTTATCTTAAATGTAGATATAACACTTACCTAAAAGCCACGCATCTCTTCGTCCTGCAAGATACATGTCCGTTAAATGCGACGACACTTGAGATGCTCGCCAAACTCTAGCATCATGGGCTCTTCCACCGTGAGCAGCATTCACGGTTAAAATCTTGCCCTCATAATCTGAAACCTAAACATCACAAAATTCCTAATTCTAACCTAGTTTTTTTCAACGTGTTTCTTCAATAATAGATACGTCCTCTAGATTACTGAATTATTTATCATACTCGCGATGAGAACATTCAAAGAATGATATAATTTTCGATTGATGTAGAGATGTTCCCGGTTCGCGTTTGGGGGCACCATCGCTATGTGCGTACCATCTATTGCCCCGATAACACTAGGAAATCGTGTGTGAGCCCAGAAACTGCAAATTTGAAACAACATTTTTTTTCTTTAAAAATATGCTCATGTATGGTACTTACAATAATTTTATTTATCCACATCCTTTTACGTTCTTGCTAAAATATTATACTAACAAAATAATGAATTTAATGAGAACTTACATTTCTTTAACATGTTGGAGTTCTGCATCTTCAATTGGAAACTGAATGTACTCTTGCATTAATGTATTCAATGCATCGACCACATTCGACAAAATTTTGCTCACAGTTGACTGGCTTACACATGCTAAATAATTTTGCCCAACGCGCGATTGATAAGAACCTAATGCTATAAAATTCAATGCGATTAGTACCTGTAACAAAAAATCACTCTCATGATGGATTCTGTATTTCTAGCAAAGTAAATAGGGTTCGTATTAGAAATACAAGTTACTAAATGTATGTAATGCAAGACCTGTAGTTCAATTAGAATGCCGTGCCTTCGTCTTGGATTTGGCAAGAGAGGCCGTAAATCCTCAATCAATGTTCTGACAGCTTCTCGGGATAACCTCATTGAAAAATAAGATTAACAATATATTTTTTACCCTTTGTATGCGTAATTTCCATTCTTCTTAATAACGTTTATACTCGTATTAACATATTCCAACTATAGAATATGTTTTTTTTATAATTATGACTATAGATAATCATATAACGAGTAAATGTCCCGTATTTATGCATCATTTGCTAAAAATTCCAACACTCCCTATAGTTATCCATATTCATTTGTGTTTTTCATTTTCTTGTTTTTACGATAAAAATACAGTTTCTATAACCTCAAATAATTACACTTACCCGTAAAAACTCCGAAATTCATGTTCCGTTAAATTGAAGGGATCCGAGGCATCGCGCAGCGTCCGTCGTATTCGGAGCATTCTATTTTCCCGATGTCGCAAGAGCACAATCATAATTAACTGATTCATTATTACCGACGAATATCGCTAATTTTTATTGAATATTTAGCGTCGAGATGATGCCGTCTCTGAGTAAAAGATTCCGTAATAACTTGTGTTATTATACAGCTTTGGATGTGCGTTGCTGATCTAGGAATGGGTTCAAGCATGCGCACTATGATTTTCGACATGGAATTTTGTGTCGATTAAACTCACGTGAATAATCTGGCATTTTCACCGGGTGAAAAGAACCGTAATAGGGTGAGCTGCTCATTTTTGTCATTTTCACCCAAACCAAGAACCGTAATAAGCCCCCCGAAGAAAAAAAACGGTGGTCGAAGGCGCAGAGAGAAGCCCAGCAGAAGGAGCGATCGGAAATCAAAGGAGAAAACGAGATAGGCCAATCAACAATAGGATACAGGAGAAATACGATCATCAAAAATCGAGCAGCAAGCCAGAGAGAATCCCAACAATGCGGCGCGAACCAGGAAAATGAATTCGAATTATCCGAGGTGACCGACGAGAATATTAAAGGATGGTACCCCGGGAAACCATCGAGATATTAAAAGGGAGGAGCGGATCAACGCGTCGAAAATCGAAATTCAGCGATTTATAATCAGTCAACCGGTAAGCATGAACACAAAATGTATCGCAATTTCAATGTGGCTAAGCTGAGACGAGTTTACAGAGGAGTAACCGTAGCAGGGCTAACAAACCCGAACGAGTCAGCGATCCATCTCAACGAAGAGTACAGTCAAGGAACGGCCCTTATCAACATGCGGCAGCGAGTCAGCACGGAGGAGCCGGAGGTACTAGGAGGAAGCATCTAGTACCTACCGGGAAAATTGGACGGAGGAGGAAATTTCAAAATCCCGGGCCATTACCAGGGACACCACTTGGAAGATGCGGGTCTGGAGAAAGCCAAGCCTGTTGGGCCTCGTTCTCGTGGACCTGTATCTCGAGAATGAGGGCCCAAATCGGGGCAAGGATTTGGCGAACATTTTGGTCAACATGGGAGCGGCCCGTCAAACAGCAAGCTCAGGCCCGCCGATCATAGTCAATAAGCGTTGTCGCTACGGGGAGGTCGAATACCATCGAGAAGCCGAACGGCAATGGACAGACAACAACGAGCTAAACCCCGAGATCCACAACAATTCCGAGATATCCACGAATATCGACGAAAGCAGCCACGGGGACATGGAACCGAGGAGTACGAGGACGACGACGAGACCGTCATTAACAACGACGGCATCCTGGACAACGAATACGACAGCGAGGAACAACAATTTTTTAGAGAGATCGGGATAGAAAACAACATCAACAGCGAAACCGAGAGTGATGACGACAACAGCCTCGCGTTCTTGTAACAAAATAAAGACAAAGTAAACAAAATCCGTGTGGTTGAGACTTATTTACGAGGAAAAATTAAGCGAGCGGAACAAACTCAACGCGTGATTAAGATTAAGGGAGTGGGGGTATAAACGAGCGACAGCGGTCCCGCAAGAAATATAATAAAAACGACCGAAACAGAAGAGAAACACCTATAAGAAAACAAAAATCAAAATAAAAGCAAATAAACTGAGGGTAGATCTTTTTTTTTACTCTTTGTAATTGAAATTGCTGATGAAGCAATCCAAAACACAAAGAGCCAAGGGGGACGATGAGGCGGATAGGAAAGTCTCATGGACAGATTTATAAACAATGGCCACGATTTCAAAAAGGCAACCGGATTCGGGAGAGAGAAGAGGTAGGGGAAAAACAGACCGACAGAAAAACAAGGTCAATTAGATAGGACCTACAGAAAAACAAAGTATAAACAAAGTAATTGAATTAAAAGAAAAAAGCTAACAATAACAAAGGATAATTGGGGTGATTAGGGCTCGTGTATTAAACTTGGGTTGATGAAGCAGTTCGTGAAATCTTTGAACAAGGAGGGAGAATGTTTCATTGTTTTGCAACGGCAATTCCCCAACATATCGGATGCTAAGTTAAAAGAGGGGATTGTCGATGGGCCACAAATCAGAAAGATGTTGAGAGATGACGTATTTATCACGACAATGAACAACTCGGAGAGAGCCGCGTGGAGCAGTTTCAAAGAGGTCGTTGAGAATTTTTTAGGCAATAACAAAAGTCCGAGTTAGGAAGAAATTGTCAGGAAAATGGTCATCAACTACGGTAAACAAGGTTATTTGATGAATCTTAAATTGCACTTTTTACATTCTTACCTGGATTCATTTCCTGGAAACCTTGGCGCCTACAGTGAAGAACAGGGAGAGCGTTTCCATGAAGATCTTAAAGAAATAGAACGTCGATATCAGAGACGTTGAGGTATTAATATGATGGCCGATTTCTGTTGGATGTTGAAGAGGGAAACATCCAGGAAAGGAATAAAACGAAAAAGAAATCCCTTACATAGGTCGTTTGAAGAAAAACAAGTACGTTTTGGCAAAAAGCGATAGACATTTTCAAGCGGTCCCAAATATTTCGGAGTGTCGTCGGTGGAGTAATATCGGCTTTTGAAAGTATAAAATAGGTCGGTGAAATAATTTACAGTTGTATAAGTCCCAGAAGTGTTCGAAACGTGTTGGCGTTATAAAAATGAGGGCAAAATACGTTTTTTGCGTACTTTTCGCCAAATATACGGGTTGCGCCGGTCCTGGATCCGTTTTTTTGTTCCTACGGTGTGAATACTTCTAACCTCATGTGAATATGTGAATATTTAAGTACAATGAAGCCAGCGGACTCTCACAAAGCGATCTAGTTGGGCTAAACGAGAATAATGGCGTATTTACATCATTTTGGGAAGTTATGGAAAAAATTGTACATAGGATCTTAATTTTGACTTCGAATATCGATTCAGCAGTTCAAAATACGTCGGAAAAATATAGTCCGATTCGTCGCACAACCAACTTCTTTGTGTGGCTATGTTATCGACGCGCGATAATTGATCGGGAGAGAGCCGCGATCACGACGACGCGGCTGGCGTGCATAGGGTAGGGGAATCGGTAGCGACGCGTGACGAGGGCACCTAGATCGCGATTCCCAGCGCCACGAGCGAGAGAGCGCCGCGACTCAACGCGCCCTAAGAGAAGGGCACAGAGAGAGGGAAACCGTCGCGACTCGGAGCGCCACGAGCGAGAGCGCGCCGCGACTCACCGCGCTCTTAGAGAAAGGCATAGAGAGAGAGGGAAAGTGTCGCGATCTACATCGCCGCAAGCGAGAGCGCGTCGCGACTCGGGCCGCCTGAAGTAATAGGTCTAGGGAAGAGGGGGTAACAGATATCGATCGATGATAAACGATCAAGTTCGACCTGATTTTACCACGCGGGTAATTAATATTTTACCAACCGAGAACATTATTGCGAAACGTACAAAAACAATGCGAAAAACACGCTACCCGTATACACAGCGTCCTTTTTAGTATTATATCGAGCCAAATAAATCTGAATAAATTGTTTTTTGTTAAAAAATACCAAAAACACCTGAGATTCTACTAATCTCTAATTCTACTAACTTCTTCACTGTTCGTGTCCCGAACCTATACATATATTTATTACGAAGAACGACCCGTTACAATATAGCCCAAAAATTATGCTAAGCACGCTACCTAATTAGCATCTTCTTCAGACCGGAATAAGTTATCAAAAAGCAGGGTTTTGAACTAACTTAACGAGGGTGCAGAAGTAACGCTAACTGAGACAGAGTGCCATAGATAGCACGCTAAAGTGCATAAAGGATTGCGATAGGAATTGCCTGGTATGCGCAACGATCCTGGGACATCAAAAAATGTCCCATATGTAGGGCGGATTTCACTCAATTTATCGCCATATACACTGAATCTGCGCAGAAAGTCAAGGAGTGTTTTTTTTATAATAAATTATAGTTTACGAAATGCGTGTTCCTGATTATGTCTAAACCGTCCCTTGCAATTTTGAATGGTATTTATGAGGTTGTATCAAGAGACTCGGTAGAGTCTCGAAACAGCTTGTTTATAAGTGATTTTCGTTAAGTGTATCAATAAAAACTTCAATAAAAATAGTTGAGTTTCGACTGAGTTCCGAATGAGAAAATATAACATTGCCAATATGCAGAGAAACATTTGTAAAATTTCGAAATTGACGTATAATTAATTCTCAATTAATTTTTTTTAAATTAAATCGTTGTTTTATTAAAAAAAATTTTCACTTATGCTACGTTAACTTTTAAGTGAAATGTTGAAACTTTTAAAATTTCCATAGCCGTTTATTTTGACGGTGTTCAGATTTTCGGAGGTTGGGTTTTCGGGTAAAATTCTTTCGGAGTTTTGATCTTTCGTGGTATATGATAATTCTGTTTACATAATTTTAGAATTATTTATTGCCAAAAGTATTGAGTACTTGCTAAGGGGCCATAGGCGATTACGTTACGCAAATGGGGGGGGGGGGGGGGGTCAAGGTTTGCGTTACGTCACGATTTTAAAACTGCCAGACAAAGCAAAATTTCTGCATGTCCAAGTTTTTAATTTGAACCTCGCGTCCAATGTTACCATGGCCAGCTCACAGCTTTCTATGCGCAATGCCAGTTAAGGGGAAAAGTCACTGCAATAACTTGCACAGTAACTTTCCCCATACCCCAAGCAAAATGTGAAGGAATTTTTTTTTATTATTCCTGAAAGTACACGTATTAAAAGTATGTTGGCAACTTTTTTATTCACAAGTCCGAAAATTGACGGAGTTACAGTCACTTTAGTGAGAACAGGTAGCGCGACCGGTTAGTGCCCTCAGTCCCTACAGGTATGGCATCATTTACAATAGATAAAGTACAGGCTCCTATTATTTTGTGAACTATAATGAAGATGAATAACGGTCATATCGCGCGCAACAAGATACTTCAATGCGAGTATCAATATTCTAGAAAAAGCATAACTTTATAACAATAAACACGGAACGAAACTTTTGAACGCGTTTATCTCGAAACTAGTTTTTTCGACCTTGTCCGAGCGAATACTTAAAAACTTATCTGTCACGGTCCCACACGACTCCTATTCCTAAACCCAGTTTCACGCCCTCATATCAACCGTTTCCCACAGCTCTAACCTAAACCAAATCTTCCTTCCTAGAAACCCTCATCAGAAACGAAATCTTCCTTCCTAGAAATCCTCATCAGTAATCCTCTCTCTCCTCTCTCCTCTGAGTCCCATTGTTCTTCAGCCCACGCGCTTCGTCACACTCGCGCGTGGCATCCCCTCCACCTTCCATAGGCCCCTCCGCTCAACCACGCTTCCTCCTGCTGGACCAAGAGCCGGCAGTTTTATCTCCGAGTCTCCTCCCGTCACCACGTGCACTCCCTCGACAATTAGTACTCGCCAATAAATATCTTAACTACAATCGTCCCCGTCTCGCTCAGTAACACCTCGCGCATACCTTAATATTCCGCTTACACCGTCACAACTGGTGTCAGAAGTGAGATTCGCGAAACGCCCCTCTCGCGTCTCAAAAATTCACGAAAGAAAAAAAGAGAAAAACAAAAACTCAGTGGGCCGATCAACCCGCTTAAAGACTTATCAAAAAAATACCTCGGACGCTCGCACACGCAATCTACACGCTCAACGTTCAAACGAGACACACGGACGAGACGAAAAACAAAAGGAACTCATTAACTCACTCACAGAATATAACAACGGAATCAATCATAAGGACAATCTTGAAACTCACTTGAACGTCAAACTTAAGAGTGGCAACGAAATACGTTTTTCTCCACACATTAAAGTGTGTGTAAGCATCCGACATCGCTAGAACCCATGTGATGCATGAACGTGTACATCGCTAGATTGTCACATCGTTAAAACTTAATATGTACGTATTGAAAACGCAATACGATATTCATTCTTTCTTTTTTACTTCTTACCGCTATCGCACTCGCACATGCACACAATAAGCGCACAAAAAAACGCGTAGCGAAACTTCGTTGTCTCTGCGTCCCCTTCGCCTTTTAATTTGCATAGGGAAATCGAAATTTGTATAGGAAACAATTTGTAATATTCGAAAAATGAAATTTTATAAACTTTAAATATTTTGAAGAAAGCAAACTTTTCATACATTATGGAATTTGAGAATAAAAAGAAAAAGGAAACGAAAATTTAAAAGTCTTCAAACGTTCAACATTCGAAAAATAAAGTTTTACAAACTCGAAATATTTTAAGGAGAACAAAATTTTGACATATTATAAATATTTAAAAAAAGGGAAGCACGAAAACTGAAAACATCTGAAATCTATAAAATCCGAAAAACAAAATGTACTTACACATAAACATTTGAAAAAAAAAGAAAAACGAAAATTGAGAACTTTTCAAACTTGTGATACCCCAAACCCAAACAAACTTACGTCTTATAAACCGTAAATATGTCGAAGGAAACAACATTTTTATACATTATAAGTATTTGGAAAAAAAAAGAAAATTGAAAATGTCTCAAACCGTGCAACTCTAAAATAAAAACGAGAAAAGAAATTCTTCGAAGAAAATAAAACTGTCCACACATAATAAATATTCAAGAAAGAAGCAGAAAAACGGAAATTGAAAACCTATCGAACTCGCAATATTCGAAAAAAATGTTTACAAGCGTTAAATATTTCGCAGTTGACATTTTTTTAAACACTATAAATATTTAAAAACAGAAGGAAAATCGAAAACTTTCCAAACTTCCAATATTCGAAAAATAAAACTTTACAAACGTTCAATATTTAAAATAAAACGAAATTTTTACGCATTATAAATAATCGAACGGAAGCTGAAAAATTGAAACGTTTCCAAGCTTCTAGGATCTAAAAATAAAATGTTTGCAAACGTCTCAAGCTTTTCGTATTCGAATAATAAGAACTTTGGGGACTACAATACAAATATTGGGAGAAAATAGCAAAAAAAAAACAATTCTCCTTCCCCTTATTTAAAACATATATGGATAGGACAAAACAAAATGGAGCCTGCTAGGCCACCCCGGCGCCAAAAATTTAGGCCCTTCATTAATTCATTTAGAACCCGAAAGTGAAAACAACGGCGTTAACGATATGGCGTACGGAGGTTTAACATTCCGCGATATATACCAACCATTCCCCGCGTTTGACGGCGAGAATATTCCTGTCGAAAACTTCATAAGCGCATGCAAAAAGTCAGCATAAATAATTCCATCGAGCGAACATGCTCGACTTCTTGTCACGATACAGTATAAATTAACAGGAACCACACACGGTTTGACGGAAATAATAACTATACAACCCTTGAAGAACTCCTTGCGGATTTGTGATACAATTCCAGTATTTCAATAGAGTTATTAAATCTCGAATTAGAACTCAAAGAAATAGCACAAAGGTATAATGAACCGACAGCAGAGTACGCAACCCGAACGTGCTCAATTATGAAACGAATAATGGATAGGCTCGACGAATGCTATACGCGCAATGAAGACCAACGATACCTCGAAAACAGAAAATTGAAAGTAAAAAGATCGGTAACTAGAGCCTTCATTTGTGGTCTCTATGATAAAATCGGTACTATCCTAATGCGACACGGAGTTCAAACTCTCGACGAAGCGATACGGGAGGCAGGTAATATAGAACAGGAACTAACAGCGCGTCAAACGATTAAGGCAGAACACCACTGTGACCCCCTGTTTTTTTGCCATTTTTCAAGAATTTTTTTTCGTGGGAAACAAAGAGATATTCAAATTTTTTTTGTTTTGTTCGTTGTTTATTGAAGATACATAAAAAAAAAATTTCAAATTTTTTACGCCTTATGGTGACGCTGGGGAAGGTCCCGCGTCAGGTACTGTTGCCTCTGCAGTGGTTCGCCGCACGCAGCAGAACTCTCTTCAAAGTCGATCTGAAAAAAAATACCGAGTGTTTTCGTTAATAATATGATATTTTGAAAAGAAGTACACAGGGATTTGAAAAAATATTGATTTTTTAAAAATAGGCACGCTTTCGAAATTAAAGGACGATTTTCGAGGAAAATTTCTCGTCGAAAATAGGCTATAACTTTTTTTATTATTGAGATATCGAAAAAATCCTATTTACTTCTTTAGATAATCTAGTTTTATTGATGCAGTCCAAATTTTAAGTCGATCGGATAAAAATTGCTCGAGTTCTGCTGCGTGCCGCACTCAAAAAAGTGGTTTTGAGAAAAACGCGTTCAAAGTTTTAGGTTTGTTAATTTATGCGATAAATTGGAAAAAAAATTTGTTACCTTTAATCAGCGATGCCAGCACCATATAGTTGGCCTTCAAGGAGCAAATCATTGTCCCTAGCATCTTTTCTCGAACTTGTAGAGGCTCTTCTTGCCTCTTTTGCAGCGTCTGTGAGCGAGCGCTCCGCCAGCTCGATCCGCGCTGCGTGGGTTTCAACGCAAAAATTGAAACAATTTGGGCCGATAGTTATCCCCAACGTCTCCAAAACTTTCATGAGGCTTCTCAGGCCATCATGGAATAATAATACCGCGATATCAGCTGCAATATCGACGATTTTTTTGCTCCCGGACTGACACTTGGGGGGTATTGCCCAAACTGATTTGTTGTAGCTTTCGTTGTTGTTTTGCGTGAAGCCGCCCAAACAACGCTGCAGCAAATCGTCTCTGCTCAAATTTTCGAAGACTGGCGTAATTGCCTCCAATACTTCCTCAGGAAGAGGCGCCTTATGGCGATATTCAGAAATATTACCGCTTGCGACCGCTCGCTGCCACGAACGTGGTGTTCGTGCTCCCTCTGGGCAATCGTTATGTTGTGGCTCACTATCTGTGGATATTTTATATTTGATAGTTGCCCAAATTGCCTTCCTCATTTTTTCACCATCATCGCTGTTCCTCCGAATAGCCAAGCCGTAATATGTGCTCAACTCGTCAATCAATTTTCCGGTGAGCTTTCCTCTGCCAGACAATCCTTTTTGTTTTTTCACGATTTCGCGGAGGCGCGTCCCCATACGTTTTTGGACATGATCGATGCACTCTTTTTTTATCTCGAAACCGTCGTATGGATCGCTATTCGATATGCCCAAAAACGTTTTAGAATCGCCGTCACCAATATAATATTTATATTTTATGCCATAGAGCTCTTCAGACCGTTGAAACATTTCGACAGCTGAGTCAACTTGGATTTTTCCGGACGAGCCGCTATGGTTCGCCTGGCACTCATCGTCGTGGGTACTTTTCCATACCCAGTACTCCGCGGTGCTTTCTTTTTTTTCCCAATGCTCGCAAGCTTTGCAATATTTCGATTCCACCATAACGTCGATCACTTTTTTAGTGTACCAGCCGATTAGCGATGTTATGTCGAAAAGCGAGCTGAAACCGCGCTTACGCCACGATCCGTCGCCTGAAACGATAATTCCGTCCTCCACCCCATTTTCCAACGAAATTGTCTCCTCGTCAAGTGCAGCCTTTTGTTTGCTCACCGTGCTCACAGCTTTAGTGGCAATCGAAATTGAATTTAAGATTCGATCGTAGAAAGACTGAAATATGGGGCGCGGTAGGTCTATAAATGCACAAAACTTCATCAGGCCATTCAAACCGACGCCACGAAGACGCATACTGAATACGATCCGACGATTTGTTTCGTATGCATTGTCAATCATAGGACACGAATTGATTTGCACTTTTTCACAATGGCCGCAATCGACCTCGATTTTGAATCCGAGTCAGCGCAAACTTTTTTCAGTAAACTTTATATCGCGATCCCACACTTTGCACTTCACTAACGTCGATATAATGTTCAATGCATTGGCGAGGTGTACGATACGATAACCGAAATCGTTAGTAACACCGACCTCTAAATCGTCCGACGATTTTTACTTTTTCGCCGACGTGCTCACATACTCTGCAGACCTATCTTCGGAGCGATAACGGTTCGGAGGTTTTCGATTCGAAATTTTCGTTCGACTCCTCGTCACATAGCTCCGTTTTGTTCCCTTTTTCCCCGCGTACACTTTCGGATTATCCATTTCGATGTGCAAAGAATAATTCTGAGCGTTCGATATTTGTAAACGAAACGATTCGGAGCGTTTAGACACGAGTAGCGTCGCTTCTACTCGCGAACTGACGCTATGACGCTATCCCTATACCTGCCTTGAATATTTTTCAATTATCGCTACCTATGGCTTTTTTTCGAAACTATATTTATAACAATAGCCGGTTTTTGTGAAGGGAGACAAAAGAATACCTGGGAAAGACCCGCAGGACCTGGGAAAGGCCCGGTATACCTGCCGACCCTGAGGCGCGCAGCTGAGCGGGACCCCGAGCGTCACGGAGCGCTGCACCGCTCCACAAAATATTCAATATCTCCGAAAATAATTATTTTTTCGACCTGGGTCCAACGGCATCTTAATCTTAAATGTATTTTAGATTTTTCTAGATGGTTTTCAAAAAATCGATTTTTTGAAGCCGTCACAGTGGTGTTGTCCCTTAACCGACTCAGAACAGGTCACGAAAATACAGAAGTAAAACAAACAGAGACAGCGAAAATCCAATTTGCAGAAACCCAAAATTCAACTCCTGAAACATTGCGAGTACCATGAAACGAATACTCACTCCACCGCCAATTGCTTGACACTAAAATACTTAAGAGGAGAACAAAATAAAAAATTTGATAATCAGAGATCTTGGAATACGTCACAAGACAGATACAGTTGTGACAGAAATACTTCACGCGACAGGTACCAAAACGGACAACGACATGTCCAAAATGATTACAGAAATAAATATAGATACAGACGACAAAATACACAAAACAGTTATCAAAACGGGCAACAAGACCCACGAAACGGTAATTAAGATTCGTATCATTACAAACAACACAACTCGCCAAGGAACTACCGAGTTTCTACGGAAGTGAACAACAAAACTTACAAAACGATTACCAACGGAGACAATACTCCCCAAGTCACTCTAGAGACAACAATCGTTATTACACACATCCTGACAGTTCGCACGATGGCTACCGCAGCAATTCGCGAAACAGATCCCGCGACAATTCTCGCGACCGAAAATATGAAAACAATACACAGGACCGCGCGGTACGAGTAATATAACTAACGAAAACCTCTGCGAACTCACAAATATAGTATCAGAATTAGTAAAGGAAAATTTAGTTAGTAAAGGAAAAACCATCGTTATTGCCATACAAGTCTCCCGTTTAGATAGTTCCGAGAAAGGGAATAACGATTGCGTATGTTAATTGATTTTAGGAAACTAAATCACTCTCGATGCATACCAACTATCAAATATTACGAACAGCCTAGATCAGCTAGGTCGGTGTCAATACTGAACTCAGCGTCTGATTTCGACCAAACCGAGATGTGTCCTACGCGACATACCGAAACCAGCATTTCCAGCACCGAACGGTGATTATGAATTTAATCGAATGCCGTTCGGAGTTTAAAAGAATGCACCAGCAACCTTCCAAAGGTTGATGGATGTCGCGCTATCGGGATCACTGGGTACCGACCTTTTTCGTATATTTGATTCACATTGTCACTTACACCTCCAACCTGAAGGAACACGAGCATGAATTCTACCAACTAGCATTATCTATATATATATACTGAAACGTTTCGCGGTTTTTACGAAAGCTTTCTTTTCGTTTTCGGGGATCCGTTTATACGGATTCTCGGGAAAACGAGGTTACACGGCGAATAGTTCTGCCGTATGATGATATTGGGGTTCCCGTAGTCTCCTGAAGGGCGATGTACCATTTATGTGCCAGGAGTGATGGTAAGGAATTTGAGAATGTTTTTGGAGATGCCTCAGTGGTAAGAGGGTCTCAGAGACGCCTATCTCAATCCGGCATCATCGGCATTTGATGTGGTGGATTGTCGTGTGAGATATTATTGGGATGGTGAACAAATATTATTGTTAGTACGTTAGTTTGGTGAGTTTAATCGTTAATCAAGTTGTGGCAACGTTTACAGGGATTTGGAACGGGCGGCGAGAAGCGCTGTCTTTGTTGGAGCGACAAGGATCGGAGGAGTACATGCGATGTGTTGCGCGCACGCGTTTCAGCGCGCGCGGGTTCGCTCTTTTTCTTTCACTCTCTCTTTCACTCTCCGTCTTGCTCGCGCTCGCACAATCCACGAGCGTCGTCGCGTACGCGTATGGCCGGTACCGGGGTCGCTTCTGTAATCAGAATGCGATAGCCTAGATTCATAGAATTCCTAGATTCATAGAATTCCCTATGAATCGGTATTCTGGAATAGGAATTGATATTCTCTTTTCCGGGTCTATTGTCGGGTATGATGTGATCGGTTTTATGGCGATAATACCTGTTGGCACTGGTTGCTAAAGTGCAACTAAGCGAACGGGTGCCACGCCGTATCGCTCACGCGCTAGTGAGCCTAGCGTTGTAATAATGCGCGAGCTCGAGGACGAGAATCTCTCCTCGAGAGCGCATAGCGGGGCCGTCCGGAAGGGACGGCTGACCTCCTCGGTGCCAGGCGAGGAGGACCAAGAACCAGAGAAGCTGGTTGAGAATATTCCCTCTCGTGCAGCGAAGTGCGATCGGCACCTCTCGGCTGCACGCTCCGAGTAGTATGCGCGGGTTGTGTGGAGTCGAGATCCGTTGTCGTAGGGACAGTGGATCGGTGTTATGTAAACTTCCCTAGCTAGCAATCACCACGTTGACTCTATTTCCGAGGTCGGACTTCCAGCGCAATGCTGGGGCTTCCCAAGGAAATAGCGTGTCTACCCGAAGCTGAGGTTATTCTGGGATGGGCCCAGGGCTACGGCAGCAAGGCCTCCATCCTGTGATCCGAGGTTTCGGATGACGAGTGACTCCACGTTATATGATGAGAATTTGCGAAGAGTGCCTCTCGGGCTCGTGCACGCCCTTAAATAGCCCCAGGCCCGTCAGGAGAAATTCTATTTCTCTTGCGATTCTGGTGGACTAGGTAGGGAGTCACGTCGCCGGGGGACACTCCGTTAGTGGGGTGACAGTTCGAGTTATTTTGAGGACATTCGCGTACTGTAGACATTTCGAGGGGAAAAATGTATCCGACTGTTCCTCTCTTCGATATTAGGCGCACATTAGGTGTGAAGAGGCGTCGCGATGAATTTAGGGCGCACTCTTATCTCATAGGAGTGGTCAAGGCGCGAGAATCGCGAGATGTTAGACCGAGGGCAGAGACTCCCGTGAGACGACGGTTGTCAGGCTCCTCGCGATGGGCGGAGCTCCTTGCGAGGTGTCGCGGGCTCGTCCCGTATGCCTAGTGTAAGCGTCCTGCCCCGCCGGCGGCATGGCCGGTTGCTCCGACCGTTGGTCAGATTACGCCATTATCTCGGGATCGGGGTAATACTAGCGTGGAATACCATGTGACGGTAGCTTACCTGTACAGCCGAACCGTTACAATACATACAGGTGACTTTTACAAGGTGGGCATGGGTTTTTTAAGGGTCTTGGGCCATGATTTTGAGACTGAAAAAATATGCTTATTGATGGTTTTTCAAGCTCCCTTAGAAAAAAAATAAATCGTACTTTTGTCATGAACAGTATTTGCCAGAGAAAATAGCGTATTCTGGAAAAAATGAAAATTCCATTCTGCGTGCAGGAGAATGAAGTCTGGAAATTTCCGAATATGGAACACTCCCGAAAAACTTTATTCGACCCCCCCGCCATCCAGAAAAAAAAATCAAACATACCATTTAAAGTCGATAGATCAGAATTTTATCAGTGGAACAAATGAGCTAAATCAGACACGGGCGCGCTACAGAAAGTGCTAGTCTGCTGACGTCACAGCTGCAACTTCCAAATGTTCGGTTGTCACAGGAAGTTGGTCCTATGACACGCGGTCGAACAGAAGGATCTGAATGCGTCCCTATCCGAGAACGTTATTGAAAAGAATGTCAATTTCGAAAATGTTCGAGGATTCGCTAATAACTTTGAGAATAAATAAATCTAGCAATAAATGTTTAAGTAATTTGGCGTGAAATTATTATTTTTTACCAAATACTACGAGTATTTTTGTTTTTTAATGTTGCAAGAAAAAATCTGAACATTCTGAAGTTACATAATTTTTAAATCGTAAATTCTAAATATAAAAATAATGTACATAATTCTAAATATAAAAATAAATATCGTGAAATTCTGTAGTTACAGGATTTTAAAATCATTTATGAAACAGTAAAAAAAACAAAAATACTTGTAGGATTTGGTAAAAATTATTAATTTCACGCGAAATTACTTTAAAATGTAGTGTTAGGATTATTTATTCCAAAAGTTGTTCGCGAATCGCATATGATTTAAAATATTATTTGCGGAGCATGAAATCCTCGAACATTTTCGAAATGGACATCATTTCAATAAGGTTCACAATCGATCGATGAAGTTCAATCGGTTATGTTAACCCTCAATCCGTGAAGGTATTTGAGGCACCTTAATCCCGTGAACCTGGGTCGTTTTCGTTTTTGCACTACCAAACCAACAATTGTCAATAAAAAACATCTAAAAAAATGCATGGTCAATCTTTAGGCCGTACTTCTCAAGGGAAATAGGGGTTCTTTTCTTTCTTATTTTTAATATTTTTTAAAATTAAATATTAAGCAACCTGCGAAGAAAATGATCTTGGGCAGGACGAAAACGACCCAGGTTCGCGAAATGCGGGTCAAAATTCTCTACACAATCGGTCAGATTGGATCAAGAAGTCTGACGATTGTGCGAGAACGACGATAGGAGCATTGTTTATTTAACAAAGATAAAATCGGAGCTCGGAATGGTTCTTGGGGCATCGATCGGATATTCCCGATATTACTGCCCCGAATTCGTCTCCGATTTTATCTTACTTCCGGTCAGATTGGATAAGGAAGTCTGACGATGCTGCGAGAACGACGGTAGGAGCATTGTTTATTTAACAAAGATAAAATCGGTGGTCAGAATGGTTCACAGGGCCTCGATCGGACATTCCCGATATTACTACCCCGAATTCGTCTCCGATGTTATCTTACTTCCGGTCAGATTGGGCCGAGAAGTCTGACGATGCCGCGAGAACAACGGTAGGAGCTGTGTTTATTTAACAAAGGAAAAATCGGTGGTCAGAATGATTCCCGGGGCCTCGATCGGACATTCCCGATATTACTGTCCCGAATTCGTCTCCGATTTTATCTTATTTCCGATCAGATTGGGTCGAGAAGTCTGACGATGCTGCGAGAACGACGGTAGGAGCATTATTTATTTAACAAAGATAAAATCGGTGCTCGGAATGGTTCTCGGGGCCTCGATCGGACATTCCCGATATTACTGCCCCGAATTAGTCTCCGATTTTATCTTACTTCTGTCATGTCGGGAAGGGATGTGGGCATATATTTTTTGATTCCCTCCTTTTTTGCCTACGACAAGCGCAATAGCACGGGATGAGGGTAAAAAGGGGTAGTGCTTGGAATATGTTAAAAATTAGGAAGTCATGCAGTGATTTGGTATCGAGAAATAATCCGACGAATTTGTACAAACTTAACTAAAGGTTTATTACAAATAAGTCATCGGATGAATAAAGTTGCTTATACAGAAAAATGACAATGAAAATAACTATGAAGCCGGGGGAACAATCAGATTAACATAAAATGAAATTTGTCGCTTACATTGGTCACTGTGTTTGTGAGTGTAGCAGTGTGAAGGTACGCTCGCTCGCAAGAGTATCGGTTGTCGCTCGCAGATAAGGGCCTCGTTGACGGACGCCACGCTTAGCGTTCGGAAAGCGGTCACCAGCACCAGATTCTTGGGGCGCTGAGAGTGTTTATGTATATGTGTTTGCAGCAGTGCTTAAATTGTCCGCTAGCTCTGACCGCAAGTAAAATGAAATCAAGAACCATTTTCAATGGATAATTTCAGGAATGTCCGATAGATGCTCAGAAAAGCGTTCAAAACATCGATTTCATCTCCGCTTGGTTTGTACCAGCTGTTAGTCGCTCGAGCTGCGGGCCAATGACGCACTATGTCCGTATGCGGAATCGTTAACTCGGTTGAAAATGAAATCGACAAATGCCAAAATGGGGATGTTCGAACGGGGTTGGAAGTTGCGTGGAAACGCCAAATGCAATGTCGATGCATCTTTATTGCGGAACCAATGCGCCGTACGCGCAGCTTGCAGCAGTGCCTGAATTTTCCACCAGCTCTGACCGGAAATAACATGAAATCGAGAACCATTTTCAATGGATCATTTCATGAATGTCGGACAGATGCACCGAAAAGGATTCAAAGCATCGATTTCATCTTTGCTTGGTTTGTACCAGCTTTTAGTCGCTCGAGATGCGTGCCAATGACGCTCCATACCCGTCTTCGGAATCGTTGCCTCTATCGAAGACGAAATCGACAAATGCCATTACGGGGACGGTCGAACGGCGTTGGAAGTTGCGCGTAAACGTCAAAGGGTATGTTGATTTCATCTTTATTGCGTAAACAATGCGTACTACTCGCAGCTTGCAGCACCGCATGAATTGTCCATTTGCTCTGATCACAATTGAAATGAATAAATAAATAACATTTTTTTATAGAGTAGCACAAATCTTGACCCTTTAGATTTCGCTGGTGTTCTGACATTCTTAAGGAGAAACACCACTCTAGCGGCAGAAATTAAGGCCTAATTTTGACAATTTATTTTGGGAGTTTGACAAAAGGATCCGATTTCTTTTGAGAGAGTTTATTTAACACATACTAAAGGATGATACAATTTATTATATTTTTCATACAAAGTGGCGGCGACAGAGCCCGTCTTGAAAAACGTTTTTTTCAAACTGGGACGAGGGATTACTGGAACACCTTTGCATGCATCGATTTGAAATGTTGACAGTAGCTTCACAATTAAATGCTCTATGGGACGACGTAGGATTTTTTAAAATCAAATTTTGAAAAAATGGCGCACATTGAAAGAAATACATCGATTTTTTGCCCAAAAGATAAGTGGTAAATAGATTATAAAAAAAAAGTTTATATTGAATTTCAAAATCGGCTACGTACTCCCATGGAGAATGTAATTGTGAAGCTATGATGAAAATTCAAATCGATTCATGCAAAGATATTTGCGTATTCCGGCCGCCCAGTTTGAGAAACAAGTTTTTCAAGATGGGCTCTGTCATCGCTATTTTGTATGAAAATTACAATATTTTTTTCAATACATTAATCTGTATTAAATAAACCCTCTCATAAGAAAGCCTATATCTTTTTTCATACTCCCAAAATAAATTGTCAATGTTGGGCCTTATTTTCTGCCGCTATAGTGGTGCTACCCCTTAAGAGAAACCTCATACAGAGTCGCAACGTTTTGGGATTTCCGGAATCAACCCGTATCGGGACGTGAAAAATCGTATCTCAGGCGGTGCAGAAGATCTTCTCATTGTTTTTCAATCCTCAAAAAACGTCGTATCGATTTTCGTCTGCCGGAACCGACTGATTTAGTCTCCCCTAATGAGGAAATGGAAAGCGACTCATGTTTCATAACCCAGCTCGAACACTCTTTGAGATGATAGATTGACAGGACACATATGGTGGCGCTGAATCGCGCCATCATATGTGTCCTGGGTGTTACGTCCCCGAAAAATACTGGTGGCTGGAATCGGGCGATCGATGACGGGTCGCTGAGGTCTTTCCAATGACGAGTCAATCTCCAACTCAGGAATTACGAACTTACTTTTTTTGTGAATTCAACTTTTACTTACGAATTCAACTTCATTAAATAGGCAACATTTAATTTACAAAATGTTTAATTGCCTTGAGACCGACCGCCTCGGTTGCCAATCGATGACTCACTTCTGACGTTTCGTTTCTCTAATTCTTCACTCGGTTCTTTGGCAATCGAACGTTCTCGAATGTTCGAATCGTACGATGCCGATTCAGCGATACGAGTCGCCAAAGTCACCTCTGGAGGTGCTTCACCTGCCCAACCTGCTCCGTTTGCACAGGGGCCTCTCGATTTCGTAAATCGAATATGCTCATTTCCATGCGATTTGAAATATGCGCTAAATTAGGGGCACAACATTCCTCCCCTTTAGGAAGACGAAATCCATCCAATTCGGCTCAAAGACTAAATAACTAATCAGCTGAATAACGATAATATTCTTTTATTTTGTTTTTTTTTTTCAGGTCGTCTCTCGGCTTAGAAATAGTTTTACAAACGAATTATACGTGTCACACGTTCCACTCGTGCATACTTATTTAGTTGAAATCCTAATTGACATTTATTTTCCCAAAAGTTGTCTTGAATTTCTTATTTCTTATTAAATTATAATTCTCTTATTTGTTTTTATTTACGCCGTACGGGTTCATTGCGTATTACGCGTGAACGTGACTCTAAGATTCTTTGAGTCAGCTGTTGCTTTACGTTTCACGGCCCACGGCTGTTCCGATGCTGCGTTGACAAGGTCACTTCCTTGTGACGCAGCTCGCGGGCGGTGTTTTCGTACGTACTTGTATGTTATGTACTGTGACACGGGGTTTGACATAGAGCCCGTGGGTAGTCGACTCTGGCCTTCTCGCTCGCTGCTCCGACACCGGTACGACTCGAAGGGGTTTCCCCGGCGGCGAAAATTGAGATGAGAGAGCAGTTATTGTTTTTTTTTCTTTCTTTTTTAAAATTTATTTCCGCGGTTTCCTTCCTGTCGTGGCACACCCCGAGCGGGGAGAATTGAGCGAGGACGGCAGAGGGATCTCCTCGGTGACGAGGTTCCTCACTACCATCGAACCGGACATCGCGATTGGGCGAGAAGGGGGTATCTCCAACGGCTACGACACCGGGTCCACTCGCGCGCTCGTCTCATCCCCCGGAGTCACGCCGATCGCTGAACGTTAGGCTAAGCATTCAACACCTAGCCAGTCATGGGACGCCGGCTCTCGTTCTGCCTACTGAGCCATCGGCCGCACGGGAGAGAACAAGTTTTGGCCAGAGGACGGGCGGGGGCACGAGGACGCGGCGCGAGAGTCTCTGTCTCCTTCTCGGGCCGGCGTCGGAGCTCTTCGCATAGTTCCCGATCTAGGCGACGAGTCGGCTCTTCCATCGCTTTGCCTACCCTCTTCCTTACCTACGAGGCCGGTTATCGAGGGAATCGTTGAAGGATCGGGAAGGAATCGGGAGGAATCGGCGAAGGATCGGGAGGGAATCGTTGAAGGATCGGTTATCGAGGGAATCGTTGACCGAGGGCGGCGTGCTTGAAGGACCGGGGATCCCTTTGCCTCGTGCCTCGCCGTGCCACCGACTAGCGGGTGCACGGTGCCATTTGCGACGTTTTCCCCGATACTCGGTAGTTGGGTGTTGAGGACGAAATCGAGGCTGTGTTTTTTTTTGTAGATTGCGTAGGCCCCGGTCCCGTCGGTGTAAGTGTGACATCTCGGATTCCCGCGATGCGCGCGAGACGGTCGACTTCGCACCGCGGGAATAACGTCGCCCCGAGATGCCGAGACGCGGCGTCCGTTATTTTCTCAGCGTAAAGTGACGGGAGCGAGATTTGCGCCTTTCTTTTTTTTTCTTCTTTGTGATCGCGATTTCGGTTAAATTAATAAAGTGGAGAGTGTCAGGAAGGCCATTTACCGGGAACTTTTGCTCTTGCGCCCTTCCTCGACCACCCCTCTCTACCATCTATATAGTGGCTGCAGCGTAGCCGGTGCAATCCGGGGTGCGTTTCGCTCTCTCTCGGCACATCGTTCTGCGTGACGGAACGACTGGCGCCCAAGGAAAAAAATTAAAGTGTCGGGAGCGAGGGGAAGGCCTTTTGTGACGAGGTGGAGGAATATTACGTCACAGTACACGATAATGATTACAACGGGGACGAATATGCTTATAGAATAATTTCCGATAATATGTTTATAGCTTGATACGGAATCGTGATCGTGATTCAATTTTTGTTTTTAAATTCTCGATCCGTTCTCCTATTTTGTTTATTTCCGCTGGATCATTTATTATTTCGTGAGGTATACTAGTTTCTTGTAGCGGACGCTGTATATCGATTTCTGAAAACAGAAACGATATATTATATGTTGGTAGAAACGGTATAGTTACTTCCTAATTTGTCTCGTTTACATTTCAATTTAAAAATCGTCAGATGTGACGGTACATTTCCCGTCGAAAGCCAATATTCCTGTACCACTTATCGTTGTATTATCTAATACAGATTGTTTACAATTTATCATTAATGCTTTAGTTTCGGATGCTACGTACAACCAACGTCCTTCTTTTTTAAAGGCGATAACCATCGAATTTTTTATTCTCGCCAGGCGACGAGTACAATTTGAACTTCCTGGACTTTTTTCTACAAATGTCGTTATTTCGCACGGTGTCTCAGATCGTATAACTTGACTAGCATGTTTCGGATGACAGTAATATTGGGTATTTTCCATTTACAAGCTGCTAAATCGTTTTCGATTAGCGACAAATAATCTCTATGTTCTCGGCTTATGATTACAAATTTCATCGACGTTTCTATGCATTGAAAACTATTTTGATCTATTCGTACGGGCAAGGGATAGACTTTGTTAACGCTGAATTCTATATTCTTGATTAAATATATTTTAGTCTTAATTTTAGGAAATTAAGTCTTTCCGGCAAATGCGGTAATGCTTCTTTTAGATATGCTGCCAATTGTCTCGGTGAGAATATGGTCGAGTTAACTATTGCCTTTGATAGCCCTACTAGAAAAGTCTCAAGTAAACGTATGTCGTTTAATAATGATTTTACGATTACGCTAATGGTGGTTAATTTTTCGTCAATCTTTTGTCTTGTTAAGATATCCATTACTAAATTAATTGCACCGTGATGTCATTCTGCTACGATTCGTTTAGGGAATTTTTGTTAGCCATGTAACGACTCGTAGTTCGATTGAACATTACGATCGTAGATTTTTGAATTTGTAAATTTCCTTTTAGCACATCTTCGGTCGTTATTTGCTTTTCTGTTATTCCGATAATTAGTTCGTTTATTTTTCGAGCGTCATATGCGTCTAAATTACCCATTGTTGATTTTATTATCGATTTTTTATTCGTCCCTGTAATATCGTAGATTGATTCCACTCCGCTTTCTATTTTCTTTTCTAAATTTTCGAGGGAATCCGCTAGTAGTTTGCATAAATCGTATTCCGGAGTCCGGTTACAACTTTCCAGTAAAGGTTTTAATGATAACTTCATTCGTTGATCTCTATCCACAATGGGCTGCAGATCCATACGTATGACCATTTTCCACACTTCTTTTGTGATGAATAGCGTTCCAATTTCCTCGCAGTAAATTCCTGGTGACGTGGACAAATCTTCGACGTGAAAATGTCCATTTTTCCTTTTTCGGTTGTTCCCTTGCGTAACCCTAGGAAGGGCGATTAGGAACCTGCAAAGAGAATTATGCGATTTATTCCGTGATTTTCTCTGTGCTTGTAAATAATATTTTTCGTCGTTACCGTAAAGGTTTTTTTTCTTTTTCATTTTTTTCCTATGATCATTTTTATGCGTATGAAATACTCGTTTTTCTACGGTCGAGGCGACGTTTTTTGCGACCGAATGTCTGTTTTCAAATCAGAGCGATTAGAATTTCGGCGTTCGACTGATTGTTGTATGGCTTGAAGCCTGCCCTTAGCGATGACACCACTCGAGTGCCGCGTCTTAGCACGAGACGCGTAGCAGGCAGCGAGCAAGGTTGCTGGGCATCTGTCTCACTTTCCCGGCCAATTTGACGTTTCTTGTATCGTCTGCTATTATTTTCTGTCATCTTGGGGACGCAAGTTCAGAGCGTGCGTTTGACGGGTTACGCGCGCTCTGAACTTGGCAGGCTTGAGGACCGCACCGTTTGACAGATGACGGCGCGGATGATTTGACGTTTTGCGTATCATTCGCGTAGGCTGCCACTCTGAAATCTTGTAAATATGCATTTGAGGGGTGAAAATGCACGATTCAACGTTAAAAAAAAATAAACGACTTTCTGTGCGATGCAAAATGGAAAATCGATATTTCGTCCACTTCCCGACTACTTCGAGCTCTGAAATTTTGCAAACATGCAACTAAGAAGTGACAGACACTTTCATTTATAGTTGCATATGTGTGACTTGGTAAAAATAATATTTTCTACTTTTAAGCATATTGAGTAAAAGCTCGTTAGAAAATTGTTTTCTTACATGTCAATGATTTCTATTTTCAAGCTTATACAAATAACAAAGATAAAATGCAAGTAGCCACAGCTGGTTCATACGACTGCGAGCTTTTACGTAAGCAAAGAAGCAAACAGTGCTCCGTATAATCCCTGGACCCTCTGTCGAACATTTCTGAAATCATTCGTCGATTTTTACAACTCCTTTTCGCTTAGTTCCCCTCAAGGCGAGAGGATAACTTTGAAAAACGACGACTTGCGTGATGGTTGTAGGCGTTGTCGGCTCGGACTATCGGTGCCCAATGCTTAGAGAACAGAGATGAAATCGATTTTCTCGGTCATTTTCCTAGCATCCATAGGACATACTCGAAACCGTCCCGTCAAATTTGTCGTTGATTTTATCTCCTTCCCGATCGGGAGAGTGGATCATGTTAGCATAGGTATAAGCTGCGAATACGATAGCACCTTTGCGTACGTGTAAAATATGAAATCAACGGATCGATTGGTAGACCCGGGTCGTTTTCACCATAACCCCGTCATACTCGTCATAAATTGCATCGATTTCATCTCTGGTTCAGTAAACAATGCCGAAAACGTGGATGGTCTGTCGCCAAAATGGAGCTCGGACGATTGCCACTCAGTTCCTAGCGAACAGAGGTGAAATCGATTCTCTCAATCTTTTTTCTAGCATCCATAACACAATCTTAAAACATGAACTTGAGACATGAACGGATCGATTGGTACATTGGGGTAGTTTCCACCATAGCCCCATCATACTCGTCATAAACTGCATCGATTTCATATCTGGTTCAGTAAATGATGGCGAAGACGTGGATGGTCGTCGCCTAAACGGAGCTCGGACAATTGCCACTCACAAGGAAAAGTCGCGAGGTGCCCCCCTCCGATTATGATGAAATTTGGCATGTTTGTAGAGCACATAAAAATAGGCGATACGTACTTGTTTATATCTGCGGAACCCAATATTTAAGGGGTGAAACGCACCCTTAAAATAGGGATGATTTTCGTTTTTCGCGAATAACTTTTTAACGATACGAGATATGAAAACATTTCAAGTTGCAACAACATTTCTTTTTCCGTATACTATACATTGGAAATGAGAACGATGCAGATGACAACAAATTTCATATTGTTTCTTGCAAAAATGCAATTTTTTCATACCTATCTCCGAAAATTTTTAACCGATTAGAATGTAATCTTTTATACATATGTGGCTGAACAAGGGGGGGGGGGCTACGAATTTTTTAGTTTTCCGATATATCGTAATTAAGGGGTTGAAACTGCCCTTTAACTTTTTAGACAAAACCATCGAGTAATCAGCTACCCGTTTGCCATCCCGGGTTAAATCCACGTCAATATAAGTTTGTTCTATGATGCGATTGCTATGATGCGATTGCAAATAGGCGATACGTACTTGTTTATATCTGCGGAACCCAATATTCAAGGGGTGAAACGCACCCTCAAAATAGGGATGATTTTCGTTTTTCGTGAATAACTTTTTAACGATACGAGATATGAAAACATTTCAAGTTGCAACAACATTTCTTTTTCCGTATACTATACATTGGAAATGAGAACGATGCAGATGACAACAAATTTCATATTGTTTCTTGCAAAAATGCAATTTTTTCATACCTATCTCCGAAAATTTTTAACCGATTAGGATGTAATCTTTTATACGTATGTGGCTGAACAAGGGGGGGCTACGAATTTTTTGGTTTTCCGATATATCGTAATTAAGGGGTTGAAACTGCCCTTTAACTTTTTAGACAAAACCATCGAGTAATCAGCTACCCTTTTGCCATCCCGGGTTAAATCCACGTCAATATAAGTTTGTTCTATGATGCGATTGCATATTCGTAAATTTCACTCCCCGCTCCTTCCCCCCAGCCATCGCCCTCTCGAAAGGTAAACGTTTAAAATATCTTACGGTGCGGTATGGACGAAGATTCGTAGAATTAAAAATGGGTTACAATAAAAGTTCAAGCAGTAAAAATAGCCAAAACAAATTTTCTCGATTTGGCGGAATGCCTTCTTAAGGGGTCAACGCACCGTTAAAATCTTTGTTCTTTGCATAACGTTTGAACGGGCCGAGATACAATAAAAGTTTAAAGGGAAGAAATGTTGTATTTTTCGACTACTAGCCGTTTATGATGATAATGGCGAATATAACAAAGAATGTTAATTGTTAATTACAATAATTCGTTACTAACTAATGAAAATCACTCTTCCGTTTTTCGCTGATACAGGCACAGAAAAAGGTATGGCTTTTGCAATTATCGATTAACTTTGTGCTTCGGAAAGCGACTGAATTACAATTGTATGTTAAAAAAATTCCACTCCTCTCACCCTTTCTACAGATCTACAAAACATTGTAATCAGCTTAAAACGCTGCATATTTTTTGCAAATGCCAAACCAGTGAATGGAAAGTAATACTAGGGGTATAGAGAGACTACGGTGCAAAGAGCGGCTACCCTAAGATAACCTTGAGAATACCTTATTATGGATTGATAAAACGTTTAATAAGAGCGCGTGTTCTTATCTTTTTCG
The DNA here is from genome assembly GCA_963210295.1 of Ophion ellenae. NCBI lineage: Eukaryota > Metazoa > Arthropoda > Insecta > Hymenoptera > Ichneumonidae > Ophion > Ophion ellenae. The sequence goes on along the minus strand of OY723395.1, from coordinate 3,955,385 downwards.
CTATACGAATGTACGTGTGCTGATAAATTGCGTATATAAATTCAGCAACGCTCATTATTGCGGCAGTTTACGATGAAGAAGCCAGTTGTACTTCTTGAGTTCTGAATACAAAAAAATCTACGTTAATCCTGTCAACATTATTCAACTTTTATCCATAGCGATAAGTGCTATGAATTTGTCTCGAACTCCAGTCACCGATCGGGAAAAACAGTTCAGTAAGGACCTAGAAAACATAATCATAGAAGCGATGCATCAACCTATGGAAATGGAATTCGAAACCGGTTTGGATTTTCTATCACCAAACGAAATTCATGAAACTGCCATAATAGAAAATAACAGTGAAGATTGGTCCGTACAACGATACGTGAAACCCGAAGTTGATGAAAATGTATGTACAAAAGATGTAGAAGAATTAAGTTACGAATACAAGACAAGAGCTGTGGATTATTGGAGATCCGGGACAGACGGGAATCGAAAAATATCAGCTGTTCAAACGAAATTCAGAAAGGTGAAATCAGTGCGGCAGTTACGCCGATGGGCCCATATTATAAACAACGGTGGCACCCACAAAGAAAAGTTAACAAAAATAACTCACTACACGTTAAACACTTTCATCGACGCTTTGGATAAAAAACTGCCTGTTCATGATATGGATCTTCGACGATGGGCCTTACATGCACGAGAAATTGTAGAAATGCCAGCCGGAGATTTTAAGGCATCCGCTTCTTGGGTGAAAACATTAAAAAAACAACATCGAATTGTGTTAAGGAAGATTACTAAATATGTAACAAAACAACAATTATTAAATGCTGATACAGTGCAAGACATTTCATAGAAACGGTCAAAGTCAACATGGCCAACGTTGGCGCTGAAACACACATTTAATTCTGATCAAAGTCAATTCAATTTAGAGCTACATACAGGCCGCACATTGGCGAAAGAAGGACAGAAATCCGTTGAGACAGTAGCGCAGTCGGAAACAGCTTTTTTGCTCACGTAACAGCGTGGATGGACTAGCTGTGGCTACTTGCATTTAATCTGTGTTATTTGTAAAAATGTGTAAATCCGATTTTTCGCAAAATTGGGTTACTTGCCAGCCGGATAATGTTGATATTCAGAATACCGGTAACATGAATAGAAATCATGTTTCTGAATTATATGGTATATGAAAATTATATATTATATGTTATATTATATACTGAATTATATATTATATGAAAATTATATGTATCAAAACCATTTTTAACAAGCTTTTGATTTATCATGCCAAAAAGTAGAAGATATTTTTGTACCAAGTCACCCATATGCGACTAATAATGAAAGCTTGTGTCACTTCTTAGTGGCATCTTTGCAAAAGTTGAGAGCTCGAAGTAGTTGAAGAGTGGATGAAATATCGTTTTTCCATTTTGCATTCAACAGACAGTCGTCATTTGAAATTTTTTTTTTTTCACATCCGAATCATGCGCTGTCACGTCTGAGATACATGTTTGCAAAATCGCAGAGCTCTAAGTAGTTGGGAAGTGGATGAAATATCGATTTTCCATTTTGCATCTCACAGAAAGCCGTTTTTTATTTGTTTATTTATTTTTTAACTTTGAATCAGACACTGTCACCCGTCAAATGCATGTTTGCAAAGTTTCAGAGCTTCAAGGCGTCTGACCACCTTGGCCGATCGAAAAATGGGTATATTGTCAAAAAAAATAATAAACTCGAAAGTATGGGCCGGAATAATTTTATTTTTTTACACAACGTCAGAAAGGGCTATAAGAATAACGTTAATAAATTTCCGTTCAAAATATTAAAAGATGGCGCAGTTATGCACATTGCCGCGGAGGCCCTCCGCACGATACGCGCGGTCGTTGTCCCAGCTGTTACCCGGTTATGTCACATCTGAAAAAAAATCAGTTCATTCATGAGTAGTGTCGCTACAATGTAGCGTAGCGGTTGTTTTTCGACCATTGACAAAATTATGGTGAGACGAAGAAAAAAATTTGTATTTTTCACCGAAATTACGGCTCACCATAATTTTTTTATAGTCGAAAAAAAACCGCTAGGCTACATTGTAGTGACACTGCTCACGAATGAGCTGATTTTTTTTCTTTCAGATGTGACATGTCCGGGTAAGAGCTGGGACAACGACCGCGCGTATCGTGCGGAGGGCCTCCGCGGCAATGTGCATAACGGCACCATTTGTTAATATTTTGAACGGAAATTTATTAACGTTATTCTCAAAGTCCTTTCTGACGTTGTGTAAAAAAATATTCTGGCCCATACTTTCGAGTTAATTTTTTTTTTAATATACCCATTTTTCGATCGGCGAAGGTGGCCAGACGCCTTAAGTTGGTGGGAAGTGGGTGAAATATCGATTTTCCGTTTCGCATCTAACACCAAGTCAAGATAAATAAAAGCTTGTAAAAAAACGGAACAAAAAAACGTGCTGCACCTCGGTACTTGAAACTGTAGACCTATTGGTTCGTTGCCGACTCTGTCAATTTTTATTTCTTGAGATAAAAATGATAACAGAAACTCTTATCGAATAACACTCTCAGGCGTCATAATTTTTACCACCGCCGCAACAACGAAGAATAAAAAATGTGATTAAAGTCGTAATGAAAATAAAATAATTTATTGTATTTTATATGGAAGCGTCCATGTCGAATCTCCACGATAACGGGAATACGAGAAAAAAAAACAATCGCTCCGTGCCTCCAAATATGAAAAACACCAAATTATTGATCGTTCTGTGCTTTATTTCTCTGAAAAATAAAGATTACAAATGCATTGAATATTGTGATTTTTTATCATCATCGCTCGCGGGTGGAAACACAAGTCTCATAAATGTCGGTAGCCTTCACGCCTCGGCTCGGAATTCATGGAGCGGCAGAAAACGAAGCGGGAAATATCACATTGGTCGGCCTGTCCCGAGTCTCGAACCCGATTGGTTAACAGGCAGCCTAAGCGAATGAAGTAGTGCTAATAGGCTGGTTCTAACCCAGGGATCTCAGGGGGGAGCGGGGCGGGGGTCGAGCGCGAGGAAGCCTAGCATGCATGGCGGAGGGGGGGTCGAGCGCGCGACGTTACGAGGGGGGATGTCAGGGGTCTCTATGAGGGGGGTAGCCATGTGGTCCGAAGATCGGGTGGCGGGAAGCCGTTGTCGACAAGTGTTTTGTGGGGGCGGGGATCGTGGTGAGCGAGCGTTGAAAACCAATAAATCTTCTAATTTATTATAGACATACGTTATTTTAGACATACAAATATTATCGTCGATGCAAGCGGGGTGTTTTTATTTTCTACACTAATTTGTGTGTGTGTGTGTGTGTGTGCGTGCGTGCGTACGTGCGTGCGTGCGTGCGTGCGTGCGTGCGTGTGTGCGTGCGTGCGTGCGTGCGTGTGTGTGTGTGTGTGTGTCTGTGTGTTTGTGTGTGTGTGTGTGTGTGGACACGATATGTGCGTGTGACAACCGTATATGGGTAGGGGAAAATTTTCAACAATTTGAAGATCACATGGAAGGAGGCACTTCAAAGCCCTTTTATTTATTACATGCAGCTGCGGTGCCTTGGTTTCGTTTTTCCGAAATCCCTAAAATGTTTGTATGCGTATCAACTCGAGTCACGCCGACACTTGAGACAGGTCCTGACAAGTCGGGATTTCTTGGAAAAAATATAAAAATAAACTTTAGAGGTCTATCGTCAAAGGGTTTTTGACCCCAGATGGGCCACTGAAGCACAGCTGCACTCGGGAAAAAAAATGTTTCGATGTATCGAGGACTCGTTTTCATTTCGAGATATAACGTCGAGATGTTCAGATGTGCAAGTATGTATGCAGTGCATCCGGCCAAGCACCCCCTGGACTTGACCAGAAACGAGCTCGAACAGATTCGAAAGGTCTTGGTCTTAAATTATTGGGGAAAGTACATTGGTTTATTGTGGGATCGTTTGCCAGAACATCATCGGAAAGACAGTGAAGTGATATCATATCTTCCATGCATGGAGCATTATAATACACCGCAAATGAGAGATCACATTGACGGTCCCCCACCTCAACGTCGGGAGTGTCGAAAATGTCATGAGGGGGGAAATTCTCCACGTACAAATATTTTCAGACGTGTTTGAACTTGTTTTTTCATGATTGGAGAAGTATAGAGGCGTGATGGAGGAAATTCTCCACGTATGGGGATTCTTCTAACGTGTTCAAACTTGTTTTTTTTTCACGATTGGAAAAGTGGGGAGAAGTTTGAAAATTTGAGTGGGAGTGCTAAGAGCAAGCTTATTATTTCGTGGACCAAACTCAGACTGCACTATTCCACCACAACATCAACATCTCTCCAAAAAAAGGAACTTTGAAATTTTGGGAAAATGGATCTCTCGAGCATAAACAAAGTCAGCGTGATGGTGGAATTCCTTCCAACGAAGAAGCTGTCAGAACTCCGCGTTCACTCGGATCATCGAATCTCCGACATGAGGGCCGTACAAACCAAGTTTGGGAAACGCTACATCGCGGACATTGCGTACTGTCTTCTTACCAGCGCGACTTGTAAAGGCCTTCGATGAAGATTTGGAAACGTTCGAGCGAATGCGGCAGGCGGCACGTGATCATCGCCTCTGGATGACATACAAAGGTGGAAAATACAACAGCATAGACTTTTCCCAAGTCTGAGAACACATGGTGGAAAAAGACGAAATTCGTTGGAGGACCATCGTCGTACGGCTGTCTGCATCATCGAGAGTATGCTGCAACTGGTGCATAATAGTCAATTCTACATGCAGTTGTGGAAAATACATCAGCGTCAAATTCCATCGTCTTGGAGTATGGTGGAAAAGACCAAATTCATTGGGGGTCAGCATCGTTGAGTGGAACAGCCGTCCAGATCACAGTCGTCTCACCATCGTTTTCGACGTTTTAAGTGTTTTATTATGTGCAAAAATGTATCAAAAAAAAAAACTGTTTTACCGAAATGTATGAGAAGGAGGAATACAAAACAATTTTCATCATAGAATAAATGAATAATACAAATAGTATATATTTTCATCGAAATGTTTTTTATTCATTTTAAAAAAATCCCTCGCTCACACAACGCTTCGTATACAGTCAACCAGCTTTTCAGCGATTTTACATTATCATGGGCGCAGTTGTATTTCGTGTTGAAGGAATGATGGGGGCATTTCGAGTTTGTAATTTTCGGCAACCTCTGCAGCGATGGACAGTCCAGAGTCTCCAAGTCGATGACGTTTGTCGCAGGATCCGTGAATCTTGATAGCCATGCGCATTTCTCGAATCCCTTCGTATAGACAGTGGGAGCTCCTTGCAAGATTTCTCGAATTGTCTTTCTAGCTGCCTCGTATGGTATGCCGCTGTGATCCCATCGTATTCCATGGAAATTTCGTTCCAACCACTTGTTTGTCATTTTGTACTTGGCCGGTAAAGAATCCCATGCAAATGGTGCGTCGAAGGCGAGCGTCAGCGGTTCAGCATCCTTGTCGTGGAGTTTGATGATGGACATCTCCTTTAGGACAAATTTGTTGATGGGGCTCTTGAAGCCCTGTACATCAACGATAAGCTCCATGTTGACTGACGTGGACGCGAATTATCGGCATGATTTTATACCAATTTTTTAATCCCCCCCCCCCCCCACTGATTGGATTGTACTCGACAATACGATCATGGAGGATCATGCAGTATGCTGAAGTTTGTGGCGGAATATTATTTTTCAATTCGAACTCAAGGCGCACGTCTACAGGGCCGGACTTGAGAGAATCGTTTTACTTTGAGCAGTCAATGACAACGAGGGGCGCTTTTTCTGAAAATTCAATCCTGCTCAGCCATGGTTCGGCCTCTTTGTTGTAATAGGTCGGTTGAAAGTTTGCATACATCTCGTAGAGAAGAGCATATTGATTTTGATCAATGTTCAAATTCAAATGTCCATACGGATAACATTGTGAGTTGAGGTATAGTTTGACGTCGCTCAGGTTACAATGATCAAAGTGGCTCGCATTGTGTTGTTTCTTATGTTTCCGTTCCGTCTGCAACGCGAGTATGACATATCGTGGCTTCTCCAGCTGATTTGAAGTTTTCACAGACCATACGTGCTTGGAGGTGGCAGGCAGCAATGGATATTCATACAGTTCCCATGTTCGAAAACTCATGGAGATTGGTGCGTCTTTGGCGAGAAACTTTAATAGTTGAATTTTTCGCTGATCCGAGACTGTTACATACGGCACGAGCCATTCTATTTTATGCAATACGAGTTTGTAGTCTTCGGGCGCTGTTTGTACAATGGCATTGTCGTCGGTCTTTGATCTCGTGAGAATCAACTCGTGCTTGGCATTTACGACAATTTTCCGATAATCTTCGGCAAATCCGAGGAGTATGCTGAGCGGAATACACACATCAAAGTTTCCCGATACATCTACAATCTGCTTGGTCTCTTCGACATCGAGCCATCCAGTGTTCTCGAGCATAGAACTTTTGGCCGGTGAGAGAGATGAATATCCCTTAATTACACTCGTAATGCCGACATTCTTATTACGATCGATTTCTATGGCATTCAGCTCATATCGCACTTCCTCAAACAAATGACAAATGGCATTGTTGACGAGACTTGTAGCAGTGGTTGGCGCCCCATCACGCTTGGATAATTTCCCACATATGTGTAGCGAACTCTTGCTTGGCAGGATGGAGAGGTCTTGATGTAGGATGGCAATACGGATTTCATCGCTGTTATTGAAGGTTGAAGATGCATATGGCAGCGTGAATCTCACAATGGATGATGGATTCATCAAAGACCACGGGTGCCTGAATGTTTACGATTTCTTCCTCCATTTCACGCAACAGATGCACAGAGCACAGACTAAATAATTTTTTACGCGCTTTCGCCACGCACTTTGAGACCCAAACTCTTCAAGAGTAGCACGTTTTGAGATGTTAGCACTTTGAGCGCTGGCCGACGACTGATTGCTTTTATCCATGACCGTTTATTGTTATTGGAAGATCTGTTGAAAACAATGCCCATCACGACATTATATGCAGGTGTATGGTGATTGCTTCACCGCGGAAATTTACCAAATCACCGTCTTGATCCACTATGCGAAGCTGTATCGTGTCAATCGTTCGGCTCGTGATTGGCAGATAAATTAAGTGGGAGGGAACTTCAATGATCTTCTAGCCCGGTGGCACAGATGGAAAAAATTCATGAATTGTGTGTACTTTCTGTCCGTTAATATAGGCGCCAGCGGTAATGTTGCACTCAACGCGTAAGGCGTTCACTTTGAGAATGGCTACGGGAAGATCGGATTCGTGTCTTTTATTGGCTTCCAATTTGCGTGCCGTGAAGCCTAGTAGATGCCCAATAGAATCTTTCGGCTCAAAAGTGACATCACGATCACACTCGATCTCACTGCGTAGCGTGTTATTGTTGGGTTTAATGCTGATTTTGATGTTTTTACGCGCGAGCTCTGCTTGTACAAACGTCTCAATATCCTCTATTTCCTAACTGCCCGTAGGTATCGTTAACACCTCATCTCCCACGTAAAGTTTATTGTGCTCAACGTCGATATTGGGAATAGAGTTGAAGGTTAACAATTCCACGAGACCGAGGGCATAATTTTTGTGTGGCGAGAGTTCGATGGGGGGAAAGTATTGCGCCTCACGTATGGACGATGAGCCAGATATGGTCAATTTTAAACTATCATCCATGATGCTGGTAAATTAACAACTGAATTCCCCACATCATTTCCCTCCTATATATAGTGTATATTTGTCTTTGTGCTGCAGCTGCCGACAAAGAAATTTGAGGCATAAATGTCCACATTCAATCGTATCATATTCCTGATATCTAGTATAATTATAATGAACGCTACTGACACGGAAATATCTCATGAGTTCGGATGGTGGTGGAAGATTGCCGAAACTATCAAAATACATGACTTTCGATCCGGTCTTTTTGTATGCGACCCAGTGTGTTCCCGGACCAACATTTTCATCCAAATTTACAATTGCTGCTTCACACTTGAGAGGTCCGCTCGCTGGCAATGTATCGCGCATGTAAACTCCACGAAAATGTGGAATCTTTTGGATTTTTGCATATATGAGTAGGTCGCGGTCGGTGAGAGGTTTGTGTGGTAGCGTAACTTCTAGTTTTTTGGCTTGATATGAAGGCCCAATCCCTGCTTATATGGTTTCAGATGTAGACCCCGACCTAATGCAATTGCTTCAATTGTTCGATTATGACGCTTACTTTCATCCAATTTACGCTTAGCTGCTTGAGCAGCATTTACGGCTTTAGCTATACTAGCCGCACCACCCGACAAAGCACCCGCAGCGCTAAGACCCGCAAAAATGGGCACGAGGAAGGGTAATAAACCACCAATTTTATGGGGTACAGGTAGAACGCGAGGTGTGCGTACTTTACCACGTTGCACCTTTACCGCTGCGCGAGCACCCTTTAGAGCTGATTTAATAATCTTATGCGGATCATTACTTTGAATCATTGTCTTCTTTGCAGCGCCAATTATCTTTTTCAAACAAACGCCACCCTTGCGGGCCTTCATACCCATGCCAAATTTTCTCTTTGTCTTCATAATATTTGCCACACCCCAAGCACTGGCTTTTTAACCGATACTAGCGTCTCTCGCGGTAAAACGTTGCCTAGCCTGCTCAGCCAGCACTTTATCCGCCAAATGTCTCGCCTCAAGATTATCCGGATTTTTCGAATACGCAATATCGTGTTGTTTGCAAGCCGTATCCAATGGATTAATGCCCGGATCACCACGAGCAAGGCGCTTGGCCAACTTTGTGCCTGGTCCACAATACTGATACCCAGGCAAATGTAGTTCAACGGGGAGTTTGTTGATTAGGCGGTTGACCAGACCTTTACCACTCTTGCCATACATGATCATGTCTAAAGACAATATGCGACTGATTGATAATCCCTATAAGAAGCCTATTTATATGATTTCGCCGTTAGTCGTGTGTGAGATGACGTCCAGGAAGCAAACTATCGGAGGCGGACTTCCCGTGATAAATTTCGACGAGTTTGTCGAAGACGGTGGGAGGAAGAAGAAAGAAAAACGTCATGGGAATTTATTGCCGGATAGCCTACGTGCACTGTTTTGCGGTCCATCGAATTGTGGGAAAACCAACGCTTTGCTCACTCTCATCATCCAGCCGAATGGTTTGAGATTTGAGAATATTTACTTGTATTCCAAATCGCTCAAGCAGCCAAAGTATAAGTTGCTCGAACAATTACTCGAACCTGTGAGTGGAGTTGAATATCATCCATTCGAGGCACATGAACAAGTGATAGCACCAAGTGATGCACGATCCAACTCTATATTCATCTTTGATGATATAGCATGCGAAAAACAGGTTAATGTTCGGGCTTTTTGTTCCATGGGACGACACGAGATTGTTGACAGTTTTTATCTTTGTCAGACGTACACTCGTATTCCCAAACATCTCGTGAGGGATAATGCAAATTTCGTGGTGCTTTTCAAGCAGGACGATATGAATCTCAAGCACGTCTACAATGACCATGTTAATACGGATATGACTTATACGTGCTTTGAAAACATGTGCGTGAAATGCTGGAATTCTGACGAGTATGCATTTATCACGATTGACAAGGATAGCGATATTAACGGAGGTCGATATAGACAAGGTTTTGATTATTTTCACACTATTGATAAATGACTCATCGCTGGTAGTTGAAGAGACAGTATTACGCATGCCGTGGTAGTGACAACATGAAGAGCGAACAATTGTTGCGTGAAAAGGATGTGTTGCGTGAAATTGCCAAGGCGAGCGATGCAATCAGACGAAAGCATCGAATGATGAAAATTGGGAAAGATAACGATCAGCAGAGAATGCAGGATATCTTTAAGCCTATAGTGGGGCCATTGGAGAAATTGGTGTCGTATAAAAACGGTGAGGTGGTGGCGGTGAAGGAGGAAATTAAGGATGAAAAAGTAGGAGATAATGTTGAAGAAGAAAAAGAAGATGCGTTAAATAGTGTGAAACATCAAAATGAGGCACATGATTCCTTGAAGAGTGAAACACAAGATTCGTTTAAATTGATATATGAGGATGACGATGACTCGCAAAATGTCGATGAGCTGATCAGCGAATATCTCCTGCTATTACAAACAAATAGAAAGGCAACCTTGGATGTATTATACGGTGTACGAAATCTCGCTAACAACAAATTAATGATTGGAAATTCTCCGATAATTTTCGACTCTGAACATATTCGTGTGGGAGATGCGAAGTATGCGAAAACTGTTGGATTAACGGAGCTGTTGTTTAAAAAAGTGCCTAATGTTGAAACTCTCACACCGGACGATTTGAAAAACTACGAAAACATTGTAATCTCGACGAATGCGCACAAAAAATTGTATAAGCCTAGTGAGGCTATACGACGTAACACCAGCCACAAATTTAACACATATATCGCCAATATAGTCGATCATCATGTGGGACAGGGTATGCCAAAGTATAAGCTAGCTAGAAAAAACACCCAATTGGACTATATTTATTGGGACAATCCAAACGAGCTAGTGGATCGTCTTCGCTTACTTCTGGCATCCCAAGCAGCCGGAAATTCATCACATGCGAATGAAATTATATCGATTATTGAGGAATTGCGTGAAGCTGAAATCATTCATTAACTCGACATCGGGGAATTTAGGCATTCTCATCATGTCGATGTGTTTGGACGTCATTCAAGTAGGAGTGTACTCCACAGTAAGCAAGGTCCTCCAGGTCGACCCGGGATTGGCTTTAGAATTACCGCAGATGGTCATTATGACTTGGGGCAGAAACGATTGTGTAACATTGTAAATCCGGAAGGAGAAGATGACGCCATCACTCTAAGTGCGTTAGAAAAGAAATCTCGAACTATCATTAAGAACATACGCAAAGAAATGAATGAGAGTAGTCACTTGTTGGTTAATGGACTCGAAGCTACGATACGAGACATTGCGAGGACACTCGAGGCCGATGTCAAAGCTCTACAAGATTTGGTGATTCGTAATTCGAACGTCATTGCTGAATTGGACGCACGACTGAGTGCACTGGAAAATGAACGAAAAAAAGGGGCGCTCTCGTGCTGGAGCTACATAAGCCTGCTCGACGAAACTATCCGCGTCGACATGTGGACATCCGTGGCTTGGACGAAACCTGGCAAGCCGACCTCGTCGATATGTCATCATACGCTCGTCAAAACTCCAACCACAAATTTCTCCTCACCGTCATCGATACCTTCTCGAAATTCGCGTGGGCCGTGCCAATGCTGAGTAAGAGTGGTAAAGATGTAGCAGCAGCAATGAAGTCGATCCTCGTTAAGGGACGCATCCCGCAGAACTTACACGTTGATCGGGGAAAAGAATTCTACAATTGTGACTTTAAGGCCATCATGAAAAAGTACAATATTCACATGTATTCAACATATAGCAACTTGAAGGCATCCATTTGCGACCGTTTCAATCGTACATTGAAGAACAAGATGTGGATGCAATTTAGTCTTCGTGGTAATTATAAGTGGATCGATATTCTTGATAATCTAATTGCCGAGTACAACGATTCTGTATACCGCACCATTAAGATGAAGCCGAGAAATGTCAACGTGGAAAATGAGAAGCAATTGCAGCAGATTTTCAATAAGCCTCCAATGAAAAGATCGCCAAAATTCGCCGATGGTGATAAAGTGAGAATCAGCAAATTTAAGACTGTTTTCGAAAAGGGTTACACCCCAAACTGGACAACGGAAATATTTACAATCTATCGTGTGAAAAAAACTCATCCCGTGACGCACCACTTGAAGGACCATAAAGATGAACCGATCGCCGGTGGTTTCTACGAACAAGAGCTTCTCAGTGTCAAGCATCACGATATCTATCTCATTGAAGCAGTATTGAAGAAGCGCGGTAATCGAATGTTTGTAAAATGGCTAGGGTTCGACAATAGACACAATAGTTGGATAAGTAAATCCGATTTGTAGTCGATAATAAAGAAAATGAAAAAATATATATGTTTTATGACTCTTGACCTCAACTGCTGGTCGTCTCCGCATGTATCCCTCCAAGGCCTCTGACCAACTCTACAGCAGGCATCCCGAGCTTGCTTTCTTTCCCTTCTCGCCTTCAGTAATCCCTTTTTTTTCGTGGAACGTGGCTACGAGGAGATGGACAAGTAGGGTTATAAACACACACCCACACATGCACACACAAATCACATAGGATTACGAAAAAAGTCCTTTTCTTTATTTACAAAAATAATCATCTCTTTACAAACACTATATTATTTATGAAAAAATTTACATTAAAAAAAAAATGTTTACATCGGTATTCTATAATGCCCCCATGGTAGGGTTTTGAAGGAGCCGGGTATAATATATCGCTTATCGTCATTTGGGCTTAGAGCAATTTTTGTCTCACGGATTGTGTAGACTTTGTGCAATTTTGATCTGATGCATATTTGCGTACGCCTCATTTCAATGTCCTCATTCAAACACCGAACAGAGTCTTCGAATTGTATCGTCCTCGTTACAACACTATTGCGAACACCTTTAACTTTTTTTGTGTCCTTTTTTCCTTCGACCTGTGTCGCGTACATTTTCGAACGAAGTCCGATGAATGCCGTCATAATGGCACCATTACATTCGTCTTTCATAAGACCGGGCACCTTTTTGTTCACTAGCGGCATACCATACTTATTGTCCGCACCGTAATCGCTCGTATCGAATTTTGCAATGTCACGCTTTATGTCGGCATATACATCATCGCTCTCAATGTCATAGATGAGACTGTCCGTATCGGTATACATGATTTCACACTTATTTCCATACAGAGGTGCCATATACTCATGATGAAATCCATACAAGCACGTTTTGCATATGTCGAGTATGCACATACCCACATATATCGGCTTGTTGAATTTCACCTCGAGTTTATGCTATTCCACAGCGATAAGATTTTCGGAAAAGACCCTTCGACTGTGGAAGTTTGGCTTCGCAATCATTGCCTCTGCGCCAAACCTGCCCTCCCATTTTGTCAAAAGTTTTACATCTACATGATTGCGCACATTCTCCATCGTTTTGCCAAACACCGCGTTATTCATCAATTTGAATAAGTTTTTCTCAAAATCATTTTTGGCTACTGTCCGAAACTGAGTATTTAGCTCGATATATGAACGTAGCCATGTTGATTGAGTAAATTGTAAAGTTTTATGGATTTTCGTAAGGCGAAGCCCATGCCGTAAACACTGTTGTAAATTTCGATAATGTATGACATAGCGTATCTTATCATAAACGGTTGCGAGCAGCTTCTGCTGCCGCTTACCCGGTGGTTTTTCGTGTTTGGACAAAACAGCAAATCTTTGTGCGCATCATGTAGAGTTTGTGGATATTCTAAGTCAACCTCAAGGATGTAGCCTGTAGGTGAATCTAGCGGAATGCATGATGGATCAAACTGGGAGACGTCGTCGACCCATCGAAAATTTGCATGTGGCAAAGGTTGGCACATTGCCCAGCCATATAAATTGTTGACATCAAAATACATCAAGTATGATGATGCTTTCAATGAATCAAACGACTCCATGTATTTATTATTAGCACGGGCATACCGGTTTGAGCATTGGCTAAGACCACCGCGTATACCCCGTTCAACAAATAAAATCATATCGATGTCCGTGAGTAATTCGAATTTAACGTTCGTATGCTTTAACATTGCATCCCAGGTGTATCCGGGCAATGTGTAATAATACGCGGGATCCAGCCCATAACTCTCAATACATGTGTCCCGAAAGTTTTCAAAAATATCTCCCAATAATAAGACATCTGTCTTCAAGTACAAATCGCTGTATTCACCCAGCGTTCGAATGGAAAATCGCTCCCAAACGTTCTGAGCATGTGCGTACTCGCTCTCGGAAATCGTGTCATCTGTCAGGGAACTATAAAATGCGTCACGTGGCGGTAAGCAAGTGTCGTCCAACTTATTCACATTATCTATATATTCGTATGGGAAAACCCCTTTTCGCGTCAACAAATTGAAGTCGTCTCTCGATATGTCTGTGAATTGCCTTCGTAAGATTTTGAATTTTAAAAAACAGCGGTCAAAAACGATGCTAACTTGTCAAGACTCGTGTTGAGAAATTTGTACGAATCAATGAAGCGTAATTGAATGTTGTGCTTTGAATCATCTACAATTTGAATGTGTTTGGTGAATGAGATGTACTTCTCTTTCGTTATCGGGAGTACATCGATTTTCCCTTCGAACGCTGTGGCTACTTCCTTGATTATAAAATGTGCATCATAACCCGATAAATTGTGGAAAACCACTGGAATGAGAAATGACTGCTTGTAATTCAAGTTGCAATTAGAATGAGCAGGGCCTCTATAGCGCCCCGTCAGGTGGCAATGATCTCGAACGCGTACATCGTCTTGTGCAAATGCTTTCTTACATATATGACATTGAGTAGCATTTCGAGAACTTGTCCATTCGCCCGGTGTTAGATGAACCATTGGCACATTGTCACAAAAAAATTCTTTTATGCGCAATGCGAGATTTTTAAGCTCTTCAACGAACCACTTTATGGGATCAGTACTGCGACTTGAGTGATACGAAGAAAGCGATTCGTCGTATGAACAGCATACATAGTACCCAATACTAAATACTTCGTGCCGTTGATGATACGTTGTCGCGGTCTCCTCCCTAGTCCTCGCTAGCACGCACTCCAAATTAGCATACACGATAAATGGATGTCGCTCTTTCCGGTTGAAGTTCGTGAATTGGAGCCATTTGTTCGCTTCGTTTGGGAGTCGGATGGCACAATCATTGATCGCTCCACAATCAATCTCGTGCGATTTTAATGTATCCTCTGATGAGAAGTCATGCAAACACCTGCAAAAAAAGAATGAGGGTTTTTTTAAATTTATTTGTCCGAGCGTCTATACATATTAGATATATTAACTTGCTACTAACCGATCGCATATATATTTTTTACGATTGTTTCTGTTCAGTTGTCCGCTGACGAGCCTCGACAGGTTCTTGATGCATGCGAAATGTCCCACATTGTTGTCCTCAATATCATTAATATATAGCAAATTTATGTGTCGTTCCTTCTTCTGCCGTGTCACACGGATTGAAACAATGTCTTTTTTGATGGTGGTAGTATATACATTGACCGAAAGATTGTTTTGAAGTTCAAATTTCTTGATTAGGTTCATCGTCATTGGGAATTCAATGTCTCGTAGATTTAGCACTGTTGAATAATGTGGGTATGATATTGGGCGGTCACTGTGTCGTTCGGCGGGATATAAAGCTGCGACCACGGACCACGCAAAACACGCATTATCATTAGACTTTATATTGACAACTGCACGTTTCACTATTACTTCCCGTGGTAATTTCAAGTTGCAACCAGCGCGCATTGGATTAAACTTGTTTACATTTATTGTTAGATTGAGTATTTTCCGGAGCGTCCAACCACTTTCACGGTCTTGAAACTCATCAAGCATGGTTAAAGTAGGCTGCATAACACATTGCTCATACCACTCATTTAAGTCAGTTGTGTTGAATAGTTCACTATTCCGCGTGTTGATACTTTTATTGTCATGTTTGTCACCACTCACAAATTCACCATTCAAGATAGTATTAACTTTGACACTATTGTGCATGTAGATAGAGTTTTGCACATGTTGGAGCACTATGTCGCGAGCGTTTTGGAGAAATTGTCGCGGCTCGATATGGTTGCGATTGATTATGGCGCCGGTCAATATCCGACTGTCGAATGATGTATCAATCTGTCGCGAAATCAAACTATGCTCACTGTGCCCTGCACCCGTGTGTATAAAGCGACTGCGCACAGAATTTTTCAATCCTTCCAGCCGCGCTATTTGGGCTATCGATGCCTGTTGATGGCCAATTAACCGTCGCGGGCGCTTAATTCGGCTTTGTGTTTCCAATTCGTCGATGAA
The DNA here is from genome assembly GCA_963210295.1 of Ophion ellenae. Classification (NCBI taxonomy): domain Eukaryota; kingdom Metazoa; phylum Arthropoda; class Insecta; order Hymenoptera; family Ichneumonidae; genus Ophion; species Ophion ellenae. The sequence continues at coordinate 3,939,418 of OY723395.1, read as the reverse complement.
CTCGACGCACCGTTGCTCCCACGTAGCAAAATCTTCGAATAAACTTAGCAGCGTAGCTTGGTCATGCAAGCTTTGTTCAATGCTGTTCTCCATAGTAATGCATGGGAAAGAATTCGAAGATGTTAACTGACTGACTGCTTCGTTCAAAGTGCAGCCAGCTTCGAACGCAGCAGATCCTTAAGAATGGCTCTTCGTTCGGGAAAAATATTTTTCGGGCTATCCCTATATGTCTTGAGAAAAAAACATGAGTGTTTTCCGAGCTCGTTTCTGGTCAAGTCCAGGGGGTGCTTGGTCGGATGCACTGCATACATACTCACACATCTGAACATCTCGACGTTATATTTCGAAATGAAAACGAGTCCTCGATACATCGAAACATTTTTTTTCCCGAGTGCAGCTGTGCTTCAGTGGCCCATCTGGGGTCAAAAATCCTTTGACGATGGACCTCTAAATTTTATTTTTATATTTTTTCCAAGAAATCCCGACTTGTCAGGACCTGTCTCAAGTGTCGGCGTGACTCGAGTTGATACGCATACAAACATTTTAGGGATTTCGGAAAAACGAAACCAAGGCACCGCAGCTGCATGTAATAAATAAAAGGGCTTTGAAGTGCCTCCTTCCATGTGATCTTCAAATTGTTGAAATTTTCCCCTACCCATATACGGTTGTCACACGCACATATTGTGTCCACACACACACACACACGCACACGCACACGCCCACGCCCACGCACAAGCACACACACACGCACACGCACGCATACACACACACACATACACACACACACACACACACACACACAAATTAGTGTAGAAAATAAAAACACTCCGCTTGCATCGACGATAATATTTGTATGTCTAAAATAACGTATGTCTATAATAAATTAGAAGATTTATTGGTTTTCAACGCTCGCTCACCACGATCCCCGCCCCCACAAAACAGTTGGCGACAACGGCTTCCCGCCACCCGATCTTCGGACCACATGGCTACCCCCTCCATAGAGACCCCTGACATCGCCCCTCGTAACGTCACGCGCTCGACCCCCTCTCGTCGAACAGTGCGTTCCTCAAGCCTTGCAATTTCAACGCGCGCGTTACCTGTCAAACGCATGCTCTGCACTTGCGTACCCCAGATGACAGAAAATAGTATCAGGCGATACAGGAACCGTTAAAGTGGCCGGGCAAACGAGACAGATGCCTTGCTACCTTGCCCGCTGCCTGCTACGCGTCTTGCGGTGAGACTCGGCGCTCGAGTGGCGTGTTCGCTAAGGGCAGGCTTCAGCCCTACAACAATCAGTCGAACGCTGCAATTCTAATCGCTCTCATTTAAAAACTATTTGACGAAAAAAAACGCCTTGGCAGCTGTACTCGGGGTACCCCCCCCCCCCTGAACCCGTCAGTTCCGGGTGGATCACTTATTATGAAACACCCTGTTTATGCATTATTGTTATTTCGAGGAATAATGTGCTCGAAGGATGCTAGTATACACAAGTAGTAATTGTAAGGACACCTTAGAGACCCATGTGCGCGTCCACGAAGTGCACAGGTAAACGGATATGCACCGTCAGATTTCTCGACCCAATCTGACAGGAAGGAAGATAAAGCGGAGACGAATTCGGGGCAGTAATATCGGGAATGTCCGATCGAGGCCCCGAGAACCTTTCCGAGCACATATTTTATCTTTGTTAAATAAACAATGCTCCCACCGTCGTTCTCGCAGCATCGTCAGACATGTCGACCCAATCTGACCGGAAGTAAGATAAAATCCGAGACGAATTCGGGTCGGTAATATCAGGAATGTTCGATCGAGGCCCCGAGAATTATTCAGAGAACCGATTTTATTTTTGTTAAATAAACAATGCTCCTACCGTCGTTCGTGCAGCATCGTCAGACTTGTCGACCCAATCTGACCGGAAGTAAGATAAAATCGGCGACGAATTCGGGGCAGTAATATCGGGAATGTCCGATCGAGGCCCCGAGAACCATTCAGAGCGCCGATTTTATCTTTGTTGAATAAACAATGCTCCTACCGTCGTTCTCGCAGTACCATCATACTTGTCGACTCAATCTGACCGGAAGTAAGATAAAATCGGAGACGAATTCGAGGCGGTAATATCAGGAATGTCCAATCGAGGCTCCGACAACCATTCCGAGCACCGATGTTATCTTTGTGAAATAAACAATGCTCCTACCGTCGTTCTCGCACCATCGTCAGACTTCCTCACCCAACCTGACCGGAAGGAACATAAAATCAGAGACGAATTCGGGGCAGTAATATCGGGTAACAGTAAATAAACAATGCTCGTACCGTCGTTCTCGCAGCATCGTCATACTTGTCGTCCCAATCTGACCGCAAGTAAAATAAAATCGGAGACGAACTTGGGGCGGTAATATCAGGGAAGTCCGATCGAGGCTCCGAGAACCATTCTGAGCACCGATTGTATTTTTGTTAAGGTCTAAGGCAACAATAGAATTATCAAAAATCGATTTTTTTTCTTGTTATAAAGGTGCTTTATCATAAGAATAAGTTACTATTCGATATATAGCAAGACATTTTTTTTACCGACTTTGAGCGTATAACGTAAGCCCACCTCTGGCACGGCCATAGAGTACCTAAAACTTAAAACGCGTTTTTCTTGAAACAGCTTTTTTTCCAATTGGCGTAACAAATAACTTCAACAATTTTCACTCGCTTTACTTCAAATTTAACAGTTATCTTCCTAATTGCAATTTGCAGAGAAGTACGTACGGAATTTCTGCTTAATCGGAAACTTTTCATTTTATGAGCAGTGTTACAAGAAATTGTTCACTGAAAATTTATTCAAATACCTACAACCTCTGAATCAAGCAATATTTTTTGAATTCCGTACGTACGTAGACATTCTAATGTAGATTGACTAGAATTTTTGTTTTTCTTTCTAGGTAAAAAATAGTGGATGCTAAATGTCACGCCACGGAGCGCCTAAAAAAAGATAACAAAAGAATATTGGTATTCGCCATTTTATACACAGAAGAAAAATAATATTTTCTAACAGCTTGATAATCATACTAAATAGATGTGTAATTAATTTTATGAGTGAATCACTTTTTCATACGAAAAAAATGGTTAAAGTCGCACATTATTTTGTGCCCGCTACTGTGGCCTAACCCCCTAAATAAACGATGCTCCTACCGTCGTTCTCGCAGCATCGTCAGACTTCTCGACTCAACCTGACTGGAAGTAAGATAAAATCGGTGGCGAAATCGGGGCGGTAATATCGGGAATGGCCGATCGAGGCTCCGAGAACTATTCCGAGCACTGATTTTATCTCTGTTAAATAAACAATGCTCCTATCGTCGTTCTCGCAGCATCGTCAGACTTGTGGACCCAATTTGACCGATGAAGTACAGCATTTTAACCCGCATTTCGCGAACCTGGGTCGTTTTCGTCCTGCCCAGGATCATTTTTATCACAGGTTGCTTAATATTTATTTTTAAAAAATTAAACATAAGAAAGAAAAACACCCTATTTTCCCTTGAGAAGTACGGACTAAAGATTGACTATGCATTTTTCAGATGTTTCTCATTGACTTGGTTGGTTTGGTAGTGCAAAAAAGAAAACGACCTAGGTTCACGGGATTAAGGTGCTTCAAATACCTTCACGGATTGAGGGTTAAGATAACCGATTGAACTTAATCAATAGATTGTGAACTTTATTGAAAATAATTTCAATTAAAAAAATGCTCGAGGATTTCATGCTCCGCAAATAATATTTTCAATCATATGCGATTCGCTAACAACTTTTGCAATAAATAATCCTTACAATACATTTTAAAGTAATTTGGCATGAAATTATTATTTTTTCCAAATACTACGAGTATTTTTGTTTTTTTACTGTTTCATAAATTATCTTAAAATTCTGTAACTCCAGAATTCTACGATATTTATTTTAATATTTAGATTTTAAGATTAAAAAATTATCTAACTACTAAATGTTCAGATAATGTATGCCACATTAAAAAACAAAAATACTCGTAGTATTTGGTAAAAAGTAACAATTTCATGGCAAATTACTTTGAAATGTATTGCTAGAATTATTTATTCCGCAAGAAATTAGCGAGTCCTCGAACATTTTCGAAATTGACATTCTTTCCAATAAAGTTCTCGTATAGGTACACATTCAGATCCCTCCGTTCGACCGCGTGTCATAGGAGTCTCAACCAACTTCCTGTGACAGCCGAACATTCGGAAGTTGCAGCTGTGACGTCAGCAGACTAGCTCTTCCTATAGCGCGCCCGTGCCTGACTTACACTGTAAAAAAATCTGTATTGAAATTAATATAAAAGTGCAGGAAGTCTTTTTACAGATACCATTTATGAATTTCAATATTGTCGTTTGAAAATCAATGCACTGCTTTTCGAATGTCTAATAATCGTTCAGTGATATCGCAACGCTTAAGTACTGGAAAAATAATATACTCATTGCAAGGTATCTATTATAAGCGTATTAAAATTATTATGCACCGATTGTATTTTTTAATAAAAAAATAGTAAAGTTGGCATAGAAAAGTGTATTAATTTTAGGGTGTTAGGTTAGTATAATTGTTATTATTTACTTTCTGCGTATTTAATAAACTCCGTATGAATTTTAATATACAAATTTAGGAATTCCTTTTACTGATTCAGTCTGTGAAAACTAATGATCGTCATTCCAAAATGAATGCACCACGTTTTGAATGTCTAAGTAATGTGTAGTAATACTATAATACCAAAGTCCTGGAAAAATCATATACCTATTCAAAAGTATCAGTTGTGGATATACCAAAATTAATGCGCATAGATTTTAGTTTGTTTGGGTTTAATAAGACTTGGCTGCTTGTTCGGTTAATTCACCACTTAACTATTTGTTTTTTCCTTAGCTACAAACGCTTTTTGCGTTTGTTACATATCCTTCCCCTCGTTGTGGCCGTTTCTTTCCTCTACTGTTTACTCCTTTTTTCTCCCGGTTCCCCCCTCTTGCGGCCGCAGCTGACTTCCCCCTCTGTATTATATTCATCATGACATTTCTGCCATGGGTATAGGGAAACTGCGGAAAACCTATACCAATACAGCCGGTCATCGAGTTCGCCCCCCCCTTCCCAGTCGTGGAACTAGTCTTATTTCGCCGCAAAATGCCGAAGAAAAACATTTCACGACGAAATGTACGCGACTGGGATTCGAACTCGGGACCTCCCGGTCCGCTGGTTTAGGGGCGAGCACGCTAACCACTAGACCATTGCACCGGGTGTTCACCGCAGACTTTAGATGTGGTGTTACTCGATACGTTTTTTATGATTTGATTTAACATGCTGAACAAAGCACGAATTTCATTATAAGAACATATACTAATGGCAATAAGGAGAAGGCAGAGCCTGGATGTCGCGAATCGGTTTCTCCTTTCGCGTGGTGAAAGTTGAACACCTCCGAATTAACGTCGTTTTTGATTTTTGTTCCAATGGGCCTTGGTTGCTGAAATATCGCGATTTGAAAATTCGGGAGTTTCGGACGGAGCCAAGCAGGTTTCGGCTGGCGCGTAGAGTACGTTGAGCGTTGACACTTGGGACAAGAGCGGCCGCAGCTAATACGGTAAGACGACGGAATGGCACTCTGAAAGTTCACGGTTCGCATCCCCATGCTTTTTTTTATTCAATTTTTATTTTATTTTATAATCTTTCATGACTTTGCATGTGCAGGTAAATAAGAAAATTCGAAAGTATGTATTACTAGTTTTATTTAACTATTATATTAAAATAATTAATGTGGTTGCAGTAGTATTGCGTTCATCTTATGTTTGTGGTGTCGTAAGTCTTTGTGCTTTCCTTGCTTTTGCGATGGTTTCCACCTTCCAATTTGTCAACATACCGATCTGATAGAAAAAGAATAAGAATAATTACCTGCCGCGAAATTTGCAAGAGTGAATTAGATTAATTATTTATTTTTTATACCATGTTATTTTACTTTGTAATTGTGACTTGATTATTGGATTAATTATTTGTTATACAATATTATTTTGCTATGTAATTATCACTTCATTATTGGATTGATTATTTTAATATAACGTAATAGGTAAATAAAACTAGCAATACATATTGTTACGTCCTAACCGGCGGGTATCCATCTCGGTCAAGAAGAGCGTTCTCTCCCTTTACTCGTTATTCGGACAATCTACGTTATATTAGGACATGTTGCCCTGTTTCGAGCCTAACTGTTCAGGATACTTCATAGTGTCCGGAGTTCGCGCGAGGTGGCGGCACGCACTGGCCGTATTCTCATGTGGACTTCGGACTCTTCGAACTATTCCCTCTCTTCTTTCGAGAGCTCCTCGCTACGCACTTCCGTCTTCTCGCCCCATTCTACACCTTCGTTACTGCGGTAAATCACGTTCGCTTCGCGCTCTTCAGTTTTTCACAGTAAGTTTCGGTAAAAATCACGGTCTCCTTCACTAAACGAATTGACGACTTCTCGCGATTTACGCCGGCGTGAATGTCTGAGATATCGATAACTTCGGACAATTTCGGGGGTTTTCTTTAACGAACTCTTCGAAAATGGCCGACACCGGTCAGCCATTTATCGCGTTCCCGTTCTCGCGCGTCTTATACCTAATGCCGACGACGAATAAAGAGCGTTAGTTTTATATTGTGTTCCGGACTCTTCAAATTATTTCGGCCTATCCTAATTTTCTCACATTTCTCAATTTTTTCCTCACGGATCACCTCCACCCAGTTTCAACGGCCTCTTCTAAACATTACTGGTCCTTCGAGCCGGAATCGCGTGGTCAGTGAGTGAAAATTGAGTGTTTGCTGAAAAAGGGAAAGAAATTACGGTTGTATTTCGGGAATTTTCAGACATAAAAGTGTGTAAAAAACCGGCGTGCCTTGTCGTGCCTCGCCGGCTTCGAGCTATCGGCCTCCTCTTTGTGCGGCCATTCGTAAATGTAGCCGCTCTTCGCTCTCTCTCTCGCTCGCGCACCAAACCCATACGGCTTTCTCTCGCTGCCTGGGATCTTCTGGTCGCTAGGTATGAAGACAAACGTCTTCTGGTCACTTCACAGTTGGATCGCTTCTTCGGAATGCCGATGGTCACTCCGAAATCTTACAAGGCCCTCAACGCGCTCATCAACGCTACGAGTGAGCTGCTAAACGTGTTGCGATCCCTGGAGATGCCAGTGGACGAATTGGGCACGATCCTGGTTCACTTCATCGTCTCGCGCCTCGATCATCATTTGCGGGAGCAGTGGGAGTTAAAATTGGGCTCTTCAACGGAACCGGCGACACTTCCACAACTTCGAGAATTTCGAACTACCCGAGCTCGAGCCCTCGAGAGCATCGACATCGGGAAGACTCCGTCTCCACGGCCAACTTCCTCGGGCACTCCCAACGCGTCGCAGAAACGCCCTTCGTCCCAAGCCAGGGCGTTTCAGGCTAAAACTTCTACTCCGCCGGCCCACCAAGTGGACGGCGAAGCTCGGAAGATCGATACCGCAGCTGCGGTCGCCTCGACAGCGCCTCTCAACTCAAGTGGCAATGCGACGCAGTCCTGCCACTTCTGCCTCGCTCATCACTTCATAAACAAGTGCAGCCTCTTCCGACAAAAGACTCCGCAGGAGCGTCGCCTCGTTGCCGAGCAGCGGCGTCTTTGCTTCAACTGCCTTGGTCCGCACTCGGCAGCGAATTGCCGCGTCACCGGGAGGTGCTTCGAGTGTAACGGGAAGCATCACAGGTTAATCCACGTCCCGTCTCTTGCTTCGACGGCCGCTTCCACCACAAAGCAGTCGACTTCAACGGACTCCTCGAACAACCGACCATCAACGTCGAAGCCAGTAGCCACATCGTCGCCAACTGAGCCTCAGGCTTGACTACTCGAAAGTCAACCATGCGACGCGTCTACCGGCTCGCTTGATCCACCGGCACGACTTCTAACTTTGGTCAACTCAGACTTTTTCGACTCTTCCGCAACTTCGAGGGACCCTTCTGCCGGGACGGCCATTCGGCCATCAGTCTTGCTGGCTACGAGCCAAGCAATTCTGACTTCATCTTCTGGCGATTCGCATAGAGTTCGACTTCTAATTCATCCCGGTTCTGAACTTTCGTTTATTTCAGAATGTACGGTTCAACTCCTTCGATTAAAACGGATGTCCGCTTCAATCAACATTCTCGGAATCGGAAGCCGGTCTGCAGGACGCACGCGGGGAGCAACCACTATCACCCTGTCTTCAATCCACGATTTCAATCCACGATTTTAAACTTCGAGGTGACGGCGTTCATACTCAGAGTCCTGACCTCTATACTTCCTTCGTTCACCACTCCAGCTCAATGGGAGCATCTTCAAGGACTCCTTCTGGCCGATCCAGATTTCTTGCGACCTGGACCAATCGACGTCATCATCGGAGCTGACACGTGTGGTCTCTTGGTCGAGTCGAAAATCATCAAGGGTGGAGCCACCCAGCCTATCGCTCAAAGTACACTTCTTGGATGGATCGTCCTCGGTCGAGTCCACGACTTCACTTCAAGCTCGGTTCGTATTCAGCACGGTTCAATTGACGATAAAATCGATCTGTTGCTCATGAAGTTTTGGGAACAAGAGGAAAGTCCTTCGGATTCGGCCCCTACACCCGTGCCGGAAGAGGCTTCTTGCGAACAACACTTCAAGGATACGCATTCGAGAGACAACAACGGTCGTTACATGGTTCGGCTTCCCTTCAAAGAATCTCCTTCTTCTCTTCGAATTTTTTTCCGGAGCAAAACGTTGTTTTCACCAACTTCTTCGGCGGCTCGCGATGAACGATTCGTACCGCGAGCTCTACAATGAATTTCTTCGAGAATACGAGGCCCTGTCGCACATGACTCGTGCGACATTCACGGACTCTTCAAGGCCAAGATTCTACCTTCCGCATCACGGCGTTTTTCCCGCCCACAGCTCGACAACGAAACTTCGCCTCGTCTTCAATGGATCCTTCAAAACGACAAGCGGCGTCTCAATCAACAATGTTCTTCACATCGGAGCCAAACTTCAGCGAGACACCGTCGACGTCATCGCTTCATCTTCGCTACGGACGTGACAAAAATGTTCCGACAAATTGCCGTCCTTCCGGACGGCTAGGCTCTTCAACAAATTCTATGGGTCGACTCTGACAATCAAGTCGTTCCATATTACTTGACAACGGTGACTTACGGGCTAAGCTGCGCTCCCTTCCTGGCCATCCGAGTCGTGCTTCAACTCGTCGGAGATGAGGGGCGTGACTTCCCATTGGCTATTTCGCCGCTGACCAAGGGAAGATACGTCGATGACGTCTCCGGGGGCGCTGATACGCTTCAGGAACTTCAGGAAACTGCAAGGCAACTTCAAGAAATCTGTCAGCACGGATGCTTTCCACTTCAAAAATGGTCAGCCAATGCAAAGGAAGCCCTTCGATACGTCACTTCAGAGCCTCGATCGGAGGCGGTCTGGATGAATTCGGAAGACCCCAACGTCAAACTTCTCGGCCTCGTGTGGAATTCGGCCGAGGATAACTTCAAGTTCACACTTCAGCCGTCTTTTCATCAAGACATTACAAAAAGGACAGTTCTTTCGTAGACGGCGTCATTATTCGACCCGTTAGGGTTCATCTCACCAGTCACCGTCAAGGCAAAGGCCTTCCTGCAGGAACTGTGGCTTGCAAAACTTCGTTGGGACGTCAAATTACACACCCGACTTCAAGAAAGTTGGCTTCGGTTTCGGAAGAGTTGGAACGAACTCCCACTCATCTCTCTACCTTGGTGGCTTCATCTGTCGTGCTCATCTGCGGTTGAACTTCACGGATTCTCGGACGCTTCGCTACTCGCTATGACAGCCGTGGTTTACCTTCGATCGACGTCAGCTAACGGGAAAACAACCGTCACCCTCGTCTGTTCAAAGACGTAAGTCTCACCCCTCAAGCGACTCACAATACCAAAGCTTGAGCTGACAGCAGCCCTTCTCCTGTCAAAACTGGTTTCTACCGTCCAGAGATCGCTGGACTTGTTGGAGGCTCCCGTCTCTCTCTGGACCGACTCTGAAACCGCCTTGACATGGATGACTTCGCACCCTTCACGATAGAAAGACTTCGTCAGAAATCGGGTCGCCCTGATTCAAGAGCTCCCTTCTAAGGTGACGTGGCGATGGATCGCCCGAAAACAGAATCCAGCGAACTGCCCGTTTCGCGGGATGACTCCTCGGCAACTTTCAAAACATCGTCTATGGTGGGACGGGCCTGAGTGGCTCCCCCTCCCACTCCCTTCAACTGACTCGGACCTCGAACTACGACCAGGGCTCGCCCTCATCATCACCTTAGACCCTGACCTTCAAATTTGGGACCTTCTACAACGGTATTCTTCATTGACCAGACTTCTTCGTATCACGGCAGTGTATAAACGAGCCGTCGCGTGCTTCAAACGTCGATTTGAAAGAAGCAAGATACTTCTGGATCCGCCTCGTGCAACACGCATTCTTCGCGGCCGAATTAAACATTCTTTCAAAGGGGCCGTTTCGTAAACGCAACCCCCTCGCAGCCCTCACGCCCTTCGTCGATCAGCTGGGGACTCTTCGTGTTGGCGGCCGGCTCAAGCATTCACTTCTGCAGCCCGAGGCAAAGCATCCACCGATCTTGCCTCGGACATCCCGGCTAACGGTGTTAGTCATTTCGGATGCACATATTCGGACTCTTCACGGCGGCACACAATCCACTCTAAGCTACCTTCGACAATCGTATTGGATTCTCGGCGGCCGGGCTCCGGTTCGAGCACACATTCATCGCTGCATCACCTGCACGAGACTTCGAGGACGCCAAGCTCAAAAGCTTATGGGACAACTTCCGCCTGCCCGAGTCACACCTTTAAGAGCCTTCTTTCACTCCGGTCTCGATTACGCAGGACCCTTCACGATCAAGACTTGGCGCGGACGAGGAACGAAAACTTACAAACGCTACCTTGCCGTCTTTGTTTGCTTCGCCACTTCTGCAGTTCACCTCGAACTCGTCACCGACTAAACTTCAGAAGCCTTCATCGCAGCATATCGGCGGTTTTCGGGACGACGAGGCATCTTCCACACACTTTACAGTGACTGTGGTATTAATTTCGGCGGAGCAGATGCGGAACTTCGAGCTCTCTTCAAGGCTGGTTCAGCAGAAATGAACTCTTCAATCATTTCTCTGACCAACCTCGGAACAACGTGGTCCTTCAACTCTCCGGCCGCACCTCACATGGGTGGAAAGTGAGAGGCTGCGGTTAAATCTGCAAAATTTCATCTTCGTCGGGTCATCGGAGAAGCTTCGCTTACGTGTGAAGGATTGACGAAATGGCGGCACCCTTCGAACGAAATCCAAATCGGCTCACTTGTGCTGATCACGGACGAACGACTTCCTCCTTCAAGATCGCCACTTGCTCGAGTGATCGAGCTGCACCCCGGATCGGATGGCCTTACTCGAGTAGTGACACTTCGCACGGCAACTTCGACCTGTAAGAGACCAACTTCAAAACTGGCGGTTCTTCCGGTAGATTCTTCAACGACAACGGTCGCCGAAGGCTCAGAGAATGTTCAGGATACTTCATAGTGTCCAGAGTTCGCGCGAGGTGGCAGCACGCACTGGCCGTATCCTCGTGTGGACTTCGGACTCTTCGAACTATTCCCCCTCTTCTTTCGAGAGCTCCTCGCTACGCACTTCCGTCTTCTCGCCCCATTCTACACCTTCGTTACTGCGGTAAATCACGTTCGCTTCGCGCTCTTCAGTTTTTCACAGTAAGTTTCGGTAAAAATCACGGTCTCCTTCACTAAACGAATTGACGACTTCTCGCGATTTACGCCCGCGTGAATGTCTGAGATATCGATAACTTCGGACAATTTCGGGGGTTTTCTTTAACGAACTCTTCGAAAATGGCCGACACCGGTCAGCCATTTATCGCGTTCCCGTTCTCGCGCGTCTTATACCTAATGCCGACGACGAATAAAGAGCGTTAGTTTTATATTGTGTTCCGGACTCTTCAAATTATTTCGGCCTATCCTAATTTTTTCACATTCCTCAATTTTTTTCCTCACGGATCACGTCCACCCAGTTTTAACGGCCTCTTCTAAACACTAACTTTTCCTTGCGGAAAATTGCTCAGGATGGGCTTGAGAGTGCGATTCGCGATTATAAATCATGCCTCGTTATTAAGAGAAAAAAATACAAACGTGAAATATTCAGTTAAAATGAAGAGAAATAATTCCAAGTTGAAAAAGACGGTGAATTCCATTACGAACTATTTGAAAAGCAAAATTTCTCGGGTTTCCAAACATCATTACCAATCATACGATCAGAATGTTGTCAGGGTGAAAAGAGCGAGGTTGCGTAAATTCTAAGCTATTGGGCGTCTAATTGAGGAGACGTGCGAGATCGCTGAAATGGGAGAACATCCCCATCTCTTCCCTTACGTGTGTGAAACATATTTATGATTACTTACTCGTTTGATGCAAATGAAATGGGATGGGTGAAATCCAAATGCTTCTGCTGCGTGAATCAGTGTAGGAATTCGTGATGGCCAGGTAGTTAAGATGTAGAAATGCAGTCTTAGACTCTTGATCCTTTTTCTTTTATTTTACTCTTTTTTCACAGTTTTCACATCAAACCGACTTTTACTATAACTGCGATTACACTAATTATAGAAAGATGAACGACGACTAATTTCTTGCTTCAAAGAAGAATCGACGGAGACTCGAAGGAACGAACTTAACTTGATACAAAAAAAATGTTAGGAGACTCCTCCAATTACGGTTATAGAAGACTCAACAGGAACTGACTACTCGGGATTCGGTCGGCAGACTGACTTAAATATTTTTCTTTTTCACGACGTAAGAATTAGGCGATACAGATTCTGAGAGTGTAGGGGCACACACTGTTGGTGATGCTTTTCTTGTGGATTGGAGAATAGTGCATAAAACATAGGTCGTCTCACATGATTGGTTAAATTAAAGTGGGGGAATAATTTGCGAAATTTCTGATAGGGCAAGGGCAACGATCGATGCCGCGTTACTAAGAATTAGATCTATGTTCTTGATCTCGGAAATACTGGGAAGGGAGAATAGAGAGGTATTGTGCGCGGCGAAGCGCCCATGGTTCGCGCCTTGTCGATTTTACGACCGGGTTGATTTGGATATTTTGTTTATCAACCGCCGGAGTTTTCGTGCTATAGTTTCGAGTCGCCATGTAGGCTCATATTTATCATTTAATAAATCTTACAGTAAGGTAAATACATGAACGCTCTTTGGTGAGAAACTGCGCGTGGTCTGTCTACGTAATTAGACGATAGTCCGACTCGCATCCGTAGTTCTCAAAACCCTGATTCATCGCACTGAGTGTCGTTCACAAATTTTCCTTATATTATTTAAAAGTATTCACACTATAATAGTATGCATAAAAATAATTTTCTTCGGAACATTTTATATAAATATTATTGAATGCGAACGTAAAAAAAAGAATTGATCGTTACGATTAAATAATCACGAGTGACCTGACCCCTGCGGATTTCGTCTCAAATTCCTTTGTTTTCAACGCACTTGTTAATAGGTTTAATTAAATCGGACTTCCGAGATCTACAACATCTCTCCATTTCCGTCCAATAGAAAAGGGAACCACTGAACACGAGGAAATTTTTAACGCCGTCACTTGAAGTACGTTTCCCCCTTGCACGCCATGTCCTTTCCTTCGGCTGGCGTGTGTCATTCGATCCCGCTCTAAATTTTGTTGAGGGGCCATACTCTTGATGACAGACGCCAGTCATATTAACTCGGCCGTCTCCGTACGCCAGCCAGACAGAGAATTTTCAGCGAAGGTTTCTTTTATTACCCGAGTGGAAAACGTAACTCATCACCGCCTAGCCACAAGCTAGTAAAGTGATGTTTTGAATCGCCATTAGCTAGCCGTCTTAGCGATTGACTGCCCAGCCTTGTAACGCTTCGGTCCTCTAGTAACTTAATACAAAAAATTAGATGGTGACTAGATAGAAAGGAATATCCCAGAGCTGTATTATATTTCTGACCTAGCCACGACATAGTTTTTTCAGCTAGCGACTGGGAGCAAAAAATTAGGTGGCGATTAGATTTAAAAAAAATTTGCAGCTATATATTTATCTTTTCGTGATTTTTTTTTCACATTATTTACATCATTGGACCCTTTTACGATATTCTTCGTCGTTCATTAATCAGGGTTATGATATTTGCGCTGTAAATATATTAATGGTTCAATTTTAAATTATCTCAGACAAACGCTTATGCCGTAACGTGGTTTCGAACCCGGGACCTCTGGGCGATGAGTTGTGACGTTGTCCACTGAGCCAATTCTACTTGCTTAATTTCTGAATTTTTTAATCGTCTACATATGTTACACTACACAATGTCAGATTATTGAAAAATGGCTGGATTAACAAATGTAAATAACATTATCGAATCAATAACTCAATTGTGCTCGCATTGAGAGTGATAATCGCATAGAATTACATAACCTTAAATTGTATTTGTCCGATCATTTATTCCGGCCAGTGCGGCCACAGTTGGGAAGTGTTGGCCAGGTCATCGCGAGATACCGACTTGAGGATTTTATTCATTCGCAACGTCATCTGTAACTCAAGTTGCTTAACCAACCATGAGCCAATCGCTAGATGGAACTACACGTATTCACATAACCACACTTTGTCATTTGTGACCAAGATTGGCGGGGCAGTGACTAGCCAAAGGGTGCACAGCAGCATAGCTGGCTAGGTCATCGCGAGATACCTACTTGCAAGTAGGTACCTCGCCATGAGAATGCTTGCATTCGCAACGCCATCTGTAACTCAAGTTGCTTAGCCAGCCATGAGCCAATCGCTCGATGGAACTACATGTAGTCACATAACCACACTTTGTAATTTGTGACCAAGATCGGCTGGGCCATGACTAGCCAAGGGGCGTATAGCCGCAGTTAGCTAGTGTTGGTTAGGTCATGGCGTTATGCCCACTTGAGAATTTTTTTCTTTTGCAAAGCCATCTCAAACTCAAGTTACCTAGCCAGCCATGAGTCATTCGCTCGATGGAACTACACGTAGTCACATAACCTTACTCTGTCATTTGTGACCAACATCAGCTGGGCAGTGACTAGACAAGGGCTGGATAACAAAACATTCACAATATTACTAGCTCATAGCGAGCCAACCATTGGTCAGTTCGTATGAGCTCGATTGGACGAGCCAGTTACTAGGTCGTAACTCAGACCGGCTAGAACAATTTCTACTCGGGTTGTAATTTGTGACCAAGATCGGCTGGGCCGCGACTAGCCAAGGGGCGTATAGCCGCAGTTAGCTAGTGTTGGTTAGGTCATGGCGTCATGCCCACTTGAGAATTTTTTTCTTTCGCAAAGCCATCTCAAACTCAAGTTAGCTAGCCAGCCATGAGTCATTCGCTCGATGGAACTACACGTAGTCACATAACCTTACTTTGTCATTTGTGACCAACATCAGCTGGGCAGTGACTAGACAAGGGCTGGATCACAAAACATTCACGATATTACTAGCTCATAGCGAGCCAACCATTGGTCAGTTCGTATGAGCTCGATTGGGCGAGCCAGTTACTAGGTCGTACCTCAGACCGGCTAGAACAATTTCTACTCGGGTAGCAACAAAAATCGTATTGTCTAGCGATGATTTCATCTGCTTCGACATATCGCCTCCCCAGCGGAGATCCATTAACGACCAACGAAGTGTGATGGTCTATCCTCAAATTGGTCTCTTTTCCTTCTATTTGTCGGGAAACTCGTAAAATATCGCGTATTCGGAAGTCGATGTGAATCCCAAAAATTTCGGGACATTACGATATTTTCGAATTTTCTTATTGACCTGATTTTCTTGTTAATTCTTTAAACAGCGTTTTGTATTATTCAATGTACAAGGTATTGTACTTTTCAACAGAATGAAGTTGAAAATAATAGTCATGTTGCGATTTTAATACTTTTTGTGTAAATAATGAAATCATGTACGTTTGTTGCATTAATCAAACAAATATATATATTTTTTTCTATTGGTTTTTTCCTTAGGTACAAACTTTCCGCGTTTGCTACCTATTCTTCCCCTCATTATGACCGTTCTTTTCTCTACTGTTTACTCCTTTTTTCTCCATCTTTCTCCCTGTCCCCCCCTCTTGCGGCCGCAGCCGACTTCCCCCTCTGGTATTATATTCATCATGACATCTCTGTCATGGGTAT